>CM010609.1:19841887-20352386 GCA_003430845.1 Xanthoceras sorbifolium
GCAATATTTCAAAAAGTAACTTAACCGTAAAAAGGAGGAATATTCTCGTACTTTATAATCTAGCAAAATTCGAAACTTAAATAGTCCTAACAATGTGAGAATATTGAATTTAACAGCTAATATAAAAAAATTGCAATTTTTAGCTTTGAATCCTTTGATGTTAAAATATGTGAAAGAGTTTTTTACAAAATTTTATAACAATTTATATTCATCATTACTGTAAGATCAGTCAATGTACATCGGATTAAAATGTAATAATTTAAGAAATAAAATTGTTAAGGGTAGTTCCTGTAGTTTATAAATGCCACATCATCATAAGACCAATACACCGTCGTTTGGTCATCAGGTAGCCATTTTAGTTTAGGGTAACCTCGACGTCGTTTTGCCACCTATCAAGGAGGGGATGGTCGGTTAAAGATATAAATGTCCGAGCACTTTAAAGTTCTCGGAGAGCATTAACTACTTGTCAGCGTAGTGTCAGCGACAAATAGTATGGGGTCGAATCCATAAGTAAGTGGTGGTTAACTAATACTAAAGTCAAAGATGTTAACGGAAACAGAATTGAAATCAAAATTTGAATTTAAAATATAAAAAGAAAACTTTAACTAAAGCAATTATCTACGATGAAATTGGCCAAAGGTGAGAAGGCGTTAGGTGGTCGAATAGTCCCAATCATGAGCACCGGTATTGAAATTGGCTATGTTACGTGCAATATTTCAAAAAGTAACTTAACCGTAAAAAGGAGGAATATTCTCGTACTTTATAATCTAGCAAAATTCGAAACTTAAATAGTGCTAACAATGTGAGAATATTGAATCTAACAGCTAATATAAAAAAATTGCAATTTTTAGCTTTGAATCCTTTGATGTTAAAATATGTGAAAGAGTTTTTTACAAAATTTTATAACAATTTATATTCATCATTACTGTAAGATCAGTCAATGTACATCGGATTAAAATGTAATAATTTAAGAAATAAAATTGTTAAGGGTAGTTCCTGTAGTTTATAAATGCCACATCATCATAAGACCAATACACCGTCGTTTGGTCATCAGGTAGCCAGTTTAGTTTAGGGTAACCTCGACGTCGTTTTGCCACCTATCAAGGAGGGGATGGTCGGTTAAAGATATAAATGTCCGAGCACTTTAAATTTCTCGTAGAGCATTAACTACTTGTCAGCGTAGTGTCAGCGACAAATAGTATGGGGTTAAATCCATAAGTAAGTGGTGGTTAACTAATACTAAAGCCAAAGATGTTAACGGAAACAGAATTGAAATCAAAATTTGAATTTAAAATATAAAAAGAAAACTTTAACTAAAGCAATTATCTACGATGAAATTGGCCAAAGGTGAGAAGGCGTTAAGTGGTCAAATGGTCCCAATCATAAGCACCGGTATTGAAATTGGCTATGTTACATGCAATATTTCAAAAAGTAACTTAACCGTAAAAAGGAGGAATATTCTCGTACTTTATAATCTAGTAAAATTCGAAACTTAAATAGTCCTAACAATGTGAGAATATTGAATCTAACAGCTAATATAAAAAAATTGCAATTTTTAGTTTTGAATCCTTTGATGTTAAAATATGTGAAAGAGTTTTTTACAAAATTTTATAACAATTTATATTCATCATTACTGTAAGATCAGTCAATGTACATCGGATTAAAATGTAATAATTTAAGAAATAAAATTGTTAAGGGTAGTTTTTGTAGTTTATAAATGCCACATCATCATAAGACCAATACACCGTCGTTTGGTCATCAGGTAGCTATTTTAGTTTAGGGTAACCTCGACGTCGTTTTGCCACCTATCAAGGAGGGGATGGTCGGTTAAAGATGTAAATTTCCGAGCACTTTAAAGTTCTCGGAGAGCATTAACTACTTGTCAGCGTAGTGTCAGCGACAAATAGTATGGGGTTGAATCCATAAGTAAGTGGTGGTTAGCTAATACTAAAGCCAAAGATGTTAGCGGAAACAGAATTGAAATCAAAATTTGAATTTAAAATATAAAAAGAAAACTTTAACTAAAGCAATTATCTACGATGAAATTGGCCAAAGGTGAGAAGACGTTAGGTGGTCAAATGGTCCCAATCATAAGCACCGGTATTGAAATTGGCTTTGTTACGTGCAATATTTCTAAGAAGTAACTAACCCTAACAATGACACATCAAGTTATATTGGTCATGCATTTATGTTATAATTATAATTAAATTCACTTATTGATCTTAGAGTGAAAATAATTAGAAACTTCTTGATAAGTTTAATAATTAGGTTAATTAAGGATTCTCATGCCTTAATTTTTTTTTCTTTGTTTTGAAACATTTTCATGCCTTAATTAAACTCATCATTATTCTAGAAATCTAATAAACACAATTATAGCTTAATAATTTCTCAAAATAATTTACAATTTTCTTATTAATGGTAATTCAACATTCATGCATCAAACTTTCGTAGTACAACCAACAAGAACTACACATTAATAGAATAAATTAACTAGAAATAATGCTCTTGAAATATAATAAAAAAGTAATAGTTAATTACAAACCCTAAAACTCAATCATGCTCCATTGACCCCCTAACTTATGAAATTAGTTCATTATATCAACAATTAAAATAAAGAAGAAAGATAAAGAATAGATGAAACTCATTCTAGAAGAACAAATAGGGTAAATTCAGCTTTGGTCCAATCCAACTACTTTTTCTTCGATACTTCGTCTTCTCCAATGAATCGTTGACGAAGATGATGACTATTGATGTATATAACTTGTGTCTTTGATCGAAAGAACCCAAGAAACTATGATGTAAGAGTAGGAATGTGTTTTTCCTGACCTTCAACGTGTTTTTCTGCAGAAAAAATGAACCTTTTCTTTTTTTTCTTTCTTTTCCTTTTATAGTTCGCAACCTTTAGGGCGTTAGGTTTCTTCGCAACTCCATATGGAAACCTTTGGTTGTGAAACCTAAGTCGCGATGCTCACTGCTCTAGAATTTTTCCTTTAAAGCTCCAATCTTTCATCTTTGGCAAATCTTTCCTAATCATCACATAAAACCTGCACAAGTTCAAAACACACATCAAACTCGCTAAATTCACTTGAAAACAAGATCAAAAGATGAGGTAAAAGAGGTTTAAAATATAACATAATCATTCCGATCACCGCTCGGATAAAAAGCTGCCCACATTTAATGTACCTGGTAATATTTATGATGAACCTGACCGAGTTCTGAATCTTATCATCAAGTGGGTTAGATGCATTAACTGTCCAAATTCTGTAGGTTACCGCTCAACCACTCATCATGTCTCATCCTTAGACAGATTCTCTGAAAAGGCAGTCTTTTCACGTTTAAGGTAACAATCGGTTGACCTAATCTACAGACAAATTAAACATTGCTCAAATAGAAGATAATGAGAGGAATTTCTGGTTGGCTATAAATAGAGTCATTGAAAAAGAAATGAGGTATGCTATTTAATATAACTCATCAACCCTAAAAACTCTCCCAATTAGTTTATTTATTTCTCCATTATATCTGAACTGACTTGATCGTCGGAGCTTAATTGCTAGCACAAGTCCAGCACTCTTTACCGATGTTTCTTTACTTTTAGATATCTATTTAGCAGCTTGCAATTAATAGGTTCTCACTACCGCCGAGAACCTTCTCGCAAACCTCAAAGATCGAAATAGAAAGTTATCAGCTTAACTAACTACCAAATCACCTTACGTGGCATAGTTGATCATTGTTGACCACCTGATCTATTTTTTACAGTCAACAATTTGGTGCTAGAAGGAGAGGTTGTGTTCCATTTCTCTAAAGATACCTTGAAACCATGGATTTAGGCAATCTAAACAAAGAACATAGCCCCTAGCAAACCACCTCAACGAAGATCCCTTTGTTTCCAATCAAGTAAACCCCCTTAGGTTTCATCATACCTGACAGCGCGCCAGCCGCATCACTGTAACCTCCTCTAACTACTCCACAAACAGAGATGTCTAACCAAGATGTGAACCAAGCAGGGTATCACTTTCAGAAACTCATGGAAATCACTCCCTCTAAGGGAGAAGAATACGGAGGGGATGCAGGCCCCAACAAAAAAGGTCATTCTACAAGAGACGTGCCAGTAAAGGGAAGGAAGCCCTGCCACTCCAGAACCTTTCTCAAGTGAGTCCTCTTATCAGATGATTAATAGCTCACAGACAAGAGACCTCAACTTGTGTCAAATGAAAACACCAACGAGGATGTAGTCGAAAATCTCATTCCGTGGCAAAGCAGAAAACAACCAGATAGATACAACATCGCTATAAAAGCGAAAGGGATATTGACTAAGATCCAACGGAATCTAAAGGGAGTCAGCAGCTGAGTCATAGTGAAAGCTCAACCAAGGATAAAGATTTCATGTAAGGAGGGATCTGACGGTTGAAGGAAGAATTAGAACAAGTCCAATGCAGAGATCAACTAGCCAGAAACCTAACACAATGCTCGAGTTCAACGACGAGCAAATTCATAGACAGGGTACTAACAAAGAGATTCTCGAGTAGCTTCAAAATGCCTAACGTGAACGAATATAAAGAAGACAGGGATCTTATCAAGCACATGTCTCGATTCATTACTCTTATGGGAACCTAAACAAGAGACGATTAGTTGCTCTTCCAAGCCTTCCTTATCACTTTCGGAGACTTGGCGAGAAGTTGGTTTCGACAACTCCCCCCTCGTCGTATTGAGGACTTCGACCAATGCAGCCGTGTATACTCCTAGTAGTTTGTGGGGAGTGTACAAAGAAAAAAGTTCTTGTCTCACCTATCATCGGTCAAACAGGGAAAGGGAGAGCCTATCATAACATACCTCTCACGTTTTAACAAAGAGGCAGTCTAGGTAGAAGACTTTAATGACGTAACAACTATTAACATATTCACAAATGGTTTACAGAGCGTAGCATTCTTTTTTCAACTAAGGAAGCAGCGACCAAAGTCCTACTTGGAGATAGTAGAAGTAGCGACCGACTACAGCGCACAGAAGTGGAAGAGATAGCCCAATGAGGGAACCTCATACACGGAATGCACCCAAATAAGCCGGGCTATCAAAGAGGTCCTCCCAGTAGAGGAGACCATGATATATTCAAAAGAAAGGATCCTCGCGATGATCGTTCAGAGATCAAAAATGGGTTAAGGGAGGTTAGATGGGCTGAAAGTCGATTTGATCTATATACTCCTTTAACGCGAAGACTTGAGGAGATATTGTCAGTTGCACAAAGTAAAGAAATTGTGACATGGCCAGGAAAGATGACATCTATGCCCCAAAAATGTAATAAAGAAAAATAATGTCGCTTTCACCGAGACCACTACTGTTCAAAATGTTTCTAGCTGAAAGATCATATAGAAAACCTTATCAGGGACGGGTATTTGAAGGAATTCGCACAAATGAATAATGGTGGCGAGAACTCCCACCAAGCTAGGGGACCACCAAAGAGGAGATTAGAGCGACCAAGAAGGTCTACGAGACCGATTCACCCCTGAAGTCCCAAAAAACCCAGTGAACGGTTGGAGAACCTAAAGGTCAGTCCCATCAACACCATTTATAGAGGCCCAGGAACTGATGTCGGTAACAGAGAGAGAGAAAAGCAGAAATTTGAGAAGTATTCGACCACAGGTGAACCTCGGATGTGAACGTAGTTCATGGAAATAACAAAAGGCAGAAAGAAGGTTAGGACCCAATATCATTTACGATGGAAGACGGGATAGGAATTAATGCAAAACGCAACTATGCGATCGTTGTGGAACTCAAAATTGCATATCGAAACGTGTGTCTTATAATGATTGACAACGGTAGTTTCGTCGAAATCTTGCACATATCGGTGTTCAATCAGCTAAGATTTTACACAAAAGATCTGGAGCAATTCAACACTCATCTCTAAGCGTTTAGGGGTTCAGAAATAACACTGTGGGGTACTGTAATGCTCATTGTGAGGATAAAAGTCAAGCCGTGCAGAAAAACGGTACTGGTGGAATTTGTAGTAGTAGACATATCGAATTGGCCTTGCAATGCACTACTAGGAAGACCATTCCTCAACAAAATCAGAGTAGTAATGGCCACATACTGCCTCAAAGTGAAAATTTCCACAGAGAATGGTGTCGGAGAGATAAGGGGTTACCAAGAAACTGCTCGGTAAACTAATTTATCCCTTTTAAAGACAAGGGGGTCGTGGAGGTCTGTCAGATTAAAGAAACAAGTTGAAGGAAGAAGAAGAAAGAAAGTTAGGAAAAATAGCAATCAAAGAGAATGAAATAAGAAAAAAAATACGGAATTCACCTTGGACCCGAGAGAACCTACAGCCAGAAAAAATGATGGAGAAGTGGAACCAACATAAGATGTGGTACTCAGTGAATACTCGTTAGAGAAAACCATGAAGTTAGGAGCAAAGCTGAGTACCACTGTAAGAGAGGACTTGACAAAACTATTTCGGAAATTCAAAGACATATTCACATGGAGCCATGCAGACACGCCTGACATCAATCCATCTGTCATATCCCACGGACCGATTATCCAGATGAGAAGACATTTCAATGTCGAGAGAAATTTGGCAATCAATGAGGAAGTTGAGAAACTCCTCGAAGCAGGCTCTATCCGAGAATCACATTACCCTTCGTAGATCGCTAATGTTGTTTTAGTAAAAAAAGAAAAACAGAAAGTGGAGAATGTGTGTGGACTTCATGGATCTCAACAAAGCCTGTACCAATGATGGTTTTTCTCTCCCAAAGATTGACCAATTTGAGGACGCCGCAGCAGGCCATGAACTCCTTAGTTTCATGGATACATATTCTGGATATAATCAGATAAAAATACATGCACTGAACGAAGAAAAGCCAACTTTTACCACTAACCAGGGGTTATACTACCATACAGTAATGCTTTTTGGTCAAAAGAATGCAGGAGCTACATATCAGAAACTAGTCAACTGGACATTCGCCAAACAGATAGGGAAAATCATAGAGGGGTACGTCGACAACATGCTAACAAAAAGCTATTGGCTCTGTTTCTTGATAAAAAATGGACCTTCATTAGTACCTTTTTTCACCTACTTGTGTTCCACTATCGGGTAATTATTGGTTGTTTTTAATATTTTTATTTAAGTATGTAGGTAATAAGAGTTTGTGCGTAATTGAAGAGCCTTGGTGGATTAAATTGAAGATGTGGGCGTCGCCTGTGAACAGTACCGTACACGTGAATATTGTATGATGAACAGTATCGTACACATGAATAGTGAAATAGCGCGTGAACAGTACTTGGCGGGCGCCGCTTGGTGGGTCCCGCTTGTGAATAGTGTGTTAACAGTACCGTATGCGTCAGCAGTGGCATCAACAGTGCCGTACGCGTGAACAGTACCCCCATTTCCTTCATTTAAAAGGCATCTAGGATTTTCACAAAACAGAGCACCAAAAGGAGAAAAAGAGAGAGAAGAAGAGGCAAAGGGGGAGAAGAAGATCACCTTGGAAACAAGAGAATTCGGATTCAATCCTTAAGCCATATTCTCACCATCAAGCTTGGATTTGGAGAAAGTGGAAGCTAGACGAATTCGCAACAGAAAGAGGACGAGAGTTCATCGCACCTAGAGTTTTTCTATCTTTTCTACCACTTTCCTTTTTTATTTTCTTGCTTGTAACTCTATTTTATTATTGAAAAACATGTTTGGTTGTAAATATTTGATTATGACTTAAACTTGTAAGTTAGGGTTTTGATGAATCATTTTCCTTGAAAGTTGAATGGATTGATAGTTTGATTTATTGTGATCTATTATTATTTCGTTGAGTGATATTATTGTTCTTAATTCTTCTAAATGTAATGGTCTGCATTTAGTTGATTTTATGGTTGTGTGTTATGTACTGAGAGAAGACACCCACAACGTGCTCGATGTAATGTCCACCATAAGTAGAATTAGATAGATATATGCTAATTTACTCATGTGATCATTATATGTGTTTATGATGCTTAATAAATTGTTATGCATGCAATAATCATCGAGAGATAGATATTGATGTGTAATAATAACTTCGGCATAATTCGAGAGAATATGTTGGTTAGCTTAGATAAACACGATCATCAACACTGATAATTAAATTGCAATAATGTGCTTTCATGAAACTCAATTGGATGGATTAGGTGAATTCAAATACCCTAACTAATTTCTCATATTGGTTGTTTGCTTTATTTTTATGTTTTTATATTTTTATATTTTTATTTGCCTCTTCCAAACCTTCCGATTATCCAAATAGAGGTAGACTTGATTACTTTTAGTATTCAGCACCTAAATATCCCTGTGGAGACGATAATTTACTCATCATTGTATTACTTGTACCGACCCCGTAAACTTACGGGTACAAAAGGCGTAACAAGTTTTTGGCGTCGTTGCTGGGGATATTTTAGTTGTGTTAATATTAATACCGATTAGGTCTATAGCTAATTTGGATTTGTATATATTTTGTTTTTATTTTTATTAATTTTGATTTTCTTTTTATGTACAGGACATGTATTCTTGGTATGAGGCGTATGAGCTTACCGAGGAAATGGCGACTAGTGGCTATGAAACACTTCTGGGCTATTTCTTATGTGGGGGGCCGCATGTGAGTACTGATTGTCAGGTAGGCAATCCATTTGCTGGGAGCAGTTCTGAGGAACAGCAGTGTGAGAACTATCTATACTTTCAACGGAACAACCCCTACCTAACTATAGACTATGGAACACCACTGAGATGTTTCTTATGTGGAAGGCTGCATGTTAGTACTGATTGTCAGGTGGGCAATCCATTTGCTGGGAGCCATGCCCGAATTGCTCAGCATAGTGACCAAGTTGCTCAACAGACTCAAGCAAATGCCCAAAGCTTAGTGATTCAAAGTAACCGATTAACTACAAAGATCCAATGGCAAGAGCATAAACCATATCCTATGGAGCAATGCAATGAAACGGCCGTGGAAATCAAAGAGCGAGTTGAGCAGCTGAATTGGCTCAATCAAGTAGAGGTGGAAGGGAACAAGAGTTTGTTATATGGAGATCAGACATCTACCTCTCCAAAGCTGTTTGAGATTTATCTAGTTTATAGTACCACTACAAAAGAAGAAAGCCACCAAGATACATACGTTTCTGTAGACCTCGGAGAAGGGAAGCCCAAACCGCCTTTGCCTTTTGAGCAGCCACCGCACTTAGGCCGTAAAAAGATACCTTCGCATCGGAGGTATGCAGTGCTGGGAGAGTCATCTTCTCTTCCAGTCATTTGATTAGGATGGTGCGGTAAGCTGATGAGGAGATATCAATTATGGGGCAGGTGGGCGAAAGCTCAAGCGATGAGGTAAAATATGTACATTGTTTTCTTTTCTTTTATTTTGATTTTTTAGTTTAATTTTCTTTTTTAGTGTTTCATAACTATTTCCGATGAACCTTTTGAAGTATTGTGCCTTGTGTTGAAAATTTTGAAGTTCGGGGGAAGTTTGGTTGGATGTACATAATATTGAAGTGTTTAAATCTTCATGTTTGATTCCTTCTATTTTGTTTTTGTTTGTATTTGTGTCTCTAGTTAGATTGTTTTTAATTTTCATCTCTAGTTTTTAACTTTTATTTCTTGTTAGCCTATTTTCCTCTTGCGTAAGGTTTTAAAACATTGGGGACAATGTTTATCTTAGGTTTGGGGGTGGTTTTTGGTTGTTTATTTTCTTTTAATTTTTCTTATGCTTTGGTTGTGGTTAGTTGACGTATATCGGCTGGAAACCTAAACTTTCCTTCTACGCATTTTGCATTTGAAATACTTAGGTATAATAACGCCACGTACGTTTAGTCGGTGTTTATTCTATGTCTAGGCTGTGTATAGTATATTTAGTGTAGATTCTGAACATTTTTGAACCTTTATTGTTGTCATGTGTATGTTTTCCATTGCAGCATAATTGTTAGCTTTTTCAATGAGTTTTAATTTGTTTGGGACCACTCAGATTTTTTTATGCCATGTTTGCACCGTATTGTGTTACACTCTATTTATCTTTTTTGTGAAAACATGCCATGTTCGATCAATTAGGATAAATAGTGGAGATTTACCCAGTGAGTTTCTAAGCTTATATGTTGTTATTTGAAAGGGTATTTTCGTTTCTACTCTATACACACTTATCTTCAATTTGGATTGATTAGTTTGATCTCATTTAGGTTTTGCATTGAAGATTTTAAATAGCATCAAAGATATCATATGTTTATCCTATGTTTTAGTTGGTCCTCCCTGTTAGATGTGATGTAGGCTATACATGTTGAACCACTAAAAAGCCAAATATTCATCCTACCATTGTGTGTGCTCCAATAACCATTTTGAAGCCAAACACTTAGAAGCTTTTTCTTTCATCACCCACATAAATCCAAAACCAAGTTTTGAATATGAAAAAAAAAAAGAGAAAAGAAAAGAAAAAGAAAAAGAAAAAGAAATATAAATAAATGAAAGGAATCATGCAAGCATTGTGGCATTAGAGTTGAAAAATAAAAGAGAATGATCAATGTATTGAAAAATATTATGTAATCTCTTAATTTGATCGAAAGCTTTTGCATTTTTTTTATCTATTTCTTTCGTAACCTATCACCCAATAGCCTCATTACAATCTTAATTAAGACCTACTGATCTTTTGGGGAGTCTAACTTTAATGTAGAGGTTTTCATGTTGATATCTTGTTCATAATGTTTGATTCCTTCAATGAGATGTATTTGCGACAAAATAGTGTTTTTCTAATTGATTTTCATATGTGATGTATATTAGTACTTCTTTGAGCATAAATTCCTTCCGCATGTGTTTGATAAGTGTGTTGCCTATGTTCTGAGCGATTTTATAAGAGAATTATCCTAAGAGGTTTAGAGTCGAGGCGAATTTCATCCTGGTTATTTGAACACAATTGTTTTTGTTTTAAGATTCTTAGAGTGTTGGCATGTGTGTGGCAATGGGTGCAAAATTCTGATGAGTGAATGCTTTCAAATTTTTAGTTATTGAATTTGTTAACTTTTATCTTAATGGTTTGTGTTTCATGGGGCAAATTTAATTGTTCTTCAATGTTCAGAGATGCGTTTGTGGGTATCGTAGCTGGTAAACCCTCACGAGACTATAACTCGTCCACTAGGGACATCTAGGGGTTTAAAGGGTTGTGGCACATGCTAAGTGCCATTGTGTTACCTACGAAAGTGGTTTAGGCTAATTATTTGTTTTTAGTTATTTGTTATTTTGTTTGCCTTTCGTTTTGTTTGCATTTTTGTTTCGTTTCGATTTTGCTAGAGGATGAGCAAAAGTTAGGTTTGGGGGTATTTGTTGGCTCCATTTCTTGATAAAAAATAAACTTTCACTAGTACCTTTCTTCACCTACTTGTGTTCCATTCTCGGGTAATTATCGGTTATTTTTAATATTTTTATTATAGTGTGCAGGTAATAAGAGTTTGTGCGTAATTGAAGAGCCTTGGTAGATTAAATTGAAGATGTGGGCGTCGCTTGCGAACAGTACCGTACACGTGAATAGTGCATGATGAACAGTAACGTACACATGAATAGTACCATGTGAACAGTGATATCAACAGTACTGTTATGCGTCAACAGTGAAGTTAACAATACCGTACGCGTCAGCAGTGCCGTACACGTGAACAGTACCCCCCCCGATGAACAGTAACCAAGATTTTCTTATAAATACCCCCTTTCTTTCATTTAAAAGGGCATCCAAGATTTTCATAAAACAGATCACCAAAAGGAAAAAAAGAGAGAGAAGAAGAGACAAAGGGGGAGAAGAAGATCACCTTGGAAACAAGAGAATTCGGATTCAATCCTTAAGCCATATTCTCACCATCAAGCTTGAATTTGGAGAAAGTGGAAGCTAGACGAATTCGCAACAGGAGGAGGACGAGAGTTCATCGCACCTAGGGTTTTTCTATCCTTTTCCTTCTTTATTTTCTTACTTGTAACTCTATTTTATTATTGAAAAACATGTTTAGTTGTAAGTTAGGGTTTTGATGAATCCTTTCCCTTGAAAGTTGAATGGATTGATAGTTTGATTTATTGTGATTGATTATTATTTCGTTGAGTGATATTATTGTTCTTAATACTTCTGAATGTAATGGCGTGCATTTAGTTGGTTTTATGGTTGTGTGTTATGTACTGAGAGGAGACACCCACAACGTGCTCGATGTAATGTCCACCATAAGTAGAATTAGATAGAGATATGTTAATTTACTTGTGTGATCATTATATGTGTTTATGATGCTTAATAAATTGTTATACATGCAATAATCATCGAGAGATAGATATTGATGTGTAATAATAACTTCGGCATAATTCGAGAGAATATGTTGGTTAGCTTAGATAAACACGATCATCAACACTGATAATTAAATTGTAATAATGTGCTTTCATGAAACTCAATTGGATGGATTAGGTGAATTTAAATACCCTAACTAATTTCTCATATTGGTTGTTTGTTTTATTTTTATGTTTTTATATTTTTATCTTTTTATTTGCCTCTTCCAAACCTTCCAATTATCCAAATAGAGGTAGGCTTGATTACTTTTAGTATTCAGCACCTAAATATCCCTGTGGAGACGATAATTTACTCATCATTGTATTACTTGTGCCGACCCCGTATACTTGCGGGTACAAAAAGGCGTAACAAGTTTTTGAAATTATCGTTCAGAGATGCGTACTATTCATGTGAACGATACTGTTCATCATGCACCAGCTAATGTTCAGAGATGCGTTTAGGGGTGGTTTTTGGTTATTTTGTTTTCTTTTAATTTTTCATCTGTTTTGTTTGTATAGTTGACGTATATCGGCTGGAAATCTAACTTTTCCTTACACGTCTTGTGCGTTTGGAAGACTTAGGTATAATAATGTCACATATGTTTAGTTTGTGTCTAGTGTCTAGGTTGTATATAGTCTGTTTAATATCAATTCTGAACATGTTTGAACCTTTATTGTTGTCTTATGTGCGCTTTCCGTTGATGCATAGTTGTTAGCTTTTTCAATGAGTTTGAATTTGTTTGAGACCATTCAGATTTTTTTTTGTGCCATGTTTTGCACCGCATTGTGTTGCACTTTGTTTATCTTCTTGTGAAAACATACCATGTTCGATCGATTAGGATAAATAGTGGAGACTTACCCAGTGAGTTTTTGAGCTTATATCGTGTTATTTGAGAGGGCATTTTCGTTTCTACTCTGTAACACCCCCTGACCCGACCTGCATGGATCGAACCAGGGAGCCTTACCGGGTTTTCAAAACTTTACTTAACTCACTTTATAACTTGAAAACCTTTTAAAACCAAATAATTTATATTTTAGAATCCCTTTTAGAGTGAGCCCATTCAAAACTGTTTTAAAAAAATTTCGACAGAGTTTCCTCTGTTTTTTTCTGACTTCCCAAAAATCCTGTTTTAACAAAAAGTCAAATAATATAAAATTTAGCACTTCAAAATTTCTTTCACAATCAAATGCGCACTCTACCATATAGTGTGACTTTCCAAACATTTTCAAATAAAACAATTCATAATTAATATTTACAAACCTTTGAAAACGAAAACATAAACCATAAAACAATTATTTACAAAACAAATATATATAACGCTTTTACAAATTTCTGTATATACATGCGTAACAGAATATAATATACAAAACTATATAACTACCCAAACTTTGGTGACTCTGATCCTCAGCCTGCAGCTATCACCTCTTCAGTCTTTTCCTCCCTCTGTATCTGTGTTACCTACGCGTGATGAAATCAATGCGCTAAGCAATAATGCTTAGTGGGTGTATATTAAAATAATTTCAATGTAATATAAAACAATATATATATATATATATATATATATATATATATATATATATATATATCCAATACTGAAACTATGTTCTTTAACTTATATTCAAATATTTCTGGGTTTCAATCTTAACAATATTTCTTTATTTCCACAACATTTCTAACTTTTAATTCTTAATTTGGTCTGATACACATAACAGGGTGGACTGGATTACGGGTTTACAGTCGGGTTTCCCATCTCAAAATGAAATGGTATTCCTATATACACATTCGTTTTCCCATTTCAAAATGAAATGGTATCCGTAGAATCACAGTCGGTTTCCCATTTCAAAATGAAATGATATCCGTTGAATCATCATAATCATCAGGTATTTCGTTGCAGCACTGCTAAATGCACCTAATTGAAATTTCAATCTCCTATATCCATATTTCCCTATACATATATCAGGGCCAGTATTCAGGTATTACAGAGTTTATTCTTTTCAAAATTTCAATCAAAGTCAACAATTATAATACTAAACAATATTCGTAAATCAATAGTCATAAATCAGGTTTAAAAACATACAATTTCAGAGAAAATCTCATAATATGAAAATATTTCACAATCAATTCAATCAATATATGAAATACGATTATACGACATAGAATCACTAACAGAGATAAAAATTTCAAAACAAAACGTGTATACACCAACCTGGATACCAGTTTTACGAACTTTTCTTTCATAAATTTCCTTTTTTCTTTCTCCCTTTTTTTTCCTTTTTCCCTCCTCTTTTCCTTCTCTTTCTTCTTCTTCCTTTCCTCTTCTTCTTCCTTTCCTCTTCTTCTTCTTCTCTTCTTCTCCTTTCTCTCTCTTTTTCTTTCTTTTCCTTCTTTCTCTCTCTTTTTCTTTTTCTTTTTTCTCTTCTCCGGTCTCTTTCGTTCTCTCTATCTATTTTCTATTTTCTCTTGCTTCTTCCTGAAGCTTCTCACCGTCTCTTATTTTTTTTATAAAATTTTGGTCCTCGCGACCTGTGGTCGAGCCACCTGGTCGCGTTGCTCACTGGAATGTTTTCACCGCTTTCATCGCGATCAGCCATCGCGGTGTCTGGTCGTGATATTGGTCGCGTTGCCCACTGCCCCAAAATCAACATTTTCACCGCGAGCTGCTCATCGTGATCCCTGGTCGCGGTGCTCACTGCCTTGAATCATCATTTTCACCGTGAACTGCTCATCGCGATCCCTGGTCGCGGTATTCACTGCTAACATTTTCCTTTTCTTTCATGCATTCTTTCTGGACAGCTCCACTTGGTCCACTGCTAACATTTAATTACATTTTCCACCCCTCAAATCCTAAATATCATATTCACATACTTAAAAATTAATTCAACCATACTTTTCATGTTTATTTGAAATTAGGGATGTTACATACTCTATACACACTTATATTTAATTTTGATTGATTAGTTGATCTCATTTAAGTTTTGCATTGAATATTTTGAACAACATTAAAGATATTATGTGTTTATCCTATGTTTTTGTTGGTCTTCCCTATTAGATGTGATGTAGGCTATGCATGTTAAACCATTAAAAAGCCAAATATTTATCATACTCTTGTGTGTGCTCCAATAACCATTTTGAAGCAAAACACTAAGAAGCTTTTTCTTTCATCACCTATATAATTCCAAAACCAAGCTCTGAATATAAAATGACATCACCTTTTTAGCTTGGATCATTTTAAGATGAAAGGAAAAGATAACAATTGCATGGGTGAATTGTATAAGGATATGCCAAGATAAATGTTGCTATTGTTGTGATCGTTAAAAAAAAAAAAGAAAGAAAAGAAAAAGAAAAATCAGAAGAATAAACGAAAAGAATCATGAAAAGCAGTGTGGCATAAAAATTGAAAAATAAAAAGAGAATGATCCATGTATTAAAAAATGTCATATAATCTCTTAATTTGATCGAAAGCTTTTGTATTCCGTTTTACCATTTCTTTCTTAACCTATCACCCAATAGCCCCATTACAGCCTTTATTAAGACCTACTGATCTTTTGAGGAGTCTAGCTTTAATGTAGAGGTTTGCATGTTGATATCTTGTTCATAATGTTTGATTCCTTCAATGAGATGTATTTGCGACAAAATAGCATTTTTCAAATTGATTTTCACATGCGATGTATATTCGTATTTCTTTTAGCATAAATTCCTTCCGCATGTATTTGATGAGTTTATTGCCTAGGTTTTGAGCGATTTCTCGAGAGGATTATCCTGAGAGGTTTAGAGTCGAAGCGAATTCTATCCTGGTTATTTGAACATAATTGTTTTCGTTTTAAGATTCTTAGAGTGTTGGCATGTGCGTGGCAAGTGGTGCAAAATTCTGAGAGTGGATGCATTCGAATTTTATTTATTGCTTTTACTAACTTTTATCTTAATGGATTGTGTTTCATTTGGCATATTAATTGTTCCTTAATGTTCAGAGATGCGTTTGTGGGTATCGTAGCTGATAAACCCTTACGAGACTATAATTCGTCCACTAGGGACACCTAGGGGTTTAAAGGCTTGTGGCACATGCTAAGTGCCATCGTGTTACCTACGAAAGTGGTTTAGGCTAGTTATTTGTTTTTAGTTATTAGTTATTTTGTTTTCCTTTCGTTTTGTTTACATTTTTGTTTCGTTCCGACTTTGTTCGAGGACGAGCAAAAGTTAGGTTTGGGGGTATTTGTTGACTCTATTTCTTGATAAAAAATGAACCTTCACTAGTACCTTTCTTCACCTACTTGTGTTCCATTCTCGAGTAATTATCGGTTGTTTTTAATGCTTTTATTCTATTGTGCAGGTAATAAGAGTTTGTGCATAATTAAAGAGCCTTGGTGGATTAAATTGAAGATGTGGGCGCCGCCTGTAAACAGTACCATACATGTAAATAGTGCATGAGGAACAGTACCATACATATGAATAGTACCATGTGAACAATTAAATGACAGCGTGAACAGTACCTGGTGGGTCCCGCTCGTGACCAGTGACGTCAGTAGTAACGCCTAGAGAAGAAGATCACCTTGGAAACAAGAGGATTCAGATTCAATCCTTAAGCCATATTCTTACCATCAAGCTTGGATTTGGAGAAAGTGGAAGCTAGACGAATTCGCAACAGGAGGACGACGAGAGTTTATCACATCTAAAGTTTTTCTATCCCATTCCTTCTTTATTTTCTTGTTTGTAAATCTCTTTTATCATTGAAAAACATATTTGGCTGTAAATCTTTTATTATGAACTAAACTTGTAAGTTAAGGTTTTGATGAATCCTTTTCTATGAAGGTTGAATGAATTGATTATCTAATTTATTGTGGTTGATTATTATATTGTTGAGTGGTATTATTGTTCTTAATGCTTCTGAATGTGAAGGCCTGCATTTAGTTGATATTATAGTTGTGTGTTATGTACTGAGAGGAGACGCCCACAACGTGCTCGATGTAATGTCCACCATAGGTAGAATTAAATAGAGATATACTAATTTGCTTGTGTGATCATATAGGGTGTTTATTGTGACTAATGCATTTTCATACACTTGATATACCATCGAGAGATAGGATATTATTGTATGTAATAGGTCCGATTTACCTCGAGAGGGGACTTCGGATAATTTAGATAAACACGGTCATCAACATGAATAATTAAACTGCATCAATGTGCTTTCATGAAACTGAATTGGATGGATTATGTGAATTCAAATACCCTAACTAATCTCTCATATTGGTTGTTTGCTTTATTTTTATATTTATATTTCTTTTATTTACCTCTTCCAAACCTTATGATTATCCAAATAGAGGTAGGCTTGATTACTTTTAGTATTCAGCACCTAAATATCCCTGTGGAGACGATAATTTACTCATCATTGTATTACTTGTGCTGACCCCGTATACTTGCGAGTATAAAAAGGCATAACAAGTTTTTGGCGTCGTTGACGTCACTGCTGACGCATACGGTACTGTTGACGTCACTGCTGACGTCACTATTCATGAGCGGGACCCACTAGGTGGTGCCCACCAGGTACTGTTCATGCTGCCATTTCACTGTTTGCATGGTACTATTTATGTGTACGATACTGTTCATCATGCACTGTACTATTCAATGGAGCCAACAAAAGCCTGACAGCGGAGCAACATGCACACAACTTGCGAGAAACTTTCGAAGTGCTGCGACAATATGAGATAAAGCTGAATCCTGAGAAATGTGTGTTCGGCGTAGCCTCGGGCAAATTTTTGGGTTTTCTAATCCATCAAAAAGGAATTGGCTTGTAAATCCTGAGAAAATAGATGCCCTTATTAAGATGAAACCGCCCTAAACACTCAAAGAATTCCCATGCCTCATAGGATGTCTAGCAGTGCTGAGCAGATTCATAGCAAGGTCCACCAACAAGTGCCTCCCTTTCTTTAAAGCGATCACGAAAAACAAAGACATGGAATGGAACGAGGAGTGCGACAATGCTTTCCGCCAATTGAAAACCTATCTCGAATCAATGCCGGTACTTTCGAAACCTCTCGCTAGTGAAACTTTGTAATTGTATCTTTCTGTTACTACAACGACAACATGTTCCGTCCTTGTCCGTGAGGAAGGAGAAACACAAAAGCCTGTCTATTATGTCAGCAAAGCCCTAATCGCCGTAGAAACAAGATATTCGGACACAGTAAAAGTCGTTCTGGCCTTAATTATTGCTGTGAGGAAGTTGCGACCACATTTCCAAGTATATAGCATAGAAGTGCTCATACACTGCCTCCTAAAACAAAATTATAAAAATCAGAAGTTTCAGGAAGACTGACCAAATAGGTGACAGAGTTAAGCAAATTCGACTTAAGCTTCAAGCCAAGAACTGCAATCAAAGTACAAACAATCACCGACTTCATCGCATAATTTACTGAGTCTCTGGTCGACACAACTACTCTCGTAGTGATGACTTCGAAACGAGAACGTACCTGTGGAAACTTCACGTGGATGGATCCTCTAATTCCTACGGCAGCGGAGTGGGGATAGTGCTGACAACACTAGAACAAGACGAGGTAGAATGTGCGTTGAGATTTGATTTCAGAGCCATCAACAATGTGGCAGAATATGAAGCCCTTCTCGCAGGGCTGAGGGTAGCCACAACTCTAGGAGCCAACATGATCGACATCTTCAGCGACTCGCGGTAGGTGGTCAATCAAATCTACAATGAATATCATACCAATGAGGAAGGAATGATAGTTTACCTCGAAAGAATCCGTCGAGTAGTCAGCTGATTCACAAAATTCAGAATCACCCAAATCCCAAGAGCATAAAACTTAAAGGCTGGCGCTCTATCAAAGCTAGCTTCCACCACCAATATTATCCTATAAAACACTATCCCGGTAGCCTACCAGTAAAACTAAGCATAACTAGTGATGAGACAACAAAGGTTGAGGAAGTCGATCTCGCAAAATTACGTGGATGACTCCTCTCTGAGCATATTTGGAACAAGGAATCCTCACAGATGATAAGAATGAAGCAAAGAGCCTGAGATACCACTCAGCATGATACACTATGATCGACGGCGAACTGTACCGCAGGGGGTTCTCTAGGGCCCTACAAAGGTGTGTGAATCCACAAAATGTTGCGAGAATCTTGAAAGATATCCACGGTGGAGTATGTGGGAATCACATATGAGGCAATAGTCTGGCACACAAAGCACTATGACAGGGATTCTACTGGCCAAAAATGTTTAATGAAGCTAAGGAAGTAGCATCTAACTGCAACAAATGCCAAAGAGTCGCCGATAACATCAGTCAACCACTAGAAAAACTCAAAAGTTGTTGAGATTTATGCCCTAAAACTTGTAATTGTAAATGGTTAAAGAAAATAATAATAATTATTCAGATTATCATTCAAGTTCATAAAATGTTTTATATTCAGTAATACATTCGTATTGTGCAAGAACATCATAGATTGCAAGATGTAATCTCATAATGAGTATATGATGGTCATATATAGAGAGGATTCATTTTGAGACGTGCAATCTAAAGAATCCGTAGAGAGCGAACAAAGCTGGGTACTTTGTTTGTGATTGATCTATTGCCGCGGTTCATTCTGTAAAGTACACTGGTCTTATCCTAGACCGCTCATGTAGTTGACATGAGAATGGAGGCACCTTATATAATGAAATCATATAGAACTGGGCCACGATTTATATGAATCTCTCACCAAGATCTGTTAGTAGATGAGATTTATATATAATCGATAAACGATGGCTATTTATAGGTGATCTTAATCCTAAGTGTCTTATCGACTCCTTCAGGTTAGATCATGGCTTTTGATTTACCATGAGTGAGGTTGATGAGAATCTCGACCAATACCTCCGTATCTTGGAGTTGCGGTTTGGCTTGTGGCTGGGAAGTCTTTTATACAATAGTGAAATCCACTCCTTCTTGATTGAAGTAGATGAGTAGTTCCCTTAAGGGTTGATTCGGGGCTTGAACAATTATGAGCGCTCTCCTTCTTCCGTGAGGAAGACAGGATTTCATTATTCATTAGAGAATCAATGGTACTTAAAGGAAAAGATATTTTTAGAGGGGTATAATGGACTTTATGACCCAGCTCTAGTTATGAACTATTTGTGGAGGATCACACTATATGCAATTAGCTATATCAATGGACATTGAGACTTCAGATTGTATAAACACGTCTACAGTTCTGAGAGTGCAGCCTCGGGTTTTTAGTGGAATAACTCCGAGGTTAATAATCATGAAATATTAATTAAAGAGTTTTAATTAGTATTACTAAGTATTATTGGAGCTCAAAACTGTGGGTCCATTAGGTCCTCTTGCTAGCCCTTATAGTTGTTGGTAACGAGAGTCACGGTAGATTAATTGGATGGTCCAATTAATAGTGTTACGCAAATAATGCGATTTAAATAAAAGAGAATAATTAAATAATGTGATTATTTAATTAATTAAATATTTAATATAATAATAGAAATTAATAATTAATAATTATTAATTCTATTTATTAAATATGAGGTCATGTGATTAAATAATGACTAGGACAAAAGAATTAAAATAATTAGATTATTTTAATAGTCCAAGAGGTCACAGGTTCAAATCTTTAGGGAGACTAAAAATAAATAGGATTTAGAATCTTATTTTGGCTTGGTCAAACTAAAACCCTAAAAGACTACTATATAAGTGTTATATAGTTAGAAAAAAAAACCTAACCTAACGCACAAGTGAAAAAGAAAGAGAATTCGGCCACCAAAGAGAGAAGAAAAGAAAAAAAAAGGTTTTTCCGACTCTCCCCTCTTTTGCAGAATTCGGCCGGCCTTTTTTTCACGTGACCTTTATCTCTTGCTGTGACGTGCCCACACACACGTTGTCAGACCGCGGGTCATAGCTCGGAAGATCTGGTGGTAGATCGAGGAATCAGTAAAAGGAAAATCAAGAGAAAAGTATGTAGTTCATGAAATCTTTTTCTGCGTATATACAGGAACTCGTTCCTGATTGAAAAAGGTTTTCAATGTAAGAAAAATTTTTGAAACCCAATTCCGCATGTTATACGATGATCAAAATTTTTTCTAAAGCTCCCTTCAAAAGCCTCACCCCCCCTTGACCCTTCGCCCAATGGGGGATTGATCTCATAGGACCCATACGTGCAGTAGCAGGACAATAAAAGTATGTAATTGTAGCTATCAATTATTTCACCAAATGGGCGGAGGCAGAACCACTGGTAAGAATTACCGAGCAAAACACAACAAACTTTGTGAAGAAATCCATTATCTACAGGTTTGGAGTTTCAGATACCATTATCTCCGACAACGGCACCCAGTTCTACATCTTAAATTTCCCTAAGTTTTGTCGAAAATGGGGAATCAAGAATTACTATGCATCGCCAACCCATCCCCAAACAAATGGAAAGGTCGAAGTTGTTGAACAAAATCATCAAACATACCATCACGGCAAAGTTGGATTCCAAGAAGGGAAAGTGGGCCGAAAAACTCCCAGAAATCTTGTGGGCATACAGGACTACGATGAGAACTTCCACGAGAGAAACCTTATTCGCCATGGCCTTTAGAGTAGAAGCTGTCATCCCCATTGAAATGAGGATCCAATCGCTGAGAGTACGCATGTATGACCCGGTGGAAAACATATCAGCTCTAGAATCAAACCTCGACGAGCTGGAAAGCCGACGTGACAAAGCTCAGATAAGAAACACAATGTATCAGCAGAGGGTCGCTAGGTATTGCAACTCCAAATTAAGGGAAATAAGATTTTAGCTTAACCATTTGGTACTAAGAAGAGTCTCGCTCAACACCAAATACAAGTCAGCTGGGTCCCTAGCTAACAAGTGAGAAGGGCCAGACAAGATCGTCGGCCAAGCAGGATATGAGATCTATAGGATATTGCGACCAGAAGGAGTCACTATCGGCCACCCATGGAATGCACAATATCTAAAATTTTACTACCCTTAAAGGGAAACGAGTTGAAAAATGAGATGTACAATCATTATCCAAGAGGAAATAGAAAGAACATTTGATCAAAATCTTCAATTATTTCTCGGTGGTGAGAACGCCCATTATTTAAAAATCAAGTTTGAGAACAGTTGTTAAATTTTATTTAAAAACTTGGTGGCGAGAACGCCCATTATTTAAAAATCAAGCTTGAGAAAAGTTGTTAAACTGTCTCTAAAACCTTGGTGGTGAGAATGCCCGTTATTTAAAAATCAAGTTTGAGAAAAGTTATGAAACTGTCTCTAAAAACTTGGTGGTGAGAACGCCTGTTATTTAAAGATCAAATTTGAGAAAAGTTGTTAAACTGTCTCCAAAAACTTACTGGCGAGAACGCCCATTATTTAAAGATCAAGTTTTAGAAAAGTTGTTAAACTGTCTCTAAAAACTTGTTGGCGAGAACATCCATTATTTAAAGATCAAGTTTTAGAAAAGTTGTTAAACTGTCTTTAACAACTTGGTGGCAAGAACACCTATTATTTAGAAATCAAGTTTGAGAAGTTGTTAAACTGTCTCTAAAAACTTGGTGGCGAGAACGCCCATTATTTAAAGATCAAGTTTGAGAAAAGTTCTTAAACTATCTTTACAAACTTGGTGGCGAGAACGCCCATTATTTAAAAATCAAATTTGAGAAAAAATTATTAAACTGTCTTTAAAAACTTGATGGCAAGAACCCCATTATTTAAAAATCAAGTTTGAAAGAAGTTTCTTAAAAACTATCTCTAAAAAAGTTTTGATGGCGAGAACACCCTTTACTAACTTCAAGAGTAGTTATCTTATAAAATTTCAAATACTAAGTCCTGAAATTGCCCATTCGACCTATCTTCATGACTCGGGGGTAAAAGGGAACATGAATTTTACTCTAACTTATAATTACAAAGCAACAGATACAACTTAATTATATAACAGATTATAATTATGGAACAATGGTTCACGATCAATCATTAAGTAGTCTCGGTTACTATATTGGTGCAACACATAACAGCAGCCGACCAGAAAGCTGGTCAATCACAAAGGGACAAAGAGAATACTAAAATAAAAAAGATTATATAAAGGCAACTTTGTATTCATATGAAAGAAAGTAGTACAATTACAAAATACGTATTACATAAAAATTCAAGGCACTAGAGATTCAGGATTCCGCGAAGAATCCATCTTGTTAGAGCTTTTAATGATGTCTACCCCCTTGGAAGGAAAATCACCCTTCCTAAACTTCGCAATAGAAGCTTGGTCATCATCTTTCTCACATTCTGACTCCTCCTTTTCACTGAGGACAAGATCTTCCTCACCCTCTGAAAAAAGAGGAGAATAGTTGAAGTCAAGATCATGCAACCTCCGAGAATGTAAGACCCTGCCTTATCATTCGCATAAACCTTAGGGTCCCCTTCCTTAGAAGGAACCTCCATGTGCATGTCCAAGATTGGCAACTTGTTCTTCTGATAATAAGCTCGCTATACTTTCTTGACCTTCTCAAGCTTCCCCTTTAGATATCTTCATGCTATTGGCGATGGCACGATCCAAGTCCACCAGGACCTTCTTGTCAGCTACAAGTTGAAGAAAAGACTGACATTCCTTCATACCATTCCTAAACTTCCAATGCATAAAAACGTCGAAGGCAAGAGAACTCTTATAGCGGTCTACGGATCTAATCTTCATCTCGATCTTGGCCCCATCCATCAAATATTTAAAGGAATCCACCTTATTATTTAATTCCTGGTTTTCTTTCTCTATCCGAGCTAACCAATCTTCAACTTCAACCCAAGTTGCAACCGAATAATCGAGCAGTTTATTAAGCGATTTACTCCTCTTCGAAGGTTGCGACTTGTTCTCGCAAAAAATCCCTCTTTCTCGTAGCAGCCCTTTCAGCTTCAAATGCGGCATTTTCCGCTTCAAAAGCTGCAACTTGTTTTTGCAAAACTTTTCTCTCCCTCGCAGCAACGTCGAACTTGGTCAAAAACTGCACAGAGAAATAACAGTTAAAAAATGCAGCAAATGAAGTAATAAGTTACGATGCAGGGAATAAAACTTACTAGAGCAGAAAGACCAAAGAAAGATTGGAGATGCCTCTCGACAGTGTCTCTAAGGAAGCCTTCGATCCTAAATTGATCCTGAGAACAAATCTCTCCCGTCAAAAGCCGTTCCAAGACTTCTTCTATAGAAAGAGGAATCGTTGGGGAAACTCCGATTACTCGAGAGCACCCTGCCACAATGGCCGCAGGAGTAAGAGGATCAGCAACAGCCTCATTGCCTGAACCAAAAAGAGGCTCAAATCTATCAGTGACAACACCCGTACCAGATCGCACCATGCGTCGTAAGAGCCTCTCCTCGACAGGTCCCTCAAAATTATCCTCCACAATAAACGACACCCGCGGCGCTGAGATGGTTGTCAAAGGTGGCTCAAAGGCATCCTCCAAGGAAGGAAGGGCAACGCTCAGGGGTCATCTCCAGATTGTGAGACATCTTAGTCTGCCTAGCATTCCGATAAGGCTCTAGCAAAGCTTTACGCTTCCCCTTTGAAGCCATTCCACGATCGTTCGGTCCGCCGATTAACCTTTTCCTCAGTGAAGTGACTCATGATCTAGAGCAGGAAGCGACTCGCTAACAGAAGCAGAAACGTCTTTAAAAATAGACGTAGTGGGCCTAGAATAAGTAGCAGCTTTGTCTGGAGATGCGACCTTCCTCTCAACACTCATGTTACCCTCTTTGCAAGAGGCAGCTGAGATATTCTTTAAGTTCCTCACATCTCGACCGCATACAGAGTCATTATCCTAAAATGAGAAGACGCAAGGAAACCCCTCAATGTTATTCAAAGTAAAAGCGTGAAGAAAAACAAGAACTGAAAAGAAAAGGAATACTCACTGCGATGACGCTCGTAAGGAAATTGCTTGTACCAGTACCAAAACGTCTCAAATGTTTTACCCACCAATGCTTTGACATAATAAAGCAGAGAAGCAGCGCGATCGTTAGAGCGAGAAGTAACTGCTCGATGCACTCGCTCGACCTCCTCGCTGGTCAAAGCAGGCTCCTCGCTCTATGAATCTGTGAGGACAAATGAAAACAAAAAACGTATTTTAACGAAAATGCTAATATAAAAAACTTTACACCAATGTCAAGAAGGAACACTATAATACCTAGTTTCATGAATTGATGAGGGATATGGGCTGTGGGGAGGGAATTGGCATTGTCAGCAGGGACTTCTCAGCCCCAGTCCCTTTGCACTAAGAACCAAGCTCCTTTCCAGAACTTGTTAGAAGAAGGAAGTCCCCAAATGATCCTCGTTTTCTTCTCATCAAAGGTATCCAACCTACCGGACAACCTCTCACTAGTAGTCTCGTCGATCGGAAGCCTCTTAGCCGACGGGAAAGACTCCAGATAATGCGGGTTCCTGAGGCGATAGTCGCAGTTGGTAGCAGTGCCGAATTTCATTCGACGAAGGGTAGAGTGCCATAGAGTGCACAATCCCATAAGTTGTGTCGGCGCCAAACTAACATCGCTGAGAAAACGTGCGATCAAGGGTTGGAGCGGCAACGTCACCTCACAGTTGAACATGAACCTATAAACGGCAACCATCCGACTCGGAGGATTCCAAGCAGTTCTACCATCGAGAAGTATAAGCTTCATCAACTTGGAAAATTCATAATATATCTTGTAGTTGTTCAGATGAGACCCACTAACCACATTCGGCTCACAGCCTAAGAAACTGGGATTCGTCCTTGTAGTGGTAAAAAATAGCGCATAAGGCTTAAACCCAAAAGATAGCCTAAAACCACAAAAAACAAACCCATCGCTCGACATGCCCAGCACACGACAAGCCCAGCGCATGATGAGCACAACGCTCAACAGGCCTAATAATACTCTTTACAGGGTTAACGCATGACTAAGCGGTCGACAGCTCAATGCACGACCCAGCGGATGACAGCTCCATGCACGACCCAGCAGCTACCAGACAACTGACTCAGTCAACCCATGACCAAGTCAGTTGACATAGTCTAACTTGCCCAGTCAAAATAGGCTCCGAGATATCAGGAATTTCGGATATCTCGGAGTACGACATCCTTTGAGATACGGATGCAACGGACACCACTGTCGTGCACTTGACTGTAGGAATCGTTTTTTCGTTCTACTGGTCATGCAGCGGAATTGGGGTTTAAAATGTTTTTATACAGATCGCAAAAGCGATCTGTGACCAGTAAAACTTTGGCACTATATTTTTAGAATAATAAAAATAATATATATCACGTATATATTTATTTTACATACAAAAAATTATAATTAATTAAAAGAAGAAAAAAAAAATTAAGGAACATACCACCGTTGGAGGCTCCTTCGTATTTTTTTTTCTACAGCTCCGTATCTATACCACTACGTCTTCCTTGCTATATCTCGGCACCGGTAACTTGCGTGTGGGCGCATCACGTTGTCAGGAACAGTGAAGAGGTTGAAAAAAATAAGAGTTGGAGAGATACTGTATCTCTCCGATCACTTTTCTTTTTTCTGTATATTTTTTCTTTTACGTACAAAACTTTGAACGTTAAAAAATATTTGTTTCAGTCGCATGTTATATTAAAAAATCTTTTTAATATATATTTAAGTTACTGAATTAATAAAAACTCTTTTTAATTAATTTATCAATAACTTTTGAATTTAAACTCTTTTAAATTCAAATAATATTTTATTTTATTTAATAAATGAGATAATCCTATTATCTCACAATTTAAAATAAAATATCAACTATCACCCTCCTCTTATGACTACTTACATAATTAAATAATTTTATTATTTAATTATTATAATTGTCATTATTTAATTAATTTAATAATCACATTACTCAATTAACTCCTGACACGCGTCACTTTCACTACACTATTAATTGGACCATCTAATTAATTATATATGACCCTTGTTACCTAAATAGATCGGGCTAACAAGGGGTCCTAATGGACCTACTGTATTTTGAGCTTCGATAATCATCGGAATCATTAATTAAACTCTTTAATTAATATTCCTTGATTATCAACTCCGGTGTTATTCCACTAAAAACTCAAAACTGCATTCTCTTAACTGCGGACGCTTTTACACAGACCAATATCACTCAGTGTCCATCAATATAACTATTACATATGGTGTGACCCTCCACAGTAATTCATAATTAGAGCTAGGTCATAATGTCCGTTACACCCCTCTAATTACATTTATCCTTTAAGCACCGATGATTCTCTAATGAACAATAAATCATGTTTCCTCACGGAATCAGGAGAGCGCTCATATTATTCAAGCCCCAAATCAACTTTTAAGGGAACTACTCTCTACTTCTCACAAGAAGGAGTGGATTCCACTATTATGTACAAACTTTCACAGCCACAAGTCAAACCGCAATCCCAACATATGGAGAATACTGATCGGGAATAATCATCCGACCTCACCCATGGTATATCAAAAATCATGATCTAACATAAAGGAGTCGATAAGACACTCAGGATTGAAATCACCCATATATAGCCATCATAAGTTGATGTATATGAATCTCATCAGTAAACGGATCTTGGTGAGAGATTCATATAGATCATGGCCCAGTCCTATATGATCACATTATAAGTTGATGAATATGAATCTCATCAATAAACGAATCTTGGTGAGAGATTTATATAGATCATGGCCCAGTCTTATATGATCACATCATACAAGGTGCCTTCATTCCCATATCTCCACATGAATGATTCAGGATAGAATCATCGTACAATACAAAATGGACCGCAGCTATAGATTAACTACAAATAAAGTACCCAGCTTTATTTGCTATCTATGGACTCTTTAGATTGCATATATCTTATTGTATCCATCTGTATATGACAATCATATACACAGTATGAGATTACATCCGGTAATTTATGATGTTATAATACACAAGTTTATATAATATAAATGACACAATAAAAATGAATTGAACTCTTTTTTTATTTATTTATAAAAAAACATTTACAAATTACATCTTTAGGGCAAAACCCCAACATCGACATGGTTATGCGCTTAACGAAAATGCTAAAGCCCGAGAGTCACAAGCAGAGCACTCGACATGGTCGTGCACTCAACGAAAATCAGGACGACAATCGTAACTAAATCGAATCGAGTCCATCAGTCCACCGCACGACATGCAGAATAGTGGTCGACATAGACCATAGATACGTCGATGGGTCCGTTGACACTTACAAACTGCCTTCATGTCGCTGACTCAGTCAGCACTTTGACTAAGTCAAGTAACTGGGTCTAAGTACTACCCACTCAACCTCCGAGATATCAGAAATCCTGAATATTTCGAGGCACGAGATCCCTAAATATCTGAGACAGCAGTCACCTCTCCAAACCCCTATAGATACAGCCTCTAGGCTTCATTTTCAAGGGGCAAGCATTTTACACCAAAGCTATCACTCTGACATTAAGCATTTTACTCTCAAAAGACTTGTTACTCTAAGCAAATTACTTAAGCACAAGACACGTTAGCTAATTACTCCATGATATAGCCTCCATCTGTACGATTGTTATCAACGAGTTACTAAGGATCACTTAACGTACATCGTTGGTTACCGTACGACATATATTTCAAACCATTGCCTATCGCACGATGCAATCCTAAGATGAGCTGTGCATGACATAGTCTCCTCTGATATCATTACCGCTCGACAATGTCATATACCGCACGACATACATCACAGACCGCACAACATACATCACAAACTACACAACATACACTCAAATTTTAGTATCTTTGGTCTTGCTTATCTTTTCCCTTTTAGATTCACAATCTAACTTGGGCGTCAGAGGCTATTTAGTTGGCACAACCCCGATGTCCCAAAAGTACGACACCTTTCTTGTTGTTTTGCAGGTCGTCGTCCCCTCAATCAATCACCTTGGACTCCCAGGTCATCAAGCGTAGATTTCTGCATCTATAATTCCCGAAAACCGCAATTGTCTTGCCTTATGTGAACTGACATTAGAGTTGTCGATCATTCGCCATAGAGAGAAGGATCTTTCACCATCGCTACTTCTAAAGGGGAGTTTCTCGCCAGTGAAGATTTAGGAGAGTTTTCAGAATCAACATCTATAACTTGCACATGCAAATAGTCAATGCTTAGTGGAACAGGCTACTGAGGATCCCTCCGAGTAGCAAAAAGAACAAAACCATCTTTTTCGATTTCGTAACCAATCTTTTGCCACGAAGCCACAAGGATAAATCCTTTTAGAAAGAAAGAATAAAGGGAGACGAGGAAACTCACCAAGTTGAAGAAGCAAATGCTCGAAGCAAAGACTCTACTTCTAAGCTTTGAAATCTCACTACTCTTGAACCTGTGAAAGTCTTTTCCTTGAAGAGAAGAATTGTTGCCAGAAATAAAAAAACTCAAACAGTTCACTGAAGATGGATATATATAGGCCCCAATGAGAAATCCCCAGTCGTTGATTGTGAGAAGATCGTGCAACCCCAAAAAACGTCTCGATTAGCTGAGCTAATGATAGGACGCGTCGTATGCTGAGAACACACTAACCAAGGTTAGTAGGAAAGTGCCACGTGTGATCCATAATGAGTAAGCTGATTTTTCATTAAAATCAAATAGCTTGAGATTCGAATACCATGATTGCAAGTGTCGTCATTCCCGAGAAAGCAAAATGCTCGAAACTAGAGCAAATCGACCGTCTCGCCCCAAAATGCACCACTCCATTTAAAACATTCTTTCGTTCATTCAGAACACACCATTTCACTTAAAACGCACCATCTCTTGTTTAAAATGAATCGTTTCACCGATGAGTGCATGATTTAAGTAAAAAAAAAAAATGAACCGTTTTGAGTACAAGACAAAAACGAACCTTGCAAAACATCCTCTTTCTTGATAAAATCCTTGTAACCTTCTCGGGCAGTTGTTTTAGAAATTTAAGGGGTATTGTTGAGGGTAGTTTCTGTAATTCATAAATGCCACATCATCACATGACCAATACATTGTTGTTTGGTCACAAGGTAGCTTTTTTAGTTAAGGGTAACCTCGACGTCGTTTTACCACCTATCGGCGAGAGGATGGTCGGTTTAAGATATAAATGTCTGAGCACTTTAATGTTCTCGGAGAGCATTAATTACCTGTCAGAACAGTGTCAGTGACAAATAGTATGGCCCCACTCGGATCAAAAGCTACCCACATTTAATGTACCTGACAATATTTATGACGAACCTGACCAAGCTCTGAATCTTCTCATCAAGAGGGTCAGATGCATTAACTGTCCAAGTTCTGGAGGTTACCGTTCAACCACTCATCATGTCCCATCCCTGGTCAGGCGCTCTGAGAAGACAGTCTTTTCATGTTTAAGGTAATAATTCGTTGACCTGATTTGCAAACAAATTGAACATTGCTCAAATAGAAGAGAATGATAGAAATGTCTGGTTGGCTATAAATAAGGTCATTGAAGAAGAAATAAGATATTCTCTTTAATATAATTCACCAACCCTAAAAACTCTCTTAATTAGTTCATTTATTTCTCCATTATATCTGAACTGACTTGATCGTCGGGGCTTAATCGCCGGCACAAGTCCGGCACTCCTTATCAATCTTTCTTTACTTTCAGATATTTATTTAGCAACTTGCAATCGCCAGGTTCGCACTACTGCCGAGAACCTTCTCACAGACCTCAAAGATCGAAATAGAAAGTTATCATCTCAACTAACCACCAAATCACCTTACGTGGCATAGTTGACCATTGTTGACCAACTGATCCATTTTTTACACTCACCAAAAATAAATATTAATAATGAACTCTTTTACCACAATTACACGTCCTAAAAATAATAAAATGTTTATTATATAAAAATATTTGAACAAATAATACTGAACATACGTGAGACTTGTTGAATTACACTTGAAATCAAAGTTGGCAGAAACTCACACTGAAATCTCCTAGCGTTAAGTTTGACTGTTAAAAAGTAGTCCTGAACCTCACTTGGTTCATGATCCATCTCTTGTTTCTTCTTCTACTTTTCCGTTTTTTTAACTGTAAATACTACTTTTAACGGTCACACTTAACACTGAGGAAGTTCAATATAAGTTTTTATAAACTTTGATTATGAGTGTAATTTAACAAACTTCAGGTATGTTTATTATTATTTGTTCAAAACATTTTATAGGGCAAATTGAAATAAAATATCATTGCATTTCGTCGTATTGTAATGAAACTGAACTTTTACTTAAACTACAACTTAGTCCCTCGGATAATTATTAATTTGGTCCCTAATTTATTTGGAAATATTATTTTTTTGACCTTTTTTTATTTTTGTTAACTCACATGATCCCTAACTTTTTTAAAATACATTAATTTAATCCCTATGAACAAAATTTTAAAATATAAATTGACCATTTTATTTTTTTTATTAAATTATTAAGTTAGAAAGATGAATTTACCCTCCAACCTTTTACATTTTAACAATTTTATCTATTTGGATAGTCCAATAAGAAATTGATGTGTTATAAAAACTTATTTTTTTTTTAAAAAAAAAACACTTAAAAATGATTAAATAAAAAAAATACATATTATCAAATTTATTAAAAATTTAAAAAAAATTAAAAATTTTAAAAGAAACATCATTTATTATAAATAAAAATAAAATTCAATATTAAATACTTATAAAATTCAAATCTTAGTTTTTTTTTTATTAAATTCAAAACTTAGTTAAAAACTAAAATGTTAAAATATTATATATATGCATGTTTTAGATTATTGGGAATGATGTAGGAACATTGTCAGAGGTAAAGGGTTGGCTTGCTAACTAATTTCAAATGAAAGATTTGGGAGAGGCAAGTTATGTTCTTGGGATTCAATTGATAAGGGATCGTAAGCACAAACTGTTAGCGTTGTCTCAAGCATAGTATATCGACAAGATACTTGTGCGATTCTCCATGCAGAACTCCAAGAAAGGTAGTTTACCTTCAAGACATAGAGTTCACTTGTCTAAGGAACAGTGTCCTAAGACCCCTCAAGAAATTGAGGATATGAGACGAATTCCCTATGCATCTGCAGTAGGCAGTCTTATGTATGCTATGCTATGCTATGCATAAGACCCGACATCTGCTTCGCAGTAGGAGTAGCCAGTAGATATCACTCTAACCCAGGATTGGATCATTGGGTTGCTGTTAAGCATATTCTCAAGTATCTTTAGAGAACGAGAAACTATATGCTTGTATATTCCCATCCGAATTTGATTCCATTGGGATATACAGATTCTGACTTTCAGTCAGACAAGGATTCAAAAAAATCCACGTCTGGGTCAGTATTCAGCCTTGGTGGTGGAGCCATAATTTAGAGGAGTATCAAGCAATCTTGCATTGCTGATTTCACCATGGAAGCTGAGTATGTAGCAGCTTGTGAAACAGCTAAAGAGGCTGTTTGGCTCTGAAAGTTCTTGAGTGATCTGGAAGTTGTTCCAGATATGGATAGGCCCATGACACTTTAGTGTGATAATAGTGGAACTGTGGCCAATTCCAAAGAACCAAGAAGCCACAAAAGAGGGAAGCATATAGAGAGGAAATATCATCTCATCAGAGAGATAGTGCAGCGAGGAGACGTGGTCGTGACGAAGATTGCATCGCAAGATAACCTGGCTGATCCATTTACAAAGACCTCGACGTCTAAAGTGTTTGAAGGTCACCTAGAGGGTCTAGGATTACGAGACATGTCCCATCTGCTTTAGTGCAAGTGGGAGATTGTTGGGATTTATGCCCTAAAACTTGTAATTGTAAATGGTTAAAGAAAATAATAAGAATTATTCAGATTATCATTCAAGTTCATAAAATGTTTTATATTCAGTAATACATTCGTATTGTGCAAAAACATCCTAGATTGTAAGATGTAATCTCATAATGAGTATATGATGGTCATATACAGAGAGGATTCATTTTGAGACGTGCAATCTAAAGAGTCTGTAGAAAGCGAACAAAGTTGGGTACTTTGTTTGTGATTGATCTACTGCTGCGGTCCATTCTGTAAAGTACGGTGGTTTTATCCTAGATCGCTCATGTAGTTGACATGAGAATGGAGGTACCTTATATGATGAGATCATATAGGACTGTGCCACGATTTATATGAATCTCTCACCCAGATCCATTAGTAGATGAGATTCATATATAATCGATAAACGATGGCTATTTATAGGTGATCTTAATCCTTAGTGTCTTATCAACTCCTTCAGGTTAGATCATGGCTTTTGATTTACCATGAGTGAGGTTGATGAGAATCTCGACCAATACCTCCGTATCTTGGAGCTGCGGTTTGACTTGTGGCTAGGAAGGTTTGTACACAATAGTGGAATCCACTCCTTCTTGATTGAAGTAGATGAGTAGTTCCCTTAAAGGTTGATTCGGGGCTTGAACGATTATGAGCGCTCTTCTTCTTCCGTGAGGAAGACAGGATTTCATTGTTCATTAGAGAATCAATGGTACTTAAAGGAAAAGATATTTCTAGAGTGGCATAATAGACTTTATGACCAAGCTCTAGTTATGAACTATTTGTGGAGGATTACACTATATGCAATTAGCTATATCAATGGACATTGAGACTTCAGATTGTATAAACACGTCTACAGTTCTGAGAGTGCAGCCTTGGGTTTTTAGTGGAATAACTCCGAGGTTAATAATCATGAAATATTAATTAAAGAGTTTTAATTAGTATTACTAAGTATTATTGGAGCTCAAAACTGTGGGTCCATTAAGTCCTCTTGCTAGCCCTTATGGTTGTTGGTAACGAGAGTCACGGTAGATTAATTGGATGGTCCAATTAATAGTGTTACGAAAGTAATGCGATTTAAATAAAAGAGAATAATTAAATAATGTAATTATTTAATTAATTAAATATTTAATATAATAATAGAAATTAATAATTAATAATTATTAATTCTATTTATTAAATATGAGGTCATGTGATTAAATAATGACTAGGACAAAAGAATTAAAATAATTAGATTATTTTAATAGTCCAAGAGGTCACAGGTTCAAGTCTTTAGAAAGACTAAAAATAAATAGGATTTAGAATCCTATTTTGACTTGGTCAAACTAAAACCCTAAAGGACTACGATATAAGTGTTATATAGTTAGAAAAAAAAACCTAACCTAACACACAAGTGAAAAAGAAAGAGAATTCGGCCACCAAAAAGAGAAGAAAAGAAAAAAAAAGGTTTTTCTGACTCTCCCCTCTTTTACAGAATTCGGCCGGCGTTCTTTTCACGTAACCTCCATCTCTTGCCATGGCGTGCCCACACACACGTTATCAGGTCGCGGGTCATAGCTCGGAAGACCTGGTGGTAGATTGAGGAATCAGAAAAAAGAAAATCAAGAAAATGTATGTAGTTTCTAAAGTCTTTTTCTACGTATATACAGGAACTCGTTCCTGATTGAAAAAGGTTTTCAATATAAGAAAAAAATTTTAAACTCAATTCCGCATGTTATACGATAATTAAAATCTTTTCTAAAACTCCCTTCAGTTGATGTTGGAGAAGAGCGATGGTCGCGAGCCTTTTGTCCGAGAAAAATGTACAACACTATGACAACTAATATTACTGAGTCAATGAATAATGCAGTGAAAGATTTTCGAGAGTTACCCATTGTTGCTATGATTAACCGTATTCGAGATATAATGTAACGTTGATTTCATGATCGACGTACAATGGCAACTTCTTATGATACACAGTTGATAGAAATGGTTTAGGCACTTATTGGGGTTAGGGATGAATCTTCACAACATATGAATGTGTCCCCAATTGTATTGTATAAGTTTGAGGTGCACGATGGAAAATATAATGGAATAGTTTATTTAGAAAACCGTATATGCAGTTGTAGAGAATTCGATCATGATCAGATTCCATGTGCACATTCTTTAGCTGTTATAAAACATCGAGGATTACATTATACAATATTCACCTCACCATATTACTCGACTGCTTATATTCTTTCAGTATACAATGGTGAAATTCATCCAGTAGGCCATCAAAAAGACTGGTTGGTCCCTGTTGAGGTTGCAAATACAATTATTCTACCACCTGTTGCCCGACGTCCACCAAGTCGACCGAGGAAACAGCATATACCTTCTATTGGAGAAGATATTATATGCAGAAGGTGTAGAAATTGTTGGCGCCACGATCATAATAGCCAAACATGCAAGAATCCTAAAGTATCTAAACCAGTGACTGGATGATATATTGCTCTAAGGTATTGTTAATCATATGTAAAAAGTTTTATGTTACATATCATTATCCGTTTTGTTGTATCTAATTGCCTTTTTCTTTTAATCGTTGCAGGAAATGGGCTTTAGTCTCTTTGATAAATTGTTGACATTTATGTAGTTTTTCGATTCATTTTTCAAAGGATATTGTTTTGTAATTTATGTGCTTTTTGGATCGTTTAACAATATGCAATTTGTAGCTGCTTTGCAATTTACAATCATCTTTACAATTTGACAGATTTGAAATTAATGGCTTGTATGGATTCGATCAATTTGAAATTATAAAATGTTCTGTTTTAACAATTATGTGTACACAACAGTTGGAAACAACAATAATTCATTTAATTCTTTTATGCTATAATCGAGAAAATAAAAACCAAATGAAAATGCCCAATAAGCCTGCCCATTTCATTCCATTATCATTTCTATTATATTCACTAACTGTGGAACCAGCAAACAAGCTTGAGTATTTTTTAGGAGACCCGATATTATAGACAAAATTAATTCACAAAAAAAAAACAACGTAACACATAAATTAACAAGCAACAACTACATGTCAATCTTATGTTTCATCATCGTGTAACGGTATAGAGTTTGCAAATATTTCAATAGACATTTTCCGTCTAAGTCCTTTCAGTTGCTGTGCTTTGAAATCGAATTTATATCTGTGTGCAACGATGTATTCAGCATACATAAGCACAAATGCACCACAGTAACCACTGCAATAAAATCAATATAGCAACACCGTCAATTATTTCCCAATATAAAATCACAATCAGTATAAAAAGATAAAGTTCAATATAACTTACGCCCCGCGTTGTTGTAGGACAGTATCAGGACCTAGGAAAAGAGTCACTTGTACTTTTTTCCCCTTATTTTTATACTATCCTCCATTACACAACAATGAGGGCAAAAAAATATGAAAGTGGGGTGACATATCGCTCCCGAAAAAATAATTATGTATCTTGACACAATGAATCATATACCAGTATTTTTCTAGCCACAAGATTAACTGTCGTTAATATCCAATGATGATCATCGATGTTGATAGGCACCAATAACTACATTAAACACATATAACTGTCATTTAACTTATATATACTTTTAAGTATCAAACTAACTGCATGATTATATTTACATTCAATCTCTCACCATGGCCGAGACCCTTCGGGTCGTTCTCTGTGAACATATAATAAGTGATAATCCTCCTAGTTGAAAACAAGTGAATCATACACCTCATTCGATATGATTCCATCAGGGTTGGTAGGAAGTTTTTTCCATAAATTTCGAAGGTGTGTCTACAAAAATGAAATATATGAGTATTTGTAATAATGACATGGAAACATTAAAATAATTTTGATTTAGGTTACAACTTACAAAGAAGGTTGAATCAATCAAGTTGTAATTGCACGAAAATATTTTAGGATGTAGTTGGCGCCTCCGTAAAACTGCCATATAAGCCTCAATGTGCTCTTTTTTTTAAAAAAAAAAATTAATGGATTAATTGTAATCTCAATTCATCAAAAGTATACAAAAATCAATGGATTAACTAAGAAAAATATCAAGACATAATAAATGAGAACACTTAAACAGAAAAGCACATGTTGGAGAATCAGAATGAGTTGCCATATGCTTAATTCTGGTGCAAATATAATATGTCACTCTGACACATACTAGTTTTACCAAAGCATTAAAATCGATAGAATTACAAATAATTGACTTACCCAGCCTTCCAACCATTCGGAATTACTCTCAAAGGTTTGGAAAAAATGAACATTCGCATTATGTTGTTGCCCAATGTAGCGCCTACATATACGATATAATATTTGGAGTAAATAACATAAAATATCACGAGGATTAACATAGTTTGAAAATATGTAATGAACTGAAATAGTGTATGCTTACCTTGCTTTTTTATTCTTTTTCAAAGCCTCCTACTCAGACTCAACTTCCGGGTCAACCAATTTGAAAGGGCTGAATTCAATAACTTGGGTATTCCATGTCTTCTGCTTTTTCAGTCTAGTTGGGTCCACGTAAGGGTTACATACGTATGCAAAACGTTTACGTGCCCAAAGGCCATATCTTACTCCAACATATTTCTTTTCAAGAGCAACGACACTCTCATACCGGTGGTACTGACAATGTTCGACAAGGGAGAATAAATAGCAAGCTATAGATATTCATCGGGTGCCTTTTCCTCCTCATCCTCCTCATTTTTGACATAACTTGTATCGTTTGCTTTCTCAGTCGTATCAAAAAAGTCATCATTTTCCTTTTCCTCTCCCACTTCGTTGCCATCGGTTTTATTTTTCTCTATTAAATCACCATCAACCTGCAGTCAATACAAAAATACACGGTTACTAGAATATAAAAAAGGAAATAACAAATATGGACATAATTAAAACTAAAAAGATGAAGCACCTTATAACCAGTTTCGACTTGTTCATTACTGTCAGCTTTCTTGTAAACAACCTCTGTCAATTTCAGAAAACCTCTACGCATCTCTTCCAGCAATTCAGGTTTCAAAGTTGCAAACCCTTTGTCAACTCTGTTATCAAGTGCGGTAACATATATCTTTAGAGACATTACTTTTGTATGTAAACCATCCACTTTTTTACGAAGATATTGTGAGTCCTCAAATAATGTATTAGGAAGTTATGAAAACATTTACATATTATTTACTGAATAATGCTATTAAAGGACATGATTGGCTACATACCGAGTCTAATAGACCGATCTTCTTATATTTTAGCTTTCTACGTGCGATTCTTAACTTTCGATTGAAGTTGCTCAACTCTATTAGAACCATCAATACCAACGTCAATATCATTATCAAAATAATCACCATCTTCATCATCATCAATCTCATCATTCTCATTATTTGTAGCACACTGAACATATGGCTCAAATTTTGGGGCCTTTGAGACGTTTGACTCATCCTACCCCGTCACATAAGGTAAATTTTGTTCAGTTTTCAAAGTCTCAAATTCATGAGTCCCAATTAAGAAAACTTGTACGATACACCCTCTCGCATGACCGATCTTTGAGTACAATGAAATTGCTTCAATGGCCCACACCTAGTAAATAAAATAAAAAAAAAGATCTTTCAATAAGAGTTTAAAAGAATTTAATGGGAAAATATTTTTAAACAGTCTATATTACCTGAAAAGTATACACAAAGCCATACAAGTTGTACTTCTCTACTGTATGGGTCGGATTGTTTTTTGCACACTCTATAAACCTCTGATCTCTACCTTTACAACAGGTCAAAAATGATTTGATTGTTTTTTAATATACAAATGAACCCCATGGGAATCGATTGAATTCATCCAAATTATCCACTAACTTCATAGCTCAATATTCAACATTTGTCCTCAAGTCCTTTTCTAGCAACGTTATCTCCAAGATCAGCAACAAAGCTAACTTAATGACATCATCATCATCATCATCGTCGTCATCATCATCATTTTGTTCCTGAAGTCTATCTTCGAAGAAACCTTGCAAATTCAGTCCAATCACTTTTTTGGCTCCATTAAAATATTTCCGGCGAATTCTGTCAACCTCATTTTTCTTTGTATTTTTAGTACAGACAACTGTATCTCCAAATCGTAGACCGTTGTCTAAACAAAACTCATTTGCACTAAACTGTATGCTATTTCCACCGACAACAAACCACATCTTATTTTCAGCATATCCAACATGACACTCCCGCAACAATACTTGATGACAAAATTGAGCAGAGAACACAATTTCATGGACATCTAAAAAATGGCCAAAGCACATTCCTTTAAGTCTCTCTTGCTGTCGTTGCGTGAGCTTTTTCTTTATTAATGCAATCCTTTCCCATTTACAGTATATGGTCACTTTTGCATAGAAATAATCGTTTTCCTTAATTTTCAATGAATCAATTAATTTCATACTTCCCATTGATTTTTAGCCTACAATAAAAAAAAGTATTTCGAATTCGTCAATAAACTAAAAAATATAACGATTATGAGATATAGATTATTTACATAATTATGAAATTAACCAAGCAACATATAATATATAATAACTAAATATGAAGCAACCCAAAAAGCAAAATGGAGTCTAGTGTCTTATATACTTCCAGACTTCTAATTTAGTACTTGTAGTAATAACACAACAAAATGACCACAACTCATGAGCAGCACCAAAAAATGAGAAACATATTGATAGGTAAGAAAAATTTTCAGCACAAGGTATTTTCATCGGGTCACCACAACCCGATGAATTAAATTATCGGGTCACTGTGACCCGATGATTTACTTTCATCGGGTCATAGTGATCCGATGATTTAATTTCATCAGGTCATTTTGACCTGATGATTTACTTTCATCGGGTCACCACAACCCGATGATTTACAAATTTCCACCCAAATTCAATCCGATGATAATTCCACCAAATCAATGATCAATTTAACGAATTCAACATTCTAAACGTACAAAATTGAAAAACCCACAACACTAATTTCAAATCTAAATGTTTGTAAAACCTAAACACTTAAAATGATGGACTTATAAACAAAAAGATGGACAAATAAAAGAAGTAATATTACCTGAAGAACAGTCCCACAACAGTTCGTGAAGAATGCATTGCATGGTCAGCGTGAGGAGGAAGAAGCAGCTTGAAAAAAAGAGTAGAACCCGAACAGTAAAAAAAAATGCCTTGTGAAAAAAAAAACAAAAGAAGAGGAATAAGAAGAGTGAAATAGAGAAGAGGGGAAGAAGAAGAGGACAACCTGTTGCTGCGGCGGAAGAAGAAGAACAGACGGTGGTCAGCGCGAGGAGGAAGAAGCAGCCTGGAAAAAATGAGTAGAACCAAAACATTAAAAAAAAATGTCTCGTGAAAAACAAAATAACAGTGACAAAAAACTGTGTAGGTAGGGTTAAAATGAGGACATTTTTGTCCAAATAAATTATTTGGGTAGACAATACAAAAATTAGTGTGGGGTGGGTAGATTTATAATTTTAAGTTATTTTTTTGGGCAATTTTACTAAATTCCCATAATTTTTTTAATTGCAGAAGTTTTCAGGGCTTTGAAAAAAATTCTATAAAGTTTCCTTATTATTATTTATTTCCTTTTGATAAAGTTTTATTTTTTTTTAGAAGAATCAATATAATGGAATTCCATTTCCCTTTAAAAAAAATTATAATGAAATTTCATCTCAAAAAGATTTTTTGAAGGAGGTATAATTATAAGACTAATAATCAATCATTAAACACGCGGTCTGGATATCTACTCCTATAATGGGAGATATTTAATCTCACAATAAGGGGAAAAAACTATCTACACTTACTGATAAATATGCATTGTGGGAATTGAACTCTCGCCACTAAAATGGGAGAGAGATACACTAATCACTTGAGTTTATGAGTGGATGTGCGTAGGGGTGGGCATGGTTCGAATCGGCACGGTTTTGGATAAACTCAAACCGACTCGAAATTTACAATGTTTTTAAAAAATTGAAACTAAACCGAACTGAATTGAAGGTGTAAACCAAACCGAAATAATACGATTCGATTCAATTTAGTTCATACGGTTTTGGGCCTAATGGGCCTTTTTCATATTTTCAAATTTTAATATGTTTTACTACTAAATTTTAATAGATTTTATACCTGTTGTGCTGTGCTTATAAAATGAAATCTTAAAAGTTAAAACTGTTCAGAATTAATAACTGTCCAAATTTGCTCATAAATTATTAAAACTGTCCAGAATTTTCACTCCCCAAAAGACCAAAACTGCCCAGAATTTTCATTCCCTAAAATTGTCCACAATTATTGAAACTATCCAGAATTTTCACTTTCAAAAAACTGTTAAGAATTTTCAATAAAACAGTCCAGAATTTTCAATATTCCAAATTCAAAAATAGTTAAAACAGTCATTTGCTCATAAAACATAATTGAATAAAACAGTCCAAAGTTTAACTTATTAAAACAATCCAGCTAAAACAAATAAAACAGTCCAAAATTTGCTCCTGCCTTTGATGTGTCCCTATACAGTCCAAAAAATTAAAACAAATAGAACATTAAGCTTTGAATAAAAACCATCACAATTGTCCTTCTTCAATAAAGAAATAAAACACAACAAAAATAATTACCATTGCTTAAATTCATTCCTCCTCAATTGTCCTCCAATGATATACATATCACTCCGCTTTCATTATCTATCTCTACATTAAAAACAAAGAAAACAGCCATTATCTAAAAACAAATAATAAAATTAAAACAATCATACAATAAGTATACTAACCAATAACACATTCACTAAAACCATTTTATTATCAAACCAAACAAACATCCAAAACAAACAAACAATTTATTATCAACACAACTTAATATTCAAAATATAAATCAACTACTTAATCCAACAGAAATCAAATTCCAAAACATATCGAAGACAAATCAAACTGAAATCAATAGAAATCCACATGAAACCCATCAAAAATCCACATGATATCCACAACTGCCTTAAACGAAGAAATCTATATGAAATCGACAACAAAAACTAAAAGAAAAAGGATTTTACCGTACTAGGCTAGGAAGAGCGACGGTGTAGGGCGGCGGCACAACTAGGTGAGGAAGAGCGGTGGAAGAGGGCTGGTGCTAAGTGAAGATAAACGGAAGAGCGGCGGAAGAGGACGAGCAGCACTGGTGCAAAGGCGGCAAAAGAGCGGCAGGGGGCACAACTACAGTGTTGTGAGGCAATGAATGACGAAAGAAGTAAGGTCTGATGAGCAGCGAGAGAGAGAGAGGTGGGTTAGGGTTTTTTGTTTTGAAAACTGATGAGGAAATGAAAGAAAAATTTTAGGGTTTTTGTTTTTCTTTATATATGATTGGTCAATGGGTCAAACCGATTTTGGACCCCCCAAAACTGAACCGAACTATTTTTTACGCTTTTTTTAAATTGAAACTGAATCGAACCGAACTCAAACCCAAAATCGACTCAAACTATAGAATATGATTCGAATACGGTTCGAATTGGTTTTGATGCCCACCTCTAAATGTGCGTTTCAAAAGTTATTTTTAAATTATCGTTTCTTCCTAACTTATACTTTGCCCATTTTGGTTTCTTGTTTAAAATATCAAATTAAAAATAAAATTTTCTTAGTTATAAATGATTATGTTTGCTCTTTTGTGTTTTGTCCTCACCCGCACTGAAGGAGACGTAGCATGATCTTAACGGACGATGTACGTGCATTCTACATGCCCAGCTTAATTTAATAAAATCCATACAAATGTTTGGATATTTTCAAATAGAACTCAATCAAAAGATGAAAAAGAGCAAAATATAATATAGGCATTGAAAGTGATAAATATAGACAAGTCTAGCAATAAGAACTGCTCCATATGTCTATTATTAAAGACCTAACATGGACGGAAAAAATAATATGATTCACAATTGAGAGGTTTTCTTTTGCTATGAATTTTATTGTGATGGAAAATGCCTACTGTAGATGCTAAAATCTACGATCAAAGTTGAAGGTGTTACCAACAACCTATAAAGACAGAAATAGTGAATGTAGAGCACTTGGGCCACCGGGGTGGTGCTAGCCAAATGGTCTCCAACGCTTAAGTCAGTAAATGTATGAGAATATTGAATATAGAACAAGTAGATCGTAAAAAAAGTATAGTGTATAATCACAAACCATAGGTCAACGTTAGGCGTCCGATAGGGCTGTAATAACTGATGTCGAACAGAGGGTCGTAGGACCTAGTGTTAAAGGTAAGACTTGATGTCGAACGTAGAACCTATTGTTGAGCGGAGGGTCACGGGACCTGATGTCGAGTGGAGGTTTATAGGCTTTAATGTCGAACGATGTCGAATGTAGAACATAATATCGAGCGGAAGGTCATAGGACCTAATGTCGAGCGAATGGTCGTAGGACCTAGTGTCAATGTAAGACTTGATGTCGATTGTAGAACATGATGTCAAGCGGAAGGTCGTAGGACCTGATGTCGAGCGGAGAACCTAATGTCAACCGAAGGGTCGTAGGACCTAATGTCGACCAGGGTGAGAAGTCGTAGATCGTAAAGCGGTTGAATAAAATACGGAGGCTGGAACTAAGAGTTAGATGTAAGCTAATAAAGGTCAACATTGTGCTTCGCATGACCAGAACGTAGTGTTGACCTTATCTTCTACATGTAGAATGTCGAGCATAAGGAAGTAGGACCTGAGTATGTCGACATAGATTGAAGGATGGTGAGACTTTGGCAGATCGATGCAGACCGAAGGATATGGCTGGTAGAATTGAAGGTGCAATGCAAACTGATAGTGGTCGACAAATGCTTCATTCGACAAGGTTGGTAGAGTATAGGTTTTACCGTGAGTCAAGTCAAGAGTATAAGAATTTGAGTGCATAAGAAAATATGTCCTTAATTATGAGTTCAAGACCATTATTTATAGGAGGGGTTTGAGCCCGTTAGTGTGATCCCTGGGATCACGGCCCGAGATCATGGGCTGATCCCATGATTCTAGGGATAAGGGTAACGCCACTAACTTGGTCAATGATGCATTTGACTTGGTCCAAGCTTGATTTGGTCCAAGTTGGACTTCAAATATATGGTTTGGGTTTTCTAGTGAGTCATTTTAAGCATGTTCTTTCACTGGGCTTCACCATAAAAATAAAAAAAAATAAAAAGGAGTTCTAAGTCAATTTTTTACCACTACACCTGCCAATTTTGGAGTTTACTTAACAAATTTGAAGAAATAAAAAATATATGTACGTTCAATTGGATCACTATTGGAATCATAGGTGGATTTGGTTATTCAATTTTAAACTTTTCTATTGACGTACTAAATATTGTATTTTATTACTTTGTCCGCAAATAATTTTCTAGCTCTGCCCCTATTTCATTCTTTTCCCCAAAAATCTATTTTTATTGAAACTCAAGATCTGTAATATTGTCGAGACGAAAAAGGAATCCGACTGAAAAATACGTTTGTTTTGTATACTTTCTTCATCCCCTTCTATCAGATTGATCAACAAGTAAGGTAAGCTTGCTTCTTAACCCCATGTTCAATCTCTTCCATCTCCGACCCGGGCGTTATCACCTATGTTGGGTCATTTGATATGTAGAAGGGAGTAGCCCAGCCTAGATCATGAGACAGAGATCGAGCTGACTCATAATTTGAATAGCGAGCCAGAACCCCTCTAATATTTGGTGGAAATTTACGGATTCGAATTTTTTTCTTTTAACTTTTAATTTGGTTAAACAACATCTTAAAAAAGCCCAATGATAAAATTTAGATATACAAATTTGCTAATTGACCTGCAACCATTGCTATTGACGCGGTAAAAGTGGATTTAGGCTCTAGCAAATGCCCTATTAGACAAAAGAATAGAAAGAAGCGAAGGGTCAATTTATGCTCTATTAAAAAATAAGTTAATTACACTCAACCTCCCTGAGGTTTGCCTAATTACATTCGGAATCAAAGTTTGCATTAATGGATACTAACCTCCCCTCACGTTAACGTTGACTTTTTTAAACTTTTTTAAATGACCAAAATACCCCTGTCAATTTATATGATCAATTTTTTTACTATTCATTAAAAAAAAATTAATGGTGAGATTCAGATTGGATCTCCACCGTTCATCATTGTCATGCAAACTTTGATTCCAAGTGTTAACGTTTATCATTGTTAACATGAGGGGAGGTTAGTGTCAATTAATGCAAACTTTGATTCCAAGTGTAATTAGCCAAACTTCAGGGAAGTTGAGTGTAATTAACTCATTAAAAAATTATTTAATTAAATATTTTTATTTTTGTCATGTGCTGTTATGGCATTCATTAACAAGTTTTTTTAAAAAGAAAATAAAATTATATAATTATAATGTTTGACAAAAGTGGTTATTCCATAAAATGAATTACTTTCGTACTAATGATTTTTTATAATTGTTGGAGATCTTAATTACATCACACCTCTAAATATCACTCCAGCTTAATGCATAGACCTTCGTTAAAGGACACCAATTAGTGTCTCGAATTTCTGATACTTAAGTTATTTCGAAAATCCTTAAATTTCGAATTACGCTATTATTCTATTATTGATTACTTACAGTTTTAAAAACTTACTATCTCCCTTTTATATACATGTTTTGCTACGTCGTCACTAACTTCTGAGATCCCGAATATTTGTCAAATATCAATTGATAAGTGTATGTTTGTATGCGCTTGAATTGACTTTTTCACTGTTTATACACTGATCTACGAGGTCGGTAGGCTGTGGCACATTTTGGTGGTTGAAATGCCACGTGTTGACTGTAAATAATGGATCAACTGGTCAACAATAGTTAACTATGTCACGTACGGTGATTTGGTGGTTAGTTGAGCTTGTAATTTATTATTTCGATTTTTGAGGTCTGCGAGAATGTTCTCAGGCAGTGAGAACCTAACAATTGCAAGATGCTAAATAGATATCTGAAAACAAAGAAAGATCGGTGAGGAGTGTCGGACTTGTGCTGACGACGAAGCTCTGACGATCAAGCCAGTTCAGGTATAATGGAAAAATAAATTAACAAATTGAGAGAGTTTTAGAGTTGGTGAGTTATATTAAATAACATACCTTACTTCTTCTTTAATGACCCTATTTATAGTCAACCAGACATTCTTCTTGTTCTCTTCTATTTGAGGAATGTTCAGGTTGTTTGCAAATCTGGCCAGCCATATGTTACCTTAAACGTAAAATAATTGTCTTCTCGGAGCTTCTATCCAAGGATGAGACAGTATAAGTGGTTAAACGATAACATGTCATATCTGTGCAATTAATGTGTCTGGCCCTCTTGATGATAAGATGCAGGGCTTGGTCAGGCTTGCCGTAAATATCGTCAAATGCATTAAATTTGCATAGTTTTTTATCCGAGCAGGGTCGTACGACTTGTCATCGAGGTTATGCTGACAGGTAATTAATACCCTGTGAGAACATTAATGCGCTCAAAAACTCATATCTTTAGCTGACCATGTGCTCAGCAACTTATGATAAAACGACGTCGAGGTAGTCTTGAATTTAAAAGGCCACTGTGAGAATAAAACGATGACATATTGATCTCATTAAGACATGGTTGTATCTGGACAGAAAATACCCTAAACACCACGTATCAACATAACATATTTAAAAGCCGCATGTCATTATGGAAGATGATGATTTAGTAATAAAAACGAAAATCCACAGAAGATTATCTATATCTTAGATATCTATATCGTAGGTTAGATTTTTTGTCCAAAATGCACTAAAGTTGTTCAATTAAATCATAACAAGCTTGACTTTGTATTGCTCTTCGATCCATCAATTGAGTTATGTAGCTTTTTTTTATCTGGACGCCCTGCAATTTGAAGACATTTGATTGAAGTGAAATTTCTTTTGAAGTATCAATCCACCGAAGAAGCCGATGATTTAATGTAAGGGTCAACGCACCCTCTTTTGAGTGCCTTTACGCAACCCTCTAATCATTAACGCAGCTCTTTTTTTTTTAATTTAAAAAAATTGTATTTATTAATTTTTTAAGTAAAACTACAATTTAAATGCTGTATATTGTTGTAAAACTAAAAAAATTTAGTATGAAAAATATTAACGCTTGTTCTTAGGTCACGTGTTTATTATTGAAAGATAAATAAAAATATTTATTTTATTTTTTTGAGACATAAAAAATTATATATTAAAAGAAGAGTAATGTTAGGTTGTCCAAAAAAATTGTCTAAATTCAAGCACAAATGATATCTCACATGCAGGAGCGTAGTAAGAAATTTATTTTAAGGCAGATTAAACTAATTTTTATTTTCGATTAAAAATCATATTGGAACTTGGGAATGCGGTATTAAGTAAAAAAATTTATTTGAATGAGGAATCATAATGGTATGAGTAAATTTTTATTAATAAAATATACACACAACTAAACCGTGGGTTGAGATAATATTGATAAAAAAATTACGAAAAAAAGCTAAATAAAAATATTATATGTATACACGCACAAAACACTTCAATTAGCAACCCATTAGTATATTATAATGAGTACATTTTAATTTAAACCATTGGATCAATATAAAGCGTTTGAATCAATTAGATTAAAAAAAAACTTTTTAACAACAACTTTTGAAGTAATTGCTAAGCAAAAATGCTCATTATAATATACTAAGGAGGTGATGATATAAAATTTTTCTATATACACACACATAAAATAGCATAATACAAAATGGATGTGAGACTCGATTAAAAGAATAATAAGAATGATAATAAAATTAAAATGGACAATTCTAATATCAACAAAAGAATTAATTTAATGACTTACCTCAGCAACCGCATCACCGCAACCTCCTCCAATCACTCCACAAACAAAAATGTACACCCAAGATGTGAACCAAGCAGGGTATCATTTTTAGAAACTCATGGAAATCATGGGTAGTAAGGTCATTACCCTAACGGGAGGAGAACGCGAAGGAGATGCAGGCCCCAACAAAAAGACTCATTCCCATAAAAGGCTTGTCAACAAAGGGAATGAAGCATTGCCACTCCTAAAGCCTTTCTCAAGTGAGTCTTCTTCTCAAACGATTGGTAGCTCGCAGGCAAAGAAGATATCAGCTCGTAGCAAGAGAAAACACCATCGAAGAAGTAGTCAAAAATCTCATTCCATGGTAAAACGGAGAGCAACTACGAAAGTGAAAGCAATACCAACCAAGAACAAATAGGATCTGAAGGAAGTAAGTGGTTGGGTCACAATGATAACTCAGTCGAGGATAAGGGCTTTATAAGAGGAGAAATTCGACGACAGAAAGAAGGATTAAAGCAAATCCAACGTAAAGATCAATCAACCAAAAACCTAGCACAATGCTCGGATGCAATGGTAAGCAAATTCTCAGACAGAGTGTTAGCAAAGAGATTCTCCAAGAATTTCAAAATTCCAAACGTGAGTGAATATAGAAAGGATAGGGATCCCGTTGAACTTGTATCCCGATTTACCATTCTTATGGGAACTCAAACAAGAGACGACCGATTGCTCTGCCAAGCCTTTCCTATTACTTTTGAAGACTTAGCAGGAAGCTGGTTCTGACAACTTCATCCCCGCAGCATCGACAACTTCGACCAGTTCAGCCGTGCATTCTCTCGGCAGTTTATAGGGAGTGTGCAAAGGAAAAAATGTTTGTCTCACTGTCATCAGTTAAACAGGGGAAAGAAGAACCTATCAAGACATACCTCTCACGTTTCAACAAAGAGACGGTCCAGGTAGAACACTTTAACGATGTAGCCGCCATCAACATATTTACAAATGGCCTACAGAACGGAGTGTTCTAAGAAGAAGGAAGAAGAAGAAATCGTAAAGGTCCCCAAGGAATTCGCTTTAAATCCCAGGAAATTTACAGCGAGAGAAAAAGACGAATAAGTGGAACCAACAAAAGATGTGATACTCAGTGAAGAATTACCGGAGAAAACCGTGAAGATATAGGCAAAACTAAGCATCGTGGTCAGAGAAGACTTGATAAAATTGCCCCGAGAATTTAGAGACATATTCGCCTGGAACCATGCCGATATGCTTGGCATTAATCCCTCCATCATATCTCACAGACCAGTAGTACACCGAGACGTAAAACCTGTTGTCTAAAAGAGAAGATACTTCAATGTCAAGAGGAATTCAGCAATCAAATAGGAGGTTGAGAAGCTCCTCACAATGGTTATATCCGAGAATCACATTACCCTTTCTGGATTGCCAATGTCGTTCTAATAAAAAAGAAAAATGGGAAGTGGAGAATATGCCCAGCTTTTACGGATCTTAACAAAGCATATGCCCAAATGACGGTTTTCCTCTTCCTAAGATTGATCACCTAATGGACGCCACAGCCGGCCATTAACTCCTCAGTTTTATAGATGCATATTCTGGATACAATCAGATAAAGATGCATACACCAAACGAGGAAAAGACAACCTTCACTACCGACCAAGGGTTATACTGCTGACAGTAATGCCTTTTGGGTTAAAGAATGCGAGCGCCACCTATCAGCAACTACTCAACCCAATGTTCGCCAAGCACATAGGACAAACGATTGAGGTATATGTCGACAACATGCTAACAAAGAGTTTGGCGGTGAAGGAACATGCTCACAATCTAAGGGAGACTTTCGAGATTCTGCAACAAGACAAGATGAAACTCAATCCTGAAAAAATGTGTATTCAGCGTAGCTTCGGCCAAATTTTTAGGTTTTTTATCCACCAGAGAAGGATTGAAGCAAACCCTGAAAAAAAATATAAGCCCCTATTAAGATGAAACCACCTCGAACACTTAGAGAATTCTAATGCCTCATAGGATGTCTTACAGCATTAAGCAGATTCATATCAAGATCCACCGACAAATGTCTCCCATTTTTTAAAGCAATTAAAAAAAAAAGGGAGTAGAATGGAGCGAAGAATGTGAAAAAACTTTCTAACAACTAAAATCTTATATTGGAACCACACCAGTACTCTCGAAACCTATCACCAACTAGACGTTATATCTTTACCTCTCAGTAACTGCAGCTGCGACCAGTTCCGTCCTCGTCCGAGAAGAAGATGGGGCAAAAATCGGTTTACTATATCAGTAAGGCTTTGATCACCGCAGAAACAAGATACCCGGATGCGGAGAAATTAGCCTTAGCATTAATCGTAACTATAAGGAAGTTGTGGCCGTACTTTCAAGCACACAACATATAGGTACTCGCTGGCTGTCCTTTGAAACAGATATTGCAGAAACCAGAAATGTCAAGAAGGCTAACAAAGTAGGCGATAAAACTAAGTGAATTCGAGATAAATTTCAAACCGAGAACTGTAATAAAGGCCCAAGCAGTCGCAGACTTCATCGCAACAGAACCTCTAGTCGACATAAATATTCTCACAGGAGACAATCTCGAATCAAAAGTATACCTGTGAAAGGTCCATGTAGATGGATCCTTCAATTCCCATGGCAGCGGAGCGGGAGTAGTCCTAACAACACCAGAACAAAATGAAGTAGAATGTGCACTGAGATTCGATTTTAAAACCACCAATAATATGGTAGAGTATGAAGCCCTTCTCGCGGAATTAAAGGTAGCCATAACACTAAGCGCCGACAAGATTGACATCTTCAGCGACTTGCAGTTGGTGGTCAACCAAATTTGCAATGAGTATCAGGCTAAGGAGGAAAGAATGATAGCTTACCTCGAAAAAACACAATGAGCACTCAGCAAATTCACAAGCTTCAGGATCACACAAATCCTGAGGGCAGAAAATCTCAAAGCTAGCCTCAACCACCAATGTTATACTATCAAAAACTATCCCAGTGGCCCACCTAACAAAACCAAGCACAAGAGGCAAGAGCCTCAACCACAAGAAGCTGTGAAAATCTTGAAAGATATCCACAAAGGAGTACGCGAGAATCACACATGAGGCAATAGTTTGGCATACAAAGCACTGCGACAGGGATTCTTCTAGCCATAAATGTTTAATGATGCTAAAGAAGTAGCATCTAGCTGAGGCAAATGCTAAAGAATCACCGATAATATCAAGCAACCACTAGAAAAACTTAGACGCCTCACCTCCTCCTTGGCCTATCGTCCAATGGAGGATTGATCTCATAGGACCAATGCTACTAGTGACAGGACAATCTAGGTACCCAATTGTGGCTGTAGACTATTTTACCAAGTGGGCTAAGGCAAAACCATTGGTAAGGATCCCCAAGCAAAACACCACAAACTTCGTCAAGAAGTTCATCATCTATAAGCTCGGTATTCCAGACAATATCATCTTTGACAATGGTACAAAGTTTGGCAACTTGAATTTTTATGAGTTTTGCCGAAAGTGGGGAAACAAGAATTACTATGCATTTTCGGCCCATCCTCAGACAAATGGGCAAGTCGAAGCCGTGAATAAAATTATCAAACACACCATCAAGGAAAAATTGGACAACAAGAAGGGAAAACGGGCTGAAAAACTTTTGGAAGTCTTATGGACATATAGAACTACTGCGAGAACTTCCACAGGAGAAACCCCATTCACCATAGCCTTTTGGAGAGGAAGCAGTCATCTCTATTGAAATGAGAATCCAGAAGCCGGGAGTACACATGTACGACTTAGTAGAAAACATCTCAGCTTTCGAATCAAACCTTGATAAACTGGAAAGCCAATGTGACAAAGCTCAGATAAGGAACACAATGTACCAACAGAGAGTCGCCAGATTTTACAATTCCAAAGTAAGGGAGAGGAGATTACAGCTTAATAAGTTAGTACTAAAAAAGGTCTTGCTCAACACCAAAGACAGGTCAGCAGAATCCCTAGCCGACAAATGGGAAGGGCCATGCAAGATTGTCGGCCAAGCTGTATATAGAGTCTACAGGATTGCTCTACCAGAAGGAGGCACTATCGGCCACCCATGGAACGCATAATACCTAAAATTATATTACCCTTAAAAGAGACACCAATTGAAAAATGAAATTTACAATTGTTGTCAATAAAGAATTAACAAGAACTTTTTGGTCACTTAAAAATCAAGTTTGAGATGAGTTATTAAACTATCTCTCAAAAAAGCTTGGTGGTAAGAATGCCCTTCACTTAAAAATCAAGTTTGAGATGAGTTCTTAAACCGTCTCTCTAAAAAAAACTTAGTGGCGAGAATGCCCTTCATGTAAAAATCAAGTTTGAGATGAGTTCTTAAACTGTCTCTATAAAAACTTGGTGGCGAGAATGCCTGTCACTTAAAAATCATGTTTGAGATGAGTTCTTAAACTATCTCTCTAAAAAAAAAAAAGAAAAAAAAACTTGGTGGCGATAATACCCTTCACTTAAAAATCAAGTTTGAGATGAGTTCTTAAATTTTCTCTCTAAAACACTTAATGGCGAGAATGCCTGTCACTTAAAAATCAAGTATGAGATGAGTTCTTAAACTATCTCCCTAAAAACCTTGATACTGAGAGATGGATTATAGGCAAACTACTAAACTGCCTTCCAAAAAACCAACTTCGAGAATGGTTCTCAAATAAAATTCAATTGCTAAGTCATGAAAATGCCCATCGACCAATCTTCATAGTGAAAGGTGATATGAATTTTACTTAAATTATAAAACAATACAACTCAAAATGCTATTTAATTATCATATTATAATTATGGGATGATAGTATATAATTAATTATTAAGTAATCTCAATATTTATACTTCAGTAATATTGATGCAATACACAACGGCAGCCTACCAGAAAAATGGCCGACCATAAAGACATAAAAAGAACACCAAAATGATAAGAAGAAAAACAGTATTAACAAAAGAAAAGTTGTATTTACATGAGAGAAAGTATTACATTTTATAAAAATACTACATAAAGCAAAACTCAAGACGCCTGAGAATCAGGATTATGTTAAGCATCCACCTGACTCGAACTCTCGCCAACAACTAGCCCAGTGGAATAAAGATCAGTCTTCATAAACTTCGAGATAGAAACCTGATCCTCATCTGCTTCGTCTTCTAATTCGTCCTTCTCGCTCAGGACAAGGTCTTCCGTACTATCTGAAAACAAAAAGGAGTAATCGTAGTCAGGATCGGGACCCTCATCCATAGGACTTCGAGAATATGGGACCCTGCATTCGCATAAACTTTAGGGTCCCCATCTCTGTAAGGCATCTGGAGGTGCATATCCAAAATGGGCAATTTCTTATTCCAACAGTGGGATCACCATACTTTCCTAGCCTTCTTAAGATCCTCTCTAGAGATATTGATATTGTTGGCGATAGTTATATCCAATTCCTCCAACACTTTCTTGTTGGCCACGGGCTGAAGAAAAGACTGACATTCTTTCATATGCCATTTCTAAAATATCAATGTATAAAGGCACCGAAAGTAGGAGAATTCTTATAATGATCCACGGCTCTGATCTCCATCTCAATTTAGGCCCCCTTCATTAAAACCTTATAGGAATTCACCTTGTTATTTAATTTATTATTCTCTTCCTCCAACCGAGCTAGTCGTTATTCGACTTCAACCCGGTCTGCAACAGAGTCATCGAGCAGTTTATTAAGCAAGTAACGGCCTTGACCTTCCCAGCTCCCAAAGCGATCTTCTTTGCTTTGAGAGCTGCAACTTGTTCTCGCAGAACATCCCTCTCCCTTGCAGCAGCCCTCTTGGCTCCCAAGACAACCTTTACTGTGTAACATCCCTAATTTCAAATAAATATGAAAAGTACGGTTGAATGAATTTTAAGTATGTAAATATGATATTTATGATTTGAGGGGTGTAAAGTGTAATTAAATGTTAATTTTGGGCAGTGAGCAACGCGACCAGACACCACGATGGTTGATCGTGATGAAAGCGGTGCAATTACTCCAGTGAGCAACGCAACCAAGTGGCGCGACCACAGGTCGTGAGGAGCGGTCGCGATTGCCAAATTTTTATAAAAAAAATAAGAGGCGGTGGAAGCTTCACGAAGAAGCAAAGCAGAAAAAGAAGAAAGAGAGAGGCCGAGAGAAAAAAAAAAGAAAGAAAGAAAAAGAAAAAGAAGAAGAGAGAGAAAAAAAATGAGAAGAAGAAGAGAAGATGAAGAAGAGAAGAAGAAGAAGAGAAGGGGAAGAAGAAAGGAGAAGGAGAAAAAAAAGGAGGAGAAAAAAGGAAACCCATAAAAGAAAAGTCGTAAAACGGTATTTAGGTTGGTGTACACGTATTTCTGAAAACCTTGTGAATTTTTTTATATGATTTGATTTGAATTTCTATATCTTTGATTAAATGAATTAAGAAATTATTATTATTGATTTGAAAAACAATTTATGGACTTGTGATATCGTATATTTTAGAAATGGGTTTTACAAATATTGTTTTCTGAATATTACTATTGTTGAAATTGATGGATCTTTGTGAATTAAAATTATTGATTTGAAATGAATGAATTAGTTTGATATGAAAATTCTGAGTATTGTGTATTGGAAACGGCCCTAGGATGCTTGGACATAGAAAACGGATATAGGAGGTTGGTATACCAGCTGGGTTATTTCAGCAATACTGCACCGTTATTATTAGTGACTGTTGTTGCGGGGCAATCGCGGACGTCACACCGATACCAGTGATTGTTGTAGCGGGGAAATCTCGGACAATCACACCGATATTAGTGACTGTTGTTGCGAGGCAACCCCGGACGTCACACCGATATTACAGAGATTAGACCCATATTCCAGTCCTGAAATTATGTTGAGTACACCAAAGGGCCAGAATTGAAATGAAATTGGATAAATTGTTTATAAACGAATTTTGAAAATTGATTTTGTATGGTTTAATTTATAAATTGAGTAAAATAGTTATTTGTTCTTATATTAAATCTTGTTTATATTTTATGTTGTAATTTATTTAGTGATATTGATAAATGAGTTTAGTGTACACCCACTAAGCGATATGCTTAGCGCGTTAGTTTTTATCACGCGTAGGTAACAGGGATACCGAGGGAGAAAAAGAGTGAAGAGGTCGCTGCAGACTGAGGATCAGAGTCACCATACTTTTGGGTAGTTATATAGTTTTGTATAATATATTCAGTTACGCATGCATATACAGAAGTTTGTAAATGTGTTATATACATAATTTGTAAATATTCGTTTATGGGATATGTTTTCGTTTTCAGAGATTTGTAAATATTGATTATATATGTTTTATTTGAAAATGTTTGGAAAGTCGCATTGTATGGTAGAGTGCGCAATTGATTGAGAAAAGAAATTTGAAGTATTGAAATTATATAATTGTTAGAGTTTTGATGTAAACAGGATTTTCGGGAAATCAGAAAAACAGAGGAAACTCTGTTGAATTTTTTTTAAAATGGATTTGATGGGCTCACTATAGAAAGGATTTTAAATTATCAAATTGTTTGATTTTCAAGGGCTTTTCAATTATAAGTGAGTCGAGTCAAGTTTTGAAAACCCGGTAGCGCTTCCTGGGTCGATCCAGACGGGTCGGGTCAGGGGGTGTTACATACTGCTTCGAGAGCTGCAACTTGTTCTCGTAGAACATCCCTCACCCTTGCAGCAACATCCAACTTAGTCAAAAACTGCATAAAGAAACAATAGTTAGAAAAAGCAATCAACACAGGAATGACTTTCGACATAAAAAACAAAACTTACCATAATAGAAAGACCTAAAGAAAGATTGGAGATGTTGTAACATCCCCTGACCCGACCCGGCTGGATCGATCCAGGAAGTGCTACCGGGTTTTCAATGTTTATAAACTAAAAACCATATAGTTTGAAATTTTAAAATCTTTTCGAGTGAGCCCATCAAAAATTATTTTCAAAAATTTCGGCAGAGTTTCCTTTGTTTTTCTGATTTTCCAAACCTGTTTTCAAATAAAACTCAAATCACAAACAATTCACAAAAACACTTCAAATCTCAATCCATTGAAATGCGCACTCTGCCGTTTAGTGTGACTTTCAAACAGTTTATAAAACAATTCAGTAACTATAATCCTTTTGAAAAAAATACAAAACAGAAATCATAAAATAATTAATTACAGTTTAGAAAACAATTCAGTAACTACAATCCTTTTGAAAAAAAATACAAAACAGAAAGCATAAAATAATTAATTACAACACATAATTACAAATCATAATTACAAAATCCTCTGTATATGCACGCATATCTAATTATAATATACAGAAATACTTATATAACAAACTACCCCAAAGATACTGTGACTCTGAGCTCTTCTCTGCAGCTGGTGCCTCTTCAGTCATTTCCGTCCTCGGTATCTTTATTACCTACGCGTTAGAAACAAAACTAACGCGCTAAGCAAAGCTGCCTAGTGGGTGTACACTTAAAATAAATAGTAATATAATATAAAACAGTATGTGTAAACTCAGAAATTCAAAAGTGTATATAAACAATAAAGTTTAAAACTAGTACTTTCAGAAATCGAAATATCTATAACAAACGTTTTACAATTGCTTAAACTAAGTAAACAGACAGTATTTCAAAACTTTCTGGAATTCAGTTCCATATCATTTCTTTGTTTTCCATAACATTTTCTAATCATAAATTCTCAATTTGGCCCGTGATACACATAGCAGGGTGTACAGGACTGGATTACGGGTTTTACAGTCGGGTTTCCCATCTCTCATATGAAATGGTATCCCTATATAAACAGTCGGTTTCCCATTTTACGAGGAAATGGTATCCGTGATAAACAGTCGGTTTCCCATTTCACAAGGAAATGTTATCCGTAATCAATAATCAGAGACATCATACATCACGGTGCAGTACTGCCATAAATTCACCCAATTGACATGTCAATCTCCTATATCCAAATATCCCAATACATATATCAGGGCTGTTCAAAATATCATAACAATTTAGCTCTTTGGTTTCAGAAATCACGAATATCGATTTCAGTCAAAATCCATAAAACAAAAATTATAAACCATGTTTTGAAATGAATATCCATAAGAGCAAATTATTGTCCAACAATATGCAAAAATATAAACAAATCCATACGAATATATATATATATATATATATATATATATATATATATATATATATATAATCCAATATAAACAAATCCATACGAATATATCTAAAATCCATAACAATCAAAACATTTATCAAAACTAAGTTTCAGAAATGTGTGTACACCAACCTGGATACCGTTTTTCTCTCGACTATCGCGGTTCGAGGTTTCTTTTCCTTTCTCTTTTCTTTCTCCTACACTTTTCTTTTCTCTTTCCTTCCTCTTCTCTTCTTCTTCTTCTTCCTCTTCTTCTTCTTTTCTTCTTCTTTCTTCTTTCTCTTCTTTCTTTCTTCTTCTTTCTTTCTTTCTTTCTTCTTTCCTTTTTTTTTCTCGGTCTCTCACTCTCTCTTTTCTCTTCTCTGCTTTTTGTGGCTTCTGCGAGAAGCCAATTTTTTTTTATTTTATATTTTTCGGTCATCGTGACCTGTGGTCTCGCCACTAGGTCGTGGTACTCACTGGAACCTTTCCACCGCCTTCATCGCGAGCACACCTCGCGGTACCATGGTCGCACTGGTGGTCGCGTTGCTCACTGCCAGAATTTGACATTTTCATCGCGAGCAGTTCATCGCGATCTGTGGTCGCGGTGACTGGTCGCAATGCTCACTACCAAGAATCACCATTTTTCATCGCGAGCTGTGGTCGCGATGACCAGGTCGCGATACTCACTGTCTCAGTTTTTCGATTTTCATGCATTGTTTTCGACCGTTCAATTTGATCCACCTGGAAACCATAAAATAAACATACATTTAATTACATTTTGCACCCCTCATATCATAAATTTTTATATCCACATATTTAAAATTAATTATTCGAAATCCGAGATGTTACAGATGTTCCTCGACAGTACCTCCGATGAAGCCCTTAACCCTGGGTTGATCCTTAGAATGAATCTCTCCAACCATAAACCATACAAGGACATCTTCAGCAAAAAGAGGGACCTTTGTAGAAGCTTTATTTCTCTGAGAGCTTCCTGCCTCATCAGTCCCAGGAATATAAGGATCAGCAACAATCGCATCATCTAAACCAAGAGGACGTCCATAACCTTCGGATACAAGATATGTACCCAATCATGCGTTGCGTCATACGAGCCCCTCCTCAGCAAACTCATCGGAATCATCTTCCACTTCGAATAACTAATGTAACTCAGAAACATTCAAATGTGGCTCTAAGACATCCTCCGAGGAAGAAGGAATAAAATTGAGTGGAAGGACAAACTCGATAACCCTCTCCAACATACGGGACATCTTAGCCCACCTAGTTGTACGACGCTCGGGTGAAGCTTTACGCTTCCCTTTTGAAACTGTCCCAGGATCATTAGGCCCACCAATCAACCTTTTTTGCCGCAAGGGCGACTCAAGAACAAGAATGAGAATGGATTTAGAAGTAAACGCAGCAGGCTTCGAAGAAATGACAGCCTTGTCTGGAGATGCAGTCATCGTCTCGACAATCATATTGCTCTCTTTACAAGAAGCCGAGATATTCTTTATATCTCTCACGTCTCGACCGCATATAGGGTCATTCTTCTTAAATACAAAAATAGAAGAAAAACTATAAGCATTATTCGAGGTAAATATATGAACAAAAGCCAGGAACTAAAAGATACTTATTGCGAGGACGATCGAGAGGAAATTGTTTGGTCCAATATTGAAACCTATCAAAAGCGTGATTCACCAAGGCGTTATCACAATAAAGCAGAGAAGCAGCACGGTCATCCAAGCGAGACATGACTGCTCGATGTACCTGCTTGACTTCCTCGCCAGTTAAAACAGGCCCCTCACTCTATGAATCTGCAAAAGAAAGACAAAAAATATGTTATTATCGGCAACACTTATGTCAAAAAATTTACTAAAGAAAGAAGTTTCACTGGAATACCTGGTTTCATGAAGTGGCGAAAAAGGCAGGCTTCTAGAAGGGAATTGGCCTTATCAGCGGGAACGTACCGATACCAGTCTCCTTGTATGAAGAACCATGCACCATTCGAAAACTTATTGGAAGAGGGTAATCCCTAGATAATCCCTTTTTTTCCTTTCATCTGAGGTACCCAATTTATCAGAAAACCTTTCACCGCCCTCATCAATGGGAAGTCACTTGCTAGAATGAAAAAAGGCCAAATAATGCGAATCGGGCTCCTAAGGCGATGGTCGCAGCAAACAACAATGCTGAATTTCATTCGGCGAGGGGACGGAGAAACCTAGTGAGCGCCACAAAGCACACAACCCCATCAATATCCGATAGCCATTAGGTACTAGTTGTACCGACGCCAAATTGACATCGCTGAGAAAACGCGCTATAAAAGGCTGAAGCGGCAGAGTCACTCCATAGTTGAGCATCATCCCATAAACGTTGAGCATTTCACTCGGAGGATTCCACGCGGTCATCCCATCTAGGAGTATAAGTTTCACCATGTTGGTTAGCTCGTAGTATTTCTTATACTCAGCTAGATGAGACCCAATGGCTACATTCAGCTTGCAATCTAGAAAACTATGATTCGTTCTCGAGTACAACAATTGTCGATTTTTGTACGAACTGTTGTCAGAGTGGTCCGCTAACTCATCATCATAGAGAGTATGACATTTTCCCATGGCTACATTCGAAAAGGGTGAACTTCTAGCCAATGAAGATTCGGGAGAATGCTTGACGTCAACGTCTATAACCTGCACATATGAATAGTCAATGCTTAATGACACGGGCTGAGGATTCCTCTAACATGCTTTTGCCACGGCGCCGCGAGGGAAAATCCATTTTAGAAAGAAATAATAAAAAGAAGCGAAAGAACTTACCCAGAAAGTCAGGGAAGTGAATGCTCGAAACAAAAACCATGCTGCCAAACTTTGAAGGTTCACCACTCGTAAGCTCTCAAAGGTTTTTTCTTTGCCAAGAAAAAAAGAAGTATTGCCAGAAGTAAGAAACCCAAAACAGTTCAATAGGGGTGGATATATATATATATATATATATATATATATACCTCATTAAGAAATCCCCAACCGTTGATTACAGAGAGATCATACAACTCAAAGAACGCCTCGATTAGCCGAGTTAATGATGAGACACCCCATGTATTGAGAATACACAAATATAGGCCAGCAGGGAAGTACCTTGATAATGTCATATTTTGCATGATTTTGCGACCCCATTATTTATCGTTTTTGCTCAATTCTTAAGAAAAATTGGACGTTTTGATGTGTTTATTTAGTGTGCAAGTGATATTCGATGATCGGTGATGTTTTGGATGGTTTTGGATCGATAGACCGTGAAATCGAGTTGAAGAACGAGTTTAGCCGAAATGCTACCAAGACATGCTACCTCAGGTAGCACTATTTGTTTAACCAAAAATGCTACCAAGCATATGCTACCTCAAGTAGCACTCTTGGGTAGCACTTTTAGGTAGCGCTTTTCTGCTCGTAGTTTTTCTCATCAAATGGTGCGACCAAGACATGCTGTCGTGGGTAGCGCTTTTAAGTAGCACTTTTTTGGCACGATTTCATGTCATCTTTTCCTTCTCAAACTCTTATTAGAGAAAGCTATAAATAGAGACTCATCCAACAAGAATAGGAAGTTGAAAATTCTAGGGTTTTGAGGAGCAAGAAGCAGCCATATCCGCATCGCATCGCATCACTTTCATCATCAATTTCGCATCACCTCAGAAAGCAATCGATTGGGAATCAACGAAGTTTTCTAAGATTTCTTCTCCTTTACTTTTCCGTTGTAATTAGTCATGCTAGGATTTAAGAATATTATTGCTTTGTTCTTTTTTTTCAAGCATGAACTAGTTAGGATTGATGATAGATCTTTGTTTATTAATTATTTAATACAATTGAGTTTTTCTATTTAGATTTGTTATTGATGTGTTGAATAGATATTATTGTGTTTATTACTTTCTATTGTGTCTGATCATCACTTAGAATCATTATAGGTGGTTCGGTTATGAACCGAGAAGAGACGCCCGCCACGTGTTTGTATTAATGTCTATCACATACTAGATTACATAGAGATATAGTAATTGGTTTGTGTTTCTTCTTTTGTGTTTATTTATTCTTAATGTATTCTCGCGCACTCAGTAGTCATCGAGAGATAGGGTATTGGTGTGCGATGGAATAATTCTAGTAATACTCGAGAGAGATTATTGGTTAATCTAGTTTAAGCACGCATTCAACCATCGATAATAAAATCTAGATAGTAACTCAGGAGCGCATTAATATTCTCACAGGGTATTAATTACTTGTCAGCATAATATCAATGACAGATAGTACGGCCTCGTTCGAATAAAAAGTTGTCCACATTTAATACATCTGATGATGATATTTATAATAAGCCTAACCAAGTCCCGCATCTTGTCATCAAGAGGAGCGCATTAATTGCCCAAATGTTGCAGATTGCCGTTCAACTACACATACTGTCCTATCCCTGAACAGACGCCTCGAAAAGCCAGTTATTTCATGTTTAAGGAAACAAACAGCTGATCAGGCCTACTGGGACAGCTGAACATTCCCTAAATAGAAAGGCACAAAAAGAATGTTTGGACACCTATAAATAGGTTCAATAAAGAAGAAGTTAGGTACGTTATTTACTACAACTCACCAACCATAAAACTCTTTGAGTTGGATCATTTATTTCTCCATAACACATGAACTGACTTAATTGTCGAAGCTTAATCGCCGACAGGAGTCCATTTGTCAAATTTTGTAATCGAAATAGGAAATTATGGATAAGAGTATCCTAATAGACTTAAACATAGCTACTGGCGAGAAGATCTCTTCATAATCGATCCCCTCCTTTTGTGTATAACCCTTTGCCACTAGCATTGCCTTGAAGGTCTCTACCTTCCCGTCTACACCTCTCTTTCTTTTGTAGATCCACTTACACCCTATAGGTTTTATCCCATCAGGTAAGTCTACAAGTTTCCAGACGGAGTTAGAGTACATAGATTCCATCTCGAGATTCATAGCTTTTAGTCATTCCTCTTTATCATAATCTTCCATTGCATGTCTAAATGACAATGGGTCATCCACACTATCATTGGAAACGATACTATGAGCCTCACCAATACCTAAATAGTGTTCAAGTTGTCGTACAACCCTCCCACTACATCTACGTGGTAGTGTATCCTAGCTAAGAATTGTCTGACTATCATATGTGGATGGAATAATAATCTTGTTAATAATTTTTGTTGAGTGAGCACTAGTCGAACCAGGTTATAGCTCTTTTAATACAATCTTTGATTGAGGTTTATGATCTCTCATATAATCGTTTTTAAAAAATGTTGCATTTGTCGATACAAACACTTTATTTTCTTGAGGATAATAAAAGATTCCACCTCGGGTTTTCTTTGGGTATTCTACAAACAAGCATACCTGTAAACGAAGTTCTAGTTTTCCACTTCTGTTCCTCAGTACATGTGTTAGACATCCCCAAATGCGAAAATATCATAAACTAACTTTAAGATTATTCTACAACTCTATAGGAGTCTTGGAAACAGACTTAGATAAAACTACATTCAGAATGTATGTTGCCGTTTGCAGTGCATATCCCTAGAAGGAATATGGTAATAATGATAAGCTAATTATAGATCTCACCATTTCCATCAGGGTCATGTTTCTCCTCTCTACAACACCATTCTGCTATGGTGTTCCTGGAGATGTGAGTTGTGATATTATCCCATGCTCAACCATGTAGTCTTCAAACTCTTGGTCAAGATACTCATCTCCACGATCTGATCGTAGAACTTTGATTTCTTTGCCTAATTGATTTTCAATTTCAGCTCGGAATTCTTTGAACAATTCAAATGTTTCCGACTTACGTTGCATTAGGTAAATATATCCGTATCTTGAGTAATCGTCAATAAACGTGACGTAGTACTCATAAACATCTCTAACTTTAACACTCATTGGTACACAGACGTCTGAGTGTATTAGCTCTAGTGGTTGTATGGCCCTAATCCCTTTTCTAGTAAAATGTCTCTTGGTCAATTTTTCCTTCTATACAAGATTCGTATACAGGTAAAATATCAATCTTTAAGTCTCTTAAAGGTCCTCCTTTGACTAGTCTTTCTATTCTGTCAAGGTCAATATGACCAAATCTTAGATGCCATAGATACGTATCATTTTCATGATAAACTTTTTGTCATTTTGTTTTAGGTTTTTCAACCTTAAACATTTCAGTGTTAAGTAGTATTGTATAAGTTAACGGTCTTAAAATATACAAATAATTTTCATTTATTCCAGAACAAATATTTATTCTATTTCTTGAAATAATAACTAACTTATCATTAAAAGAAACCTTATAAAATTGTTCAAGTAATCTAGAAACAGAAATTAAATTCCTCATAAATCCAAGAATAAAACAAACATTATTCAATAAAAGAAAATTATTATTTATTTGTAGTTTAACTACTTCCACTGCTAGTGCTGAAACAACATCTCATGTTCCAACGCGCATAGTGAATGACCCCTCCTCCAATTCTGTCCAGTCATCAATCCACTGCAAAGAAGAATAAACATGGTTAGTGGCCACTGAATCTACTATCCAAGGTGAAGAATCATCTTCCACTAAACAAGATTCTATGACAAGTAAATCTGATTTACCTTTCACTTTCTTCTAGGCTGCGGGCTGCGGGCTCCTCGAGGTACTTAGGACAGTTTCTCTTCCAGTGACCAACCTTGTCGCAATGGAAACACTATCTCTTTAACTTGTCAGTCTTGGTGCTTTGCTTCTTCTTTTGCATGAGCTTTTTCTTCGGCTTTGCCTTGGCCTTCCCAGTAAACCTCTTCCTCTTCTTGAATCCAGAAGAAGATGGCTCAACAATATTTGCTTCGCTGGTCTTACCCTTGTTGTCCTTTTTCATGGACTGATAAGTAAAGAGCTCATTAAGCAATTGAATGAGAGTGAACTTCAACTTGTTCATCTCATAATTGATTCTAAATAATCAAAGCTCTTCGGAAGAGTTGTCAGTATGATGCTCACTTGGGTAGCCTCATCAATAGTCCCACTATTGACCTCAACAGTATTGGAATAAGACATCTTTTTAAAGATATGTTCCCTAACAGATGCACCCTCTTTCATAAAGTCAAGTATTGCGGAACGAACAACTTCGTGCCGCTTTTGCTCTAAGGGTTATCCAAACATGGCCTGCAATGACTCCATTATCTCATAAGCGGTAGCCATTGACTCGTGCTTTGTATTAAACACCTCGGTTATGCCGGCCAACAGAAAAGTGCAGGGCTTTTCATCAGCCGAAACCCATTTATCATAGGTTTCTTTAACTGCTCTTGGTGTGTTAGTGGAAGGCTGCGAAGGACATTCCTTCGTAAGATTTCACATCTTTACAAACCATGATCGCATTCATATTATGTTTCCATTTTGTGTAGTTGTCACCAGTTAATTTCTCATTAGCGATGATTGAAATTAAGGTGGAAGACATTGCTGAAATAAACGTAAATAAAATTAATAAACATTCACTTCATACATCTATACTTTGTACTTGAATTCGGTATAAACTTAAACATGATACATGCTTAATGAACTAGAAATTTCCCTAAAAAAAGTAACTATGCCACGACAATCTAACATACCACAAGTAAGTGCCGAGGTAGGCTAGGTCAAATCCTTGCATGTTAGACCGAGACATTCTCAATCAAATGATACACCAGTATAACTCTTTATTCTTATATCATTCAATTCTCGTTATGTTTTAGTCGGGATTTTAATTAACTTGTTTAATTTAAATTCATGTGAGTGTGACCTATCATTTCAGATTTCACGAACTTAACTTGAGAGTTGTCTACGTAGATTAGGTCAATCCCAAAATACATTCAGAAACCCTATTTGTTAGAAGTCAACATTAGTATTGACTGTCGTAAACACCTTCTTTAGGGAAGACAAAAATAAAGTCGTCTCGAGGCGTCACTCTAGTCTCACGGTGTTAAACTAACAATGGAGATCGCGGGATATAATGTCATATATCCTTCTCCAACTCATATTTGTTATTTAGGATTTTTTAAATGACGTCGAATTTCTAAACTATATATCACTAGTATTTAATTTATATTTAACGGCTAATGTAAAATCTAATATTTACTAAATCCTTTGTTATTTGAATCTAATCATATTAACAATTAATAAATTATCAATCTTTAACTATTAAAGACTAATTTATTTTTATTTCTAATCTATTATAAACATTTTATGAGATTAGAAGATAATATGAGTTTACTAAGTTTTAACCTATTAAAACTAACTCATATTATTCAATCAAATTTATTATTGAGGCTTTAATCTAATTAAACCTAATAATTTATTGGGCCTAACTAATCTAATTAATTAAACGATTTAATTAATAAAAAAATTAGTTTAATAATGAGCGTTACCAAGTTTTTACCCTTAAAAACTAAACTCGTTATTGATTTTCAATTATTTGATTGTTTACCTTTTTAATTCACAACTAAAATTAAACAATATAATTTATGACAATCATGCATGACAAGTTATAATGCATGTATAGGCACACCTAATTTAAATAGTATTTAAATGTATGAAATGCTTAATCATTCATCGCATAAATAAAAAAGCGTTCATGGATGACCGAGTGAATTGTGTTATCTAGCTTAAACAACTCTAATTACAAAATTTATTCAAGACATTCATTGTAAGTCTTCGTCTTCAAATCTTCCATCTTTCATGTTGTACTTCCATCAAGTCCAACTTTGATTTAACTTTAAGTGATACATCTCATGGATTGGGCCCTAAGGCCCATCACTTAAAATCAGCAAGCTATGGCTGCCCCTGAAGCCCATTAAACTACCCACCTACATATCTCAAGTCCGCTAACACAAAAAATAAAGTGAAGCGAACTTGGACTCATTATGTAACACCCCCTGACCCGACCCGGCTGGATCGATCCAGGGAGCGTTACCGGGTTTTCAAAACTTTTTCTTACTTCTATTTATAAAGTGCAAACCATTGAAAATCATATAAATTGTATTTTATAAATATTTTTTTAGTGAGCCCATCAAAATCAGTTTTAAAAAAAATTTCAGCAGAATTTCCTCTATTTTTCTGATTTCCCAAAACCTGTTTTCAACAAAACGATTATAATACAATATAATTTCAACACTTCAAATCTCTTTTCAATCAAATGCGCACTCTGCCTTTTAGTGCGACTTCCAAACATATTTAAATAAAACATTTCACAATTCATTATTTACAATCCTTTGAAAATGAAAAATAGAAATCATAAAACATTTATTTACAAAACATAAATATATAACACAATTACAAATCTCTGTATATGCATGGAATCTAAACATATTGTACAACAATATATATATATATATATATATATATATATATCTACCCAAGAAATGTGACTCTGCTCCTTTGTCTGCAGCTAACTCCTCTTCAATCTTTTCCTTCCTCGGTATTTCTGTTACCTACGCACGATAAAAACCGACGCGCTAAGCATATAGCTTAGTGGGTGTACACTAAACTTAATTATCAAAATCATAAATAACTTTCCATAATAAAAATCTCACAATATAATTGTATATAAACATGTTATTATTCAAATCAAATACGGAAATAAATCATATAAAATAAATTCAATAGAAACAACTAAATTCAATTAATAATCCATACAAAACTGAATCATAAATCCTTTTATAATCATTTCTTTCCAAATCATTCTCAATTCTGGCCCTGTGGTATACTCAACATATTTTCAGGACTGGAATATGGGTCGTTCGACCTCAGTAACTGTCTGTCGAACATAACTCCCAACCCTAGGACGAATCCTGAGGGTAGTACGTATCTCCCTACTCTAGGACCGAGTGTTCGAAACCTAGAGAGGTATATATCTCCCTATCCCAGGACGAATCCTTAGGAAGGTACGTGTCTCCCTACCCCAGGACGAATCCTTGAGGAGGTACGTGTCTCCCTACCCCTAGACGAATCCATGAGGAAGTACATAACATCACATCAATATCAATATCGGTGCAGTACTGCTAAATGAACCCAGCTGGTATACCAACCTCCTATATCCATATATATGTCCAAGTATCCTAAGGCCGTTTCCAATATACAATATTCAGAATTTTCATATCAATTCATTTCTTTCATATTCGAAATAAACAACTGTAATTTAAAAATCGAAAGTTAATTCCACAAATAAAATTTTCAGACAATATTCGTAAAACGATTTTCTTAAAATTATACGATTTGTTTCATACGATATTCTGTAATAGTTCATTTAAACATAATCAAAATACGATTAAATCAAACATTCAAATCAAGAAACATATGAATAAATATATACCAAACTACTCAAAATCTCATATTCGAATCAAAAACACAAAAGAAAATCACAAAGGTTTCGAAAAATAGTGTACACCAACCTGGATACCGTTTCTACACCTTTTTTCTTCTGGGTTTTTCATTTTTCCTTTCTCCTTCCCTTTTTTCCTTTCTTTTTCTCTTTCCCTTTTCCTTTCTGTTTTTCTTTTCCTTTTCTTCTTCTTCATCTTCTCTTCTCTTCTTCTTCTTCTTCTTCTTCTTCTCTTTTTCTTTCTCTCTCTTTTTCTCTCGGTCTCTCTTTCTCTTTTTTGTCTTTCTCGATTGATTCCACCGCCTCTTATTTTTTTTTTTTTCTAAACTTTCGGTCATCGCGACCTGTGGTCGCACTACCAGGTCGCATTGCTCACTGAAGGAATTCCACCGCCTTCATCGCGGTACCATGGTCGTGCTGGTAGGTCGCGTTGCTCTCTGCCCGAATTTGACATTTTCACCGCGAGCTAGTCAGCGCGATCCCTGGTCGCGGTGACTAGGTTGCAGTGCTCACTGCCAAAAATCACCATTTTTCACTGCGAGCGACTCATCGCGATCTCTGGTCGCGGTACTCACTACCCAGTTTTCACCCTTCTCTTCATGCATTATTTCTGGACAGCTCCATATGGTCCACTTGGAAACCATAAAAATATACATACATTTAATTACGTTTTACACCCCTCAAATCATAAATTTTATATCCACATATTCAAAATTAATTATTCGAAATTAGGGATGTTACACATTAGGGCCATCTACATTACTTCTATGGGCTCCCAACTTTTGAACAAAGGCCCACACGTTACCTTAACACATGTTCAAGGCCCAAAACAAACCCTAACTCATGCGACAAGCAGCTGCCAGTACCAATAGCTGCGCGCATACAAGGTGCTATTTTGGGCAGTTTTTCGTATGCTTTTTTGCCTCGATTTTTCTGTCATTTTTCTGGAATGATATTCACCAATATTTTTAGAAAACACGCAGCAAAATCACTTGCAAAAAAAGTTACCCCAATAGCCCCAAGAAGCGGGGCGGCAGCATGCGAGCAGAGGCTGCGCACAGTCGCTACTGTTGCACGTAGGGGTTGTCGCCCCTTGCCTCTTTTTTTTTTCGTACACTCTATATACACGAACTCCTTTGTGCCATAAAGATCGATACACACAAAAAATACAACACAAAATATATTTCAAAAAAAAAAAAAAGTAGCCTTGAAATACATTCGACTATGGCAAAAAATTTGAATTAAACTTAACCCAATTCACCATAACAATTTACGACCATCCATGTTTTATTTTAATAATTAAATATAAAAACATACAACCATTAGATCGTGCCTACACTTGAAACAACAAATCAAAAGAATTATATATATATATATATATATATATATATATATATATATATATATATATATATGAAGAACAAGAAACAAGAATCATATTCTTTTTAGTATATGTACAAAATAAGAACCAAAGTCTCTGATACCAATTGTAGAGAAAAAAAAAATCGCGCAGCGGAGGTTTAGGCAAGGTTTTAAAGCTTTTCTTTTGTTTCATGTACTAATATATATAAATACAAGTTCTACCTTTGTTTGTTTCTTGAATGAAAAGATCCATTTTAATACCACCAGATCTTCCGAGCTATGATCCACGGTCGGACAACGGTGTGTGGGCACGTCACGAATACAAAGATAAAGGTGAAAAGGCAAGCGAAGAAGACACCTCCTTCCCTTCTCCAATGGGTGGCCGAACCTGCACAAAGGAAACAGAAAAAACTTTTTTTTTTCTCTTTTTCGTACCTTGCTATTCTTGCCTGGGGTTTTTCTTGCTGTATTTTACTGATAACATAATACTTATATATCAGTCTCTAGGATTTGGGTTTGACTAGATCAAATAGGATTTTAAATCTTATTTAATTTGGTCACCGCTAGAGTTTGAACTCTTGACCTTTAGGGACTATTAAAATAATCTTATTATTTAATCACTCCCTTTTATTTTGTCAAGGTTCAATATTGCAACCTCCTATTTAATAATTAAAAATAATAATTCTGAATTATTAATCTTTATTTAATTATTAAATAGAAGGTTGCAATATTGAATCTTGACAAAATAAAAGGGAGTGAATTAGTAATTCTGAATTATTAATCTTTATTTAATTATTAAATCATTAATTAAATAATTATATTATTTAATCAATTCTCTTTATTAAAATGCATTACTTTCGTAATACTATTAATTGGACAATCCAATTAACTTACCGTGAAACTCGTTTCCAACAACCTTAAGGGCTAGCAAAGGGACCTAATGGACCTACAGTTTTGAGCTCCAATAATACTTAGAAATATTAATTAAAATTTTTTAATTAATATTTCACGATTATTAACCTCAGAGTTATTCCACTAAAAACCCGAAACGGAACTCTCGAAACTGCAGATGTTTTACACAGTCTGAAATCTCAGTGTCCATTGATATAGCAAAGATTTATGGTGTGATCCTCCACAAATAGTTCATAGCTAGAGCTGGGTTCATAATGTTCGTTATACCCCTTTAGTTATTTCTTTTCCTTTAAGCACCGTTGATTATCTAATAAATAATTAAATCATATTTTCCTTACGGAACAAGGAGATGTCTCATAATTGTCCAAGCCCTTAATCAACCCTTAAAGAAACTACTCATCTACTTCAGTCAAGAAGGAGTGGATTTTAATATTGTATTCAGACCTTTCCAGCCACAAGTCAAACCGCAATTCCAAAATACAGAGCTATTGATCGAGAAAACTACATTTGATCTCACTCATGGTAAATCAAAAGCCACGAACTAACCTGAAGGAGTTAATGAGACACTCAGGATTAAGATCACCCATAAATAGCCATCATATGTCGATATATATGAAGCTCGTTTACTAACGGATCTTAGTGAGAGATTCATATAAATCATAGTCCAGTCCTATATAATCTTATCATATAAGGTGCCTTCATTCTCATAGTCAACTACATAAGTGGTCTAGGATAAGACCACTGTACATTACAGAATGAACCGCAACAGTAGATTAACCACAAACAAAGTACCCAGCTTTATTTGTATCTACGGACTTTTTAGATTGTAAGTCTCAAAATTAATCCTCTTGTATATGACTTTTATATACTCAAATTGATATTACATTTTGCAATATTGGATGTTACGCGTAAAATATATAAACATATGAACTAAAATAAACTACTTTTATTTGAATGAATAATAAATCCTTTTATTTATGTTTGCTCACATTTACAATTACAAATCTTTAGGGCATAAATCCTAACACTCCGACCATTCACTAGGCTTTTAGGGACTTCAAAGGTGAATCGGTCTCACAGGCCCTCTAGGTCGCTCTAACCTCCTTTCTGATGGCCCTCTAGCTTGGTGGAGGTTCTTGCCACCATCCTTCCTCAGTACAAATTCTTTTAAATGCCCAGCCCTGGTCAGGTTTTCCATGTGATCTTTCAGCTGAAAATAATTTGAAGTGTCGTGGCTGTGGTCTCGGTGAAAGCGACGATATTTTTCTTTATCGCGTTTTTGGGGCACAGATGTCATATTTCCTAGCCATGTCACGATTCCTTTACTATGTGTAACTGACGATGTCTCTTCACATCCTCACGTTAAAGGAGTATATTGATCAAATCGACTTTCAGTCCGCCTTGCATCCCTCAACCAATTTTTGACTTCTCGGCGATCATCGCGAGGACCCTTTCCTTTGAATCTATCATTGTCTCCTCTGCTGAAAGGACCCCTTTGACGGTCAAACTCATCTGGGCACATTCCATGCACAAGGTTCCCACCTTAGGCTATCTCGTCCTCTTCTGCGTGCACATATCGGCAGCTACTTATACCATCTCTAGATAGGACTTTAGTCGCTACTTCCTTTGTTGAAAAGAGAATGCTCCACTCTGCAAATTATTCGTGAATATGTTGATAGCTGTCGCGTCATTAAAGTCTTCTACCTGGACTGCCGCTTTGTTGAAATGTGATAAGTATGTCCTAATAAGCTCTCACTTTCCCCTATTTGACCAATGATAGGTGAGATAGGGACTTTTTCCTTTGCACACTCCCTATAAACTGCTGAAAGAATGTACGACTAAATTTGTCGAAGTCGTCGATACTTTCAAGGAGGGATTGTTAGAACCAACTTCCTGCCAAGTCTCCGAAGTGATAGGGAATTCTTGGCAGAGCAATCGATCGTTTCTTGTTTAAGGTTCCCATAAGAGTAGTCAATCGAGACACGTGCTCGACGGGATCACTGTCTTCTCTATATTCATTCACGTTAGGCATTTTGAAGCTCCTCGAGAATTTCTTTGCTAGTACCCTGTTCATGAATTTGCTCATCATTACACCCGAGCATTGTGATAGGTTGCTGGCTAGTTGATCTCTGCGTTGGCTTTGCTGTAATCCCTCCTTCAACCGTTGAATCTCTCCTTGCATTAAATCTTTATCCTCGGCTGAATCCCTTCAGATTTCATTGGATCTTGGCCGATATTGCTTTTGCTTTTACAACGATGTCGTGTCCGTCTGGTTGTTCTTCGCTTTGTCACGAAATGAGATTTTTGACTACTTCCTCGTTAGTGTTTTTGTTTGACACGAATTGGGTCTTCTTTGTCTGCGAGCTACCAGTCGTCTGAGAAGGGGACTCGCTTGAGAAAGGTTCTGAGAGTGGCAGGGCTTCTTTCCCTTTGTTGGCACATCTCTTGTGGGAATGGGCCTTTTTGCTTGTGCCTACATCCCCGCATTCTCCTTTCATAGGTAGGGTGACTTTACCGCTCACGATTTCATGAGTTTCTGAAAGTGATACCCTGTTTGGTTTATATCTTGGGTAGACATCTTTGTTTGTGGAGTAGTTTGAGGAGGTTAAGGTGATGCAGCTAGCGCGCTATCAGGTATGATGAAACCCGGGGGGGTTTGCCTGATCGGAGATAAAGAGATCTCCATTGGGGTGGTTTGTTGGTGGATGCGCTCTTTGTTTAGATTGCTTGAATCCATTGTTTCAAGGTATCTTTAGATTAATGGAACACGCCCTTATTCTAGCGCCAAATTATTGAATATAAAAAATGGACCAGATGGTCAACAATAGTCAATTATGCCACGTAAGGTTATTTGGTAGGTTAGTGGAGCTGGTAATTTGTTATTTCGATCTTTAAGGTCTGCGAGAAGGTTATCGGCGATAGACAGAACCTAACGATTGTAAGCTGCTAAATAGATATCTAAAAACAGAGAAAGATCGGTGAGGAGTGCCGGACTTGTGCCAACGATTAAGCTCCGACGATCAAGCCAGTTTAGATATAATGGAAAAATAAATGAAAAAATAGAGAGAGTTTTAGGGTTAGTGAGTTATATTAAATGGCATACCTTACTTCTTCTTTAATGATCCTATTTATAGTCAACCAGATATTCCTCTTGTTCTCTTCTATTTAAGGAATGTTCAGATTGTCTGCAAATCTGGTAAGCCAATGTTAACTTAAATGTGAAATAACTGTCTTCTCGGAGCGCCTGTCCAGGGATGGGATAGGATGAGTGGTTGAACGGTAACCTGCAATGTCTGGGAAATTAATGTTCTGATCCTCTTGATGACAAGATATAGGGCTTAGTCTGGTTCACCATAAATATCTTAATATGCATTAAATGCGAATAGTTTTTTGTCCGAGTAAGGTCGTACTACATGTTATCAAGGTTATGCTGAGAGGTAATTAATGTCTCAGATACTTATATCTGTGGCCGACCTCGGCTGACTTATTCTAAAACGACGTCGAGGTGGTACTTAATTTACAGGGTTGCTTTTGAGATCAAAATGACGACGTATTGGTCTTGTGATGACGTGGCCTTGTTTGAACAGAAATTACCCATAACATATATCTATATATATATAACAAGATTGTAATTTTTTTTAATAAGATAGTTTTGTTATGGGTAATTTCTGTTCAGGTAAGGTCACGTCATCACAAGACCAATACATTGTCGTTTTGATCTCAAAGTAATCCTGTAAATTAAGGACCACCTCGACGTCATTTTAGAATAAGTCGCCAAGCACATGGTCGGCTATAGACATGAGTATCTGAGTGCATTAATGTTCTTGCAGGGCGTTAATTACCTGTCAGCATAACCTCGATGGCAGGTTGTACAACCTTACTCGGATAAAAAGCTGCTCACATTTAATACACCTAACGGTATTTATGGTGAGTCTGACCAAGCCCTGTATCTTGTCACCAAGATGGTCAGGTGCATTAATCACCCAGGCATTGTAGGTTACTATTCAACCACTCATCATGTCCCATCTCTGGACAGACACTCCGAGAAGACAGTCATTTCACGTTTAAGGTAACATTTGGCTTATCATATTTGCAGACAACCTGAATATTCCTCAAATATAAAAGAACAATAGGAATGTCTGGTTGGCTATAAATAGTGTCGTTAAAGAAGAAATGAGGTATGTTATTTAATATAACTCACCAACCCTAAAAACTCTCTGAATATGTTCATTTATTTTTCCATTATACCTAAACTGACTTGATCGTCGGAGCTTAATCACCGGCACAAATCCGGCACTCTTCACTAATCTTTCTTTGTTTTTAGATATCTATTTAGCAGCTTGCAATTGTTAAGTTCTCATTGCCGCCGAGAACCTTCTCGCAGGCCTCAAAGATCAAAATAATAAATTATCAGCTCAACTAACCATTTAATCACCTTACGTGGCATAATTGACTATTGTTGACTACCTGATCCATTTTTCACAGTCAACAAATTTAGGTATTAATATATTGATATGTATTTTATTTTAAAATTTAAATATAAAAGTATTTTAGTTATAATAAAAAAACATTTCAAAAACTTAGCCGGGCAAGCTTCCAAAGAGCTCCGCCTCTACTAACATGCAACATCATTTGCTTATAAATTTAGACAAATTTTTTTAGCAACTTAGCATTACTCTTGAAAGAATAAATATGAATTGAATTTTTACGTTTTGGATTGTTAATATTTGCCGTTTAGCATGTTAACACGATCCGGTTACTATATTTTCTTATATATATATATATATATATTTTGACGGGATATTTTCTTATTTATATTAGTTATAGGTTCAAGTTACATAATGTATAAGATCAGTAGTGAGGAGTGTTTTTCTTTCTTTTTTTTTACTTCAATATGTACTTATAATGATTAATTTCGGAATAAATAACATTGAATCTACCTATAATTTGTTAAATTATACTCAGAATCAAATTTCGTAAAAAGTTTACACTAAACTCCCCTAATATTAAGTTTGACTGTTAAAAAAAAAGTTGAAGAAGAAATGCAAGAACATAATGAATCCATCATAGATACACCATGGATCACGAATCAGGAGAGGCTCAAGCCTACTTTTTAACAGTCAAACTTAATATCAGAGGAATTCAGTGTAAATTTTTACAAACTTTAATTCTAAGTGTAATTTAATAAACTTTAAATAAATTTAGTATTATTTGTTGATTAATTTCACAATAACTATAATTTCAGTATAACTTTCATCAGTTGGATGTCAACTCTAATAAATAAATATTACAATAAGGGATGTCGACTCTAAAAAAAACAAAATATAAATAAATAAATATTACAAGTAGGGTCATTAAAAGACAACATTACAGGATGAGAAAGCCAGAAACAGAAGTGAGATATGAATTCAGAGGAAGCGATATCGCAGCAGCAGTAACTGGCCGGCTGCTGCACACTTATCGGCTACTGGCCACTTCATGATTACAAAGAGACGTTATTTCAAAAACTTTTGTCTCTGTCAATGTCGCCAAATAAAAAAGACGGGAATCAATCAATTACACTTTTTTTCTTCTTTTTCTTTTAATCACTGTTAAAAAGAGAAGGCCCCCCCTTCTCTCTCTCTTATTTAGATGACTGAGATTTTTCTCACTTCATTTCCCTTTTTATCGTCTTTTCTTTTTCTTCTTTTGCTTTAAAGTGAGGAAACTGTTTTCAATTGAATGTGTGTACATTGTGTTTTTTTGCAGTCAGTCGACTGTTGGCACTTTGCAACTTGAGCCTGGCAAACCTTGGAAGTTACAAGATAGTGATGGTGAGCACTGAGCACCAAGTAATTTGGGTGAGATAAAATATAATGGAGTTTTCTAAGCACGTAGAAAAAATAAAATAAAAAACCAAAAAACAAAAGAACCACCAAAGTAGTGTTGTAGTGTTTTGTACATCCCTTAGGTGGTGTACACCTCCACAATATAGGTCAGTGATGAAGTTTACATTTTATCACGTACGTTTAATAAATAGAAAAATATGGATTTTAAAAAAATTTAGAGTACGGATAGTTTGAACAAAACTTGTTTTACTTGTCTTTTTGATATATAGTTCTTTTGTATCTTTTTTAAAAAGAAAATAAAGATAAGAAATCGAGGTAAGTGTTTCTTTTGTATTTTTTTAATTCAACTACGCCACCAAGATTTTTATTCAGAGAGTTTGATCAGGAATCAAATTCCATTTTTGTCTTTTTTTTAATCAAAGATATCAGATATCTTTTTTTGAAAAATAATGCGTTAGCTTTTTTTTTTTGTTTCCTCTTAGAGTTTTTTATTTTTAATAATAGATATCTAATATCTTCTCATCCAAAAATCAAATGTAGCTATATTTTTTATCTCAATTATTAATTATATGATTGAATAATTATCAATATAATTATTATTTAAAAATAAATAATTTAAATAATCATCCATATAATTATTTTAAGGGATAATTGCACAAATATACCCTAACAATTTATAATATTGTACTCGCTGGTAACTTTTACTTTTATTACACAAACATCCCTTAAAATATGTTGACCAGACGTTTGACTAACCTTAACTTTAAGGTTAAGTTACTATAGTAAGGGCAAAATTGTCTCTTTTTCATAAAACCATTAAAATAATTATAAAAAAAAAAAAATAAAAAATCAACTCCATATTTTCTTCTTCTTCTTCTTCAATTCCATATTTGTTTTTCCTCCTCCTCCTCTTCCTCCTCCTCCCTCTTCTTCTTTCCCAAATTTTTCTTTTCCTCTTTTTTCCAATTTTTTTATTCTTCTTCTTCTTCAATTACAGATTCTTCTTAGAAAAAAAATCAAGGTTTCTCTCACTTTTCTTCTATTTTTCTCAGCAACCAAATAGAAATCAAACAAACAATTAAAAGGAAGAAAAAAACGAGAGGCAAAATGACAACAATTAATGGTCCCTTATAAAGTTGATTTGATACACTAAAAATCATTGAAATAACATCAAAATTAGAAACAATCATTTGTTAAGTTGGCAGGTGAACTTAAAAGAATCCAAGCACAACCCAATTTAAATTTCCTTCATTTTCTTCGATTTTCTCAGCAACCAAACAGAAAAATCAAAGAAAACAGAACCATACTTGATCGTTGATAGGAGGATTAAGATCTGCAGAGAACAAGTAGTGATGAAAATCATCAAGAGTGAGAGTGTTCCTCGTGAACTTAGCCAGATGATGCCTGGTCCTCAACACCTGCTCCACCACATTCTCCGCCTCCAAGACCGCCACATCACCACCGCCACCCTGAACCTCAGCTAGGAACCGCCTCAGCTGATCCGCCGTCATGTGGGTCCCTCCCTCCGCATACTTCCTAAATGCCGCCTTCACGTCCTCCGGCGGCTCCGCCTCTGTGATTTGGAAAAATAAAACTTGGGTTTGTGATTTGGAAAAAAAAATCTGAAATTCTTTTTTATTTTTTTATATATAATTTTTATATAATTATTAAGGATAATAATTTATTAAATAAAATAGAAATAAAATAATATAGCAAGGATAGAATGGTCTTTTTACCCAAAACGTTAAAGTTAAGATTGGTCAAACGTCTAATCAACGTTTTCTAGGGGAAGTTTGTGTAATAAAAGCAAAAGTTGCTGGCGATTGCAATATTACCAATCGTCAAGGTATGTTTGTACAATTATCCCTTATTTTAATAATAATCTGTAACCCATAAAATAAAATACTAGAGTTACTGATGATTATTGAACATATGACATGTAGGTTAAATAATTTATAATTATTTTAACCCTCATTTGTCATTAAAATTTGAACTCATGACATTTGTTTCCATTAATAGTTATTAACTATTAATTAAAAAATTATTAATTTGTTAATTTGAATAATCAATATAATTCAATTAATTATGTGAACATCATAATTGGACAATCCAATTATTTGTATACATAACTTATTTCCTATAGTGTATGTGGGCTAACAAGGGCACCAAATGGACCTACAGTTTTGAGCTTTAATAATATCGAAATTATTAATTAAACTCTTTAATAAATAATTCACCAGTATTAGCCTTAATGTTACTCTATTAAAAATCTAAGGATGCACTCTCACAACTGTAAATACTTTACATAAACTAATTTCAGTGTCCATCGATTTAATCATAACATACGGTTTAATCATCTACAAATAGTTCATAATTAGAGTCAGGTCATAATGTTCGTTGTACCTCTCGAATTATTTCTTGTTTCTAAAAGTATCATTGATTCTCTTATGAACAATATACCCATAATGACCTATGGATTTATATTTCTGTTTATATTAACAGAAAGTTGAGTGCTTTTATTGTTCAAGTACCGAATCAACCCTTAAGGGAACTACTCATCCACTTCTCACAATAATGAGTAGATTTCAATATTGTGTAGAACATTCATAACTACATACCAAACTATATCTCCAAAATACGAAGTTATTGATCGAGAATACTACACCGATCTCGCTCATGCAAATCAAGAGATATAACAATACATGCAGGAGTTCGTAAAACACTTACGATTAAGATCAGCTCATATATGATCATCTATTTGATAAATATGTATCTCTTTTATTTGACGGATCTTCTAAAGAGTTTTATTTTTATCAAGGCCCAGTCATATACAATTCTATTATATAAGGTACCTCCATTTTTATGTCGCCACATGTGCAGTCCTGGATAAAACCATCGTATCATGTACGAAATGGATCGCATCTGTAGATTTGCCACAAACAAAGTATTCAGCTTTGTTTGCTCTCTACGAACTCTTTAGAATACTGATCTCAAACTAAATCCTCTTGCATATGACATTCACATGCTTAGTTTGAGATTACATGAGTAATCATGGATTTTTCTAACATTTATAAATTGTAAAAAAATCAATAATTAATGAATAATACATGTCTTTATTGATATTTATAATGTTTACATATTATTACAAGCTCTTAGGAAAAAAACCAGTGTTCTAAAAGTCGGACAAATCGGCCGCCTAGGCACTAGGCGGCCGGCCGGCGCCTAGAGAATGGCCAAATCGGGCATTCTAGGCGGCCGCCATGGCCGCCGATTCGGTCTACACGGCCGCCCAACCGCGTAGACAGCAGCCGCCTAGGCGGCCGATTGGCTTTCCGCAGCCGCCTGGCCGTGGAGAGTAAAATTTTTTTGAATAATAACAGCCAAAACGACGTCGTTTTGGCTGTTTTAATAACAATGCCAAAACAACGTCATTTTGGCATGTTATATAAAACAAAAAAACCTAAAGTGGGCAGTAAACAATCAGAAGCCCAAATTAATTTTTTTTTTTTCCATTATTTTCTTTGTTTTGCGGCAGCACACAGCAACATCCAACATCTCCATCTTCTTGATTTTCTTCCCATTTTTAACCCATTTTCTTCATCAACAACCATCTCTAAGGTATTTTTCTTCTATGTTTTACTATTTTTAAGAGTTATTGTTGTTAGACTTGTTAAATATATTATGCAATCCAAGTGTTTGATAAAATGTGTAGATGAAATTTTTTTTATAAAATTGTGAATATTTTTAGTTTAGTCTTCATTGTTAATTAATATAATGTTATTATGAATATTTGAACTTAAAATGATAATTCAAAAAAAAAATTGTTATAAAAATTTAGATTTTACTATTTTAGTTTTTTTTTTTAGTATTGTTGTAATTAATATTTAATTATTTATGTAGAAACTAGGAGATTTTTAAAATTTATAGATGGTTTAATTCTTGTATATTTAGATTATGGAATTAATATTAATGTATATAATATATTATATATACTAATTTATAGATGATATAAAATTAATGTATATATCAATTTATAGATGATATAATAATTAATACTTGTATAGTTGTAAATTGTAATGTTGTATAATTTTATTTATGTTATGAATTTATGATTAAATAAATCATAAATGTTTGTTAATTTTTCTAGGTTGTTATAAATAATAAATATAATGGCGTTCTCGGCAGCCTTAATGGACCAAACGGTCCAATCCACATTCGAATCAGTGCTTAAAAGAAGGTCGAATGATGTCGGATGGGAGTTTAGGGTGTTAATTGACCCAAAGAATTTGGACATGATCAAATGTATCCTATGTGAAAAAGTGATGTCTGGGGGAGTTTATAGAATAAAAGAACACATAGGCCAGATATCAGGAAATGTTGCAGCTTGTCCAAAAGCAACACCCGACGCGCAAGCCAAGTGTAGAAATGTCGTTATGGAGACTAAAGGTAAGAAGAGAGGTAAGAAGAAGGAAGAGTTGTTGTTGAGATCACAAGTAAATGTGGTTGATACAACTAGGGAAGAAGATGTGTAGGAAGAATTAGGGGGGAAGAGAGATCCCCATACTCTTGGCCCCATGGATCGACATAAATGAAGCACTTTTTAAAAAAAGAACTCATAATGTGCACCAGTATGTGAGTATATAGGTGTACGGAGCAGGGATTCCTTTCAATACAACTGATAATGATGATTTCAAGCTGATGATGGAGGGGGTTGGTCAATTTGGACCAGGATACAAACCACCAAGTCAGTACGAATTGAGGGAACCGTTGTTGAAGGAGGAGGTTCAGATAACAAAAGAGTTACTAAAGAAGCAAGAAGAAGACTGGGCTTTGAATGGGTGCTCCATTATGACGGACGCTTGGTCCGATAGAAAAAGGAGGAGTATAATGAATTTGTGTGTCAATTGCTCGGAAGGAACCACTTTCCTTTCCTCTAAAGAGTCTTCAGATGAGGCACACACGGCTGATCTCATTTTTCAGTATGTGGATGGGTGCATTGAACAAGTTGGACCGAAGAATGTCGTTCAAGTGGTCACAGATAATGCCACAAACAACATGGCATCGGCGAAATTACTCAAGGAGAAGAGACCTCAGATATTTTGGACATCGTGTGCAACTCACACCATCAATCTCACGCTTGAAAGTATTGGTAAGCTCCAGAAGTTCAAAAAAACTATTGAGCAAGCCAAAAATTTTACCATATTCATCTATGCACACCACAAGACATTATCCTTGATGAGGTCTTTCACTAAAAAGAGGGACATAGTGAGGCCGGGAGTGACTAGATTTGCCTCTTCGTTTTTAACATTGCAGAGTATGATGGAGAAAAAATCTCAATTGAAGACAATATTTTGTAGTGAACTATTGGATCAATGTAAATGGTCTAACACTACCAAGGGGCAAAAGGCATATGCTACTATTATAAGTACGAGCTTCTGGAATGGTGTGACCACTTGCTTGAAGGTCTTTACACCATTGGTGAAGGTGCTTAGACTTGTTGATGGGAATAAAAAGCCAGCCATGGGTTTTGTATATGGAGAGCTACTGCAAGCAAAAGAAGACATCAAAGTAGCATTGAATAATGTTGACTGGAACTACAAACCGATCATTGACATTATTGATGCAAAAATGAAGGGTCGGCTTAATAGTTCATTGCACTTGGCGGCCTATTTCCTCAACCCATACTACTACTACAGAGACACCACAATTAAAGATAAAGTTGATGTGAAGCTTGCAATGTTTGAATGTGTGGAGGCTATTTGTGGTACGGAGAATTTTGAGATGCAAGATACAATTGCAAATACTGAAATTCGAAAGTACAAGATGAAGGAAGGATCTTTTGGGCTACCATTGGCTATCTCATGATGTAAAAACAATAGGGAGGCATATGATCCATGTACTATTTTTAAAGTTGTAGTTGTAGTGCTTTACTTTTTTTCTTTTAATATTATGTTCTAAATCCTAAAAACTTGAAATATGTATATTCGTGATTATAGCTTCTTGGTAGTCTAACTATGGAGGTCAAACACCCAATTTGCAAATCATTGCTAAAAGAATCCTCAACTTGACCACGAGTTCCTCCGGATGTGAACGAAACTGGAGCACTTTTGAAGGAGTTAGTACACCACTACACTAGTTCACTGTAAATTTACAAATTGACTCTTAACTAACAGTTTATTATTGTCATTTTGATTTTGTAGATACATACAAAGAAAATGAATAGACTAGATGTGAGTCGGTTGAATAATCTAGTCTATGTCCAATTCAATTCCAAGTTGAGGAACAAACAAAGAAGAGTAAAGGAAAAGGATGTGGATGTTCTTCTTGCTATGGATGCCGAAGCCACCAATGCACAGGAATGGATTGTTGAAGGTTGTAGTGATGATGAAGTAGAGCCCGGAACAGGGCTAACTTGGCAATTGGTAGACGAAGCAATCGGTGCAGATGAGATTCTACAACCTAGGAGGAGTTCAAGGGTGACAGAGGAGAGAGAACTTCATGAAGATGACTTTATATCAGAGGATGAGGAGGAAGTAGAAAATGTTGATGTTGAATTTGAGTCCGATGAAGACCGTGTAATGGAAGAATATGGAGAAGAGGAGTTTGATCATGATGAATAGTTTAGGATTTTGGATTATCATTTCATCATATTTTGATATTTTCATGCTTTTATAATTTCATGAGTTTCTTCTTGTTTGGAATGCTTTATGTTTTATATTGTACTTTGAAATGTTTTTGCCTTTTTCGAATGACTTGTTTGTTTGGAATGACTTAGTTTTATATTGTTTGGAATGTTTGGTGTTTGGAATGACTTATTTGTTTGGAATGACTTAATTTCATATTGTTTAGAAATTATACAGGAAATTTTTTCAAGTGGTCAACGGTGCGGTCAACACGTTGATCGTTGACCGCCGAGGAACCGCCTAAGCGCCGATTAATTGGCGCCTAGCCGAAAAATCGCTAGGGCTACCCCGCCGCCTAGGTAGCGCCTAGCGATTTTTAGAACATTGACAAAAACCTAACAATGTGGAGGTTAATGTCTCATAATTTTATAAGTAAATATCCAGACCGTACATATAATTATCAATCTCAATAGGTCCCGATCTTTAAATTTTACCATGCATATTTAATATGTATAGGGATTTTTCTTTTCATTATATGGAAGTTGATGTCTCCTGAAGGTAAATATCTAGACTGCACATATAATGATCAATCTCAACAGGCCCCGATAGACCTCAACAGACTCGTTTGGTGTCGGTTTTCAAATAAAAAATAGTAGTATTTATTTGACCATATTCATTTTAAAATTACTTTACTTGTATCACATAATGTGATTAACTGTCTATATAATTATATACAACTTGATATTATTGGTGCAAATATACATGCATACGACAATTTATAATTTAAAGACAGAGGAGCACGGACTCGACTCTATAAATTTATTGATATTGGTATGAATGATTTATTACTATTTTAATCTCATCTCGTGAAGCACCATACCCCTTGACACACCCCTTGAATCCTTGATAAAGGCCTTTATATTTTATTCATTCCCAATTCCCCTAATTATCTTAAATGGTATCGTGTGAAATTGTAAAATTTTGATGGCAAAATAGTGATTATATCAAGGGTCGAAGTTTAGTATTGACTCCCAAGTAGGAGAAAAATTAATAATTCGAAGGGCCCATACGATGCCAATAATAATTCATAGTTTGAATAACAAAATTGAAAGATAATCCAAGTCAATGCAAGTGATGATGGAGTGTGGAAAAGAAACCATATCGGCTTTTTGGTTGTATTCTCGGTTCATGAATATGTTTAAGTCAATCATATCATTATTTTCTTAATTTAATTATAATTTTATGTTAAAATAATACATATAATCTTACATATACAAAAATTTGTTAAGTTGTAGGATTCTCTTTTTATGTCATTAGTTTATTTTTAAATTTATTTATTTATCATATTTTAAATTATTAATTTCTTTGAATCATTAAATTAAGTCTAATTTTTGTTAATCAACTCAATAATATTACTGACATTAATTAGTATTTTAATGTTAAAAGAGTTAATTGCATCCACAACCCCTGAGGTTTTGCCAACTACAATTAGAATCAACTTTATCGTTTATTGACAGTGACCTCCCCTACTGTTAGTTGACTTTAGTCAAACTTAACAAGGTCAGGGGTATTTTCATCTTTTTAGATTTTTTAATTTTTATTTTATTAAATAAAAATTAAGAAAAAATCTCATCCCTCCATCTTTAAAATAACGGACGGTTAGGATTTATTTTAAAAAAATAATTATAGTTAATGTAGATCTATTTTTCAGATTGAATCTCAACCGTCCATCAAAATTGGTGGATGGTGGATGGTGGATGGTGGAGGTCCAATCTAGAAATTGGATCTCCACCAAAAAAAAAATTTTGGGAAGAATGTTTGGGTTTTTCGAAGAACCCAATCTGGGTTCTTTGAATGAACCCAGATACCCAGAAACTGGGCTCTTTGAACGAACCCAGATCAGGGTTCGTTCGAAGAACCCAGTTTCTGGGTTCTCGAACCCCTTTCTGGGTTCTTCGAAGAAACCAAAAAATGGGTTCTTCGAAATTTTTTTTTTTTTTAAATACCTAGATCTGGGTTCGCCTTCGAAGGCGAACCCAGATCGTTGACGAACCCATCTGGGTTCGTCGCGCTGGAAGATCCAGCCATGGCTGGATCTCCAGTAAGGTTTTCTCTTTTTTTCCTTTTTTTTTTTTTTTTTTTTTTTTTTGAGATCCAATATTGATATTGGATCTCCACCGTCCATCAAATTAGATAGACGGTAGAGATCCAATCTGGAGATTAAATTTTCACATTTCAAATTTAATTTTTTTAAAAATTTTAAAATTTTATTTTTTTAAAAATTCTGAAGTTTAATTTTTTATATTTTTTTAAAATAAATAATTTCTTTTATTTTTTAAAAAAATATTGTTTTAGGGGTATTTTGGTCATTTTAACGGTTAAGGTTGGTTAACAGTTAAATCTCACGGAAGTCAACTAACGGCAGGAGAGATCATTGTCAATAAACGATAAAATTAATTCTACTTATAGTTAGCAAAACCTCAGGGGTTGTGGGTGTAATTAACTCATGTTAAAATATTGTTTATTAAGAATATTTGTTGTCATGAATCAAAGATTAGTCAATGAAATTATTTGTTGTCACAAAATTTTATTACTTATTTTAATTTTTTTTAAAGCTTTTTTTGTTCATAATTGTTTGTTGTTGATGATGATTATGTGTGATTTTATCAGCATCTTATAATGTTGTTTCTTTTCAAAAGAACTCATACAACTGGCTTTATTAGATTTTGGTTGGTTGATTTGGTATCTGGTGGATCTTATTAGTCCGAAAAAATTTTGAACGTACTTAGTGCACCAATCAGTATATGTACCGAACTACTCAGATTTTGAATATAATAAATTGAATATTAAAAAATTATTTGTTTGACAGCTTTTTCTTCATTCCTCTTAACAATTTTTGTTTTCTATTTCCTTCACTAATATATTTGTTTAATGTTCATTTTGTCATATATTAAAATTTAAGTAATCCAATAAATATATTGATTGGTGCACCAGGTTCATCCAATATTTTCTCTATTAGTCTGATGCTTAGAGCAGAGGACTACGGTGGTACGATGCAGCAATTCTACAATGCATAATAAAAGTGCAATGAAGACACCACATGATAGAATAACCTCTTTCTTTATAAGGAAATTTTGATTTAATTGACAATTACTTTTACAAAAATTTTATAGTCTATCTTTTTCCAAGTATATTTAGCTTAATTTGAAGTTGATGTATAAACACATAGTAGTCTTGAAAATTTAAAATATTTTTTGTTTTAGTTAAACTCATGTGAAAAACCGACCTAAAATGCAAATTAGTAGACTAGGGGTGTAATTGACATTTTCTAGACATTGATGTATTAAAGTGTAATTTTATACGGACCAAACTGAACTGGTTTAAAACTATAGGTGCCCAAATGTAGTTTATCCAAATGAGTGGAGGTCCATTGCCTTTTGTAATTGACATTGAACTATATGTTTTCGTAGAGGACAAATAAGGTCACCTGGTCAAGCGTCAGGATAACAAGTTTTAAATTTTTTTTAAAAAAATTTAAATTCGGGGTCAATTGGAGAAGTCTTCTGAGGGCCTGATTGTTGCCCGGAATAGAGTTAGAAAATTGTCCAATTACATATTTGGTGAAACAATTATGGTGGAATATTTTTTGTCCTTATTTTTATCCTATCAGCAGAGTATAAAATAAACACCTCCAAATTAAGGGTTTATTCTATCCTCTTTTTTTTTTACTTTCATCTTCTTTTTTTATCTCTCAATTGCGTCTCTCCCTCTCTCATTTTTTTTAATTTTTTATATTTTATTAAAACATTTTAAACATTTAATATTTTTTAATAGCAACTGAAAATAAAATAAAAATAATAATATTTTTATTTATAATTAATTTAAACATTTTTATTTATTTTAAAAAATATTAAAAATATTTATTTTATCAAAAATTAAATATTTTTATATTACATATAAATAATATTTTTTTAAGCAAAATAATATTTATTTTATTATTAATTAATTTAATATTATTTTAATTAATATCACATTATATTAAAAATAAAATATAATTATTTTTTATCCAATCTCATACAACACCAAACAAGAGATAATATTATTTTTATTTCAATTCTATATGGTACCAAACACATCACATTATTAATTTAGTCCATCCAATCACATCCTAAAAAATACTCCAATCTAATCCCGCACACCAAACGTATACTTAGAGCATTTCAAACTTTCTTATCAGCAATATGAAGTCTTCAAATGATATTTGGGCATACATTGAGTCATCAACTCATATCACACATCTTTACAATTTGAATTTTCTTATTTAGTACTTGACAGAAGATTTATTTGTATTTGGTTGATTGTATATGTTCGGGAAATACTAGTTGAGCGTAGTAAACATATGTAAGAGTTGAAAATTCAAGTGTGTGGAATCACTTGGTAGATATTGTCATATTAGCGTGTGGTATCACCAATATTGTATAGCATAAGAAAATGGGGTCGTGAGAACCTTAAGTAGTGAAGAATCTTCAAGCATGATGGATTTAGGGCATGGATGTAGGCATATTGGCTACACCACATAAAATTACTATGTTTGATTTTTCTATCCATCGTCTATTTATATTGTGCGGTCTACTTTGTGTCTAGGAATTTACTTGAAACCAATCTTTATTTTTTATAAGTTCCAATGAATTTAAGAAACTCATACCCTTTGAACAAATGTTGACAAATCAACTGATATTTAGTAATATATATATATAAAAGTTTGTTTTTACACGAGTAAATAGTAAATATGAGTGTCTATTCATATACTTTATTAGAAAGATATTAAAATATGAGTAATACTAGACGTCTTACTTATTATATTTCATTTTATCTCAACTTGTGATGTAACAATTGGTAAATGGATACATAATTATTTCATTCACCTGACACACTTTATCAATTAGGAAAATTCGCAAAAACAACCTTCCTTAAGCATGAGAGGTTGTTTTTGTCCACTTCCAATAGTCTTTCCATTCATAACCATACTTTCAATATTTTTTTCATTCATAACTATCTAACAAAACAAAAAACATTTTTAACCAACATAAATATAAAAAAATATTTTACTAGACGAATTGGTAGAGAGAGAAAGTAAAATGTATAGAGAAGTTTCATCAAATTTTTTTTTTTATTTCAAATCTAGAGGAAAAATTTTTGTATGAAATCTTTGATCTCAAATTTTTCGTTGAGAGACAAAATCGAATCAAACAAGCAAGTTAAACAACCTAATTTTCTAGACGAACCCATATCAGGTTCATCAATTTTTTTAAAAATATTTTTAAATTTCATTTTTTATAATTTGTTTCACGTTAGGAACAGATACATAAACATGAAATAGAAAAACTGAAACAGAAAACATGACATGAAATACGATACAGTAAATATGAAACATGGTATTATATATATATATATATATATATATATATATTCTGAATTTTTATTTTTTATTTATTTTTTAAAATGAAACACCATGAAACATGGTATAGGAAATATGAAACAACATGAAACATGATATTTTATAACTTTTTTTGAATTTATTTTTTATAGATATATATTTATTTTATTTTTAAAAATTTGTTATAAACATAAAATTGGAAACCTAAAACATGAAACATGAAATACAATATACTAAACATGAAACATGCAACATTATATTTTATATTTTTTTTTCTAAATTTTGATTTTTTTATTATTTTTTTTTATTTGACGAATACTTACATGAAACATTAGACATGAAATATGAAACATGGTATTTTATACTTTTTGCTTAATTTTTTTTTTTTTCACATTAGAGATACATGCCTGAAACATGAAACATAAAACATAATATAGGAAACATGAAACAACATGAAATATGATATTTTATAACTTTTTAAAACATAAAATAGGAAACTTGAAACATGAAATACGATATAGTAAACATGAAATATGAAACAGTAAATAAGGAACATGAAATAGTAAATAAGAAACATTGAACTTCAAACATGAAATATGGTATTTTATATTTTTTGTTGAATTTTGATTTGTTATTAATGTTTTTACTTGAGGAATACTTACATGAAAAGTAAGACATGAAATATGAAACATGGTATTTATACTTTTTGTTGGATTTTATTTTATTTATTTATTTTCACGTTAGAGATACATGAAACATGAACTATGAAACATGAAACATGAAATATAAAAATATGAAACATGAAATATGAACTATGAAACATGAAATATGAAACATGAAACATGAAGTATGAAAACATGAAACATGAAACATGAAAACATGAAACATGAATTTATAAACAAATTTTACATACCATAAATTATTTTTTCTCAATTTTTTTCACTAATTTTTTCCATTTTCACAAATTTCTTCTAACATTTTCAAGATCTCATGTTAATAAGTAACACCCATTTTTTTATTGAAAAAAAAAATTACAAACATAAATGGAAGAGAGAAATAAATGTAGAGTATGAAAGTGAAGAGAGAAGAAAGAAGAGAGAGAGAAAAATGAGAAAAGTGAAGGAGGGTAAAAGTTTTTCATTTATATAGTGTGGGTCTTTTCTAAATTTTTATTAATTGCGGGAATGCTATGTAATTTCTATTATTATTTTGTACCACAACAATTGCTTGCTTTGGTTTGCAAAAATAAAAAAAAGTAGGCTACCAACAATTAAAACATTGGAAGTGGATAAAAACAATTTGGACTTGTGATGAAGTGTTATTTTTGGCGATTTTTCCTTTACCAATTGACACATTATAGGTAATGATTAGTCATGGCCAAAGTAATCGAACCGGCAGTTCCAGTTTTGGAACCGCTAGTTTAGGTTCCCTTTTTTGGCCAACCGGGACCATGGAGGTCCCGGTTCCGGTTCCAGTTGGAACCAGGTCCGGAATTGGAAAAATAAAAAAAGTTAGAAAAATTAAAATTTATAAATAAGTTAATAAAATTTTTTAAATATATAAATAAAAGGATTCATTTGTTTAACAAGAAATTTATTACGATAATAATAATATCATAAAACTATAAAATTAAAAAGAAATTTAAATATATAAATAAAAAATTAGTTAATTAGGGCTTACACTTAATTTAAATTAAATAAAATATGACTATATGAGAGATATTTGTTTTTTAAAAAATTTTAATATATGAGATGAGAGATGATATAGATAAGAATTATTTTAAAGAGATGTACATCTCTTTAAAATAATTCTTATCTACATCATCTCACATATATGACTATATGAGAGATATTTGTTTTTAAAAATTTTTAATATATGAGATAAGAGATGATGTAGAGAAGAGATATTTTAAAGAGATGAAGAAGGATAATTTTGTAAAATTTATATTTTACAAAATTACCCTTCTTCATCTCTTTAACATATCTCTTCTCTACATCATCTCACATATATGATATATCTCATATATAAAAAAAAAATTAAAAAGTGTGTACTGTATTGCAATAAAATAACGATAAAATTGAAATAAAATTATGATAATATCATAAAACTATAAAATTAAAAAAAAAAAAAAATTAGGGCTTGCACTTAATTTTACCTCAATTAAGCTGCCTACGTATCCTCTAGGAGGAATCAAAGCCTACGTAGTTCTTTTACCTGTTATGTTCCGGAGGTGATTAATCGTCGCTTGTTCCTTCGGTAGCCATTGTATCGTCGTTGGTGTCGAAGAAGTCATTGTCATCGGACACCATATCCAATTTCTACTGCCGGTATGAGGTCTTGGTCCGGTCGTCAACACAGACCTGGATCTGTATTGAGTCAGGACTAAGCAATGCCCATCTATCGTCGAGAACATTGCCACCTGCACTAAATTCCTGTTCGATTGCCACTGTCGAGACAGGGGTTCCAAAAATTTGCTTGGCATTGAGGGCTAAAATTAGAAAGTTAGTTTCATGCTCCCTCCACCAATGTAGGATGTTAAAGTCTTCACTGTTCAAAAACTCAAAAGAGGTGTTTATGTAAAGATCAACCTCTGAAACATAGGTTGATGAAGACGAAAAACTCCCATGTGCCCTTGATTTTTTGGTCAACATGCTTGACCCTAACTTTCTTAATGAGAGGAAAGTGAGAACGAGAATGACTACCAGTACTACCACTTCCGCTTGGTTCCGGTTGCAGAACGGTATTCGTCATATATTGAATAAAATAATTGTCTAACATTATTATATAAAGCACTAATATCTACGTTGTGTAGCCCTAGAGATTGATAATAAAATGTTAAATATTTATATAAACTATCAAATTTAAACCTAGGGTCAAAAACTAAAGCAACAGTATAAATCGAAATAATGTCCCTATAATAATTTAACCATCTATCTTTCATTGCACAAACATATGCAATTAGTTTCGATATTTGTGCACATTCATTAAGTGCATCTACAATATTAATGACTTCACATAAAAATAAATGTGAAGTTGGATAATATATATCGGATAAAGCGTTAGTTGCATCATGAAAAACTTTTAAAAGCATGCAAATTTTAGTACAAACATCCCAATGATGAGCATGCAAATTAATGTTACTAACATTATGCTGCATAAATCTAACTAATAATTCTCTATAGTCATAACTTTCACAAAGCAATTTATATATAGAGTTCCAACGAGTTGGAACATCAAGGGAAAACCTAATTGGATATTTCCCGTTAGATTTACAATACATAGCCCATTGTTTCATAGTGCTAGGATGTTTTCACAAATAGTGTAGGGCATCCCTAATTGGTGTAATTCATTCTTGAAGTGTTTGCAAACATGTTGTATACATATATTTAAAACACGGCAAACACATTTTTGATGAAAAAATCTGTCGGAACCGAACGGTTCCTTGAACCGCCGGTTCCTAACCGGCGGTTCTGGTTTTTTTTTTAAGCCAACCGGAACTGGGACCTTGGGTCCCGGTTTCGATTTCTGATTTTCGGTTCCGAAACCGGTTTTTAATCGGAACCGGAGCCATCCCTAGTGATGATAAGTTGAAATAGAAAAAGTATAATGTTTAGCATTTCTTATTAAATTATTATCGGCAATTATCAATTTGGTCACTAATTTTTAGGGAATCATTAAATTTGTAACGCATTTTTGTTTATTAGTTTCCTTGGGCCCTAACTTTCTGAAAATATATCATTCCGGTCCCTCTGACTAATTTTCTAACGGTCAAACCTCATAGAAATGACAAAAAGACTGATTTACCCTTGACTCTATTTAAATGGATTTCCATTGTCCATCAAGATTGATGGATCTAGATGGACGGTGGAGATTATATTGGAATTTTTAAAAAAAGAAAAATTGAAAATCAATTTTTATTTAAATTTTGTTTGCTCTTAGCAAAAAAAAAAAAAAATTGGAAAAAAAATTTAAAATTTGTTCTTGGTAGAGATCTAGATTGCCCAGCGACCTCCATCGCTAGAGATTCTTTTGTTTCAATTTTTTTTTTTGTTATTGTTCTTGGTGGAGATCCAATGTACAACAAAAAAAAGTTAATTTTCAATTTTAAATATTTTTTAAAAAAATTTCCAGCATAATCTCCACCGTCCTACGGTGGAGATCCAACTAAATTTTTTTAAAACTTTTGATTTTTTAAATTTAATTTATTTTAAATTTTTAACTAGAAATAAGTATGTCATTTCACCAAAATTTACTGTTGAGCCATTGTAGGTTTAAGATAAAAATACCTCTGGAATGGTTAAGTTTGACTAACGGTTGACTCATAGAATGATCAAATTGATACATTTCCAGAAAGTTATGGCGTAAGGATACCAATAAATTAAATTGCGTTAAAAATTTAATGATTCCCCAAAAATTAGGAACCAAATTGATAATTCCCCAATTATTATTCTAAAACCACTGAAAAAATAATAGATTATTTATTATGTACGAGAGGGTTAAGCTATATTAACTTATAAATTTTAACTTAAATTTACGACTTCAACATTTATCCCTTTATCTTCATTCAATTTAACGGTGACCTTTTACTTTCATTTTCTCATTTTTCTCCATTCTTAAATTTAAGAAAAAAAAATGAATAGAAGTTGAATATTTAAATTAATATTGTTTAATCTGACTGATTAATACTATAAGATAAAATATATAAAAAAAAATACTTTCAATAATCTAAAAAACATCATAGAACCCATTGTAATTTCTTGAATGGCTAGAATGATGATAAGATTTGGAGCTACTTGAGGATCAAGCATATGGGTGGATAATAATCGTGTGCAGGCAAGAACATAAAGAGCAGGTGCGATCCCACATAACATTCTTCTGATCTGTCGCAACATGTAAATTTGTGCCTCCTTTTCAAGATCTTGTTCGATAATTCAAGAGAGTAACCAAATCCAGTAAAAATAAAATAAAAATAGAGATAAGGGTGACAATTGAACGTGGGTCTGGCCTAGTGAGCTGGCACACGTGTCCCAATCGCACTGGCTTTAATGAGTAAAAAGCTCATTTTCAAGATTAAAGTAGTTTGACTTTTATATGAATTTAAAGCAACTCACTGCATCACACCCCTATCGGTCTATCACACCACATAATGTTGACAGATTCCAGGGGACAAAATTTACAAATATTCGAATTTGGCTGCCTCTGAAGTAGTTTATTTATAATGTCACGAGTCTATCAAAAACATTAAAACGAAATTGGAAAATCATCTATTAGGTATTGAATATTTCACTTTACTTTAAAATGTTGAAATAAAAAAATGATATATATATATATATATGAGCTAATAACACCTATAAGGTTTTAGCAACTACAAGCGGAGTCAACTTTACCGTTAATAGACAAAGACCTCCCATACCTTTAGTTGACTTCCGTAAGAGTTAATGGTTGACCAAATTTAACCGTTAAAAAGACCAAAATATACATAAAATAATATTTACAATTATTAAATAAAAAAATAAGGTTAGATATTCACTGTCTATCACACCTGAGATGGACAGAGAGATTTTTCTTTTTAAAAAAATTATTAATATAAAATTAAACTTCAGATCTCCATCGTCCATCTTTGAATGGACGGTGGAGATCTGTAATTTTTTTTAAAAAAAATATAAAGTTTAAAATGTGGAGATCCAATCTCCAAATTAGATCTCCACCATCCATCAAATCTGATGGACGGTGAAGATCAAATATTGATCATGGATCTCCACTAAGATTAAAAAAAAAAAAGAATTTGAAATTTGTTGGAGATACAGACTAAAAGAGTTCGTTAACGAGGGTTCGTCTTCAAAGACGAACCCATAAAATCTGGGTTAACTTGGGTTTGCCTTCGAAGGCAAACTCAACGGTTGGAGATCCAGCTAGCACCCCGAAGAACCCTTTCTAGGTTCTTTGGTGAAGAACCCAAAAGGTTCTTCTTCACAGAACCCAGATCTGGGTTCTTCAATTTTTTTTTTTTTTTGTGGTTCTTGGCGGAGATTCAGATTGAATCTTCACCGTCCATTTCGATTGACGATGGAGATCCAATCTGAAATTTTTTTTATAATTGTTATTTTAAAAAATATATATATTTTTAAATAAATTCTAATCGTACATCATCTCAAATATTAAGGGTTGAGAATTTTTTAAAATTAAATTAAAAAAAGAAAAAAAGATGAAAATACCCTTATGTATGTTAAGTTTGAGTAAAATCAACTAATAGCAGAGAAGTTATTTGTCCATTAACGACAAAGTTAACTCTGCTTATAGCTGATAAAAACTCAAGGGTGGATGTTATTAGCTATATATATATTAATGACATAAAATTAACAAGTACAATTTGATTTTATCGAGTTTGGATTACATTCAGGTCAACACATTAAATCTATTAAATAAATGGATCGTACTCAAATTAAGCTATTTCTCACATGTTTGACGGTATTATTTTCAATGTAATAAATTTTATTTAAAAAAATTGTTAACTTTTTATGAAACTGTATTTTAGATGATGAAGCTTATATCATAGTTGATTATTTTTTATTTGTTGAGTGGGTTTAGTGAACTCCAATTATGTAATTGAGTTACAAATATTTGTTATATTAAATAAGTAAATTTATAAATATATAAATTAACGAAATAATAAGGATGTATCAGTTGAACCGACAATTTAATGATTGTGATTGAATTTAGTGTGTAACATGTAAGCTTCATGGCTTTCAATAAAAAAAATAAATAGATGATGTTTGAGTTTATACAGACAAAATACAATAACCTAGATCGTTATCATAAATATGATTATTTAATTATAAAGTTAATAATATTTTAATGGGGGACTTGCACTAACTCTAGTAGATATAGGTATAATTACATAAAATTTGATGAATATATATAAAATTATAATGACTCCCCTTTAACTAATTGACCGAAGTTTGTGTACTGCAATAAGGGCTTTCAGGCTGTATTATTCATAGTTAAGTATCTCAAACTCCACTTCGGTACCCAAAAACTTGGCATTGATGGAGAACATAATTATGTTTTACCTGAAAAAAAAAGAAAATATCATGAGGAAGATGATACTTTTAGCTTAAAAATACAGAGAACCTTACTAACAAATATTATGAACGCGGTGCATAAATATCGGTCAGCTAGTTAAAAGAGAGTTATTGCAATTTTTATATATTCACAGAATCTTATACAATTATACCTATATCTACTGATAGTTAGTGCAACTTTTCCTATTTTAATTGACCAATACGGTTCATTTATGAAGAACATAAAATTTACATTAAAATGAGCATTTTACAAATATGAGTGTGAAATTTACTTTCCCATGTTAAAATAATAAATATCAAAACCGTGTATTTTAGTAATTTACCTTAGGTTGTCCCGTTGAAACGAATCAGGTGACCATAACGAAAATCCTTTTCCAAAATGGCCTTAAAATTAGTGCAAGGTTAAAATGTGATTTTATGATCAAAATATTAAATAAATAATTATATTTATTATTATAAATAAATTAATATACAAAATTTTCTTATCTTAAAAAATAAATATATATTTTATTTATTTTTGGGTGAATTGCACTCAAGTACCCTGATTTTTATCATAATTGCACGCTTAATGTCAATTTTGCCATAATTGCACTCTAGTACCCGGTAATCCGTTGACCACCGTTAGGGTAACGGTTGACCAAACGGATTCAGGGGTAAAATGATCTTTTACGTTTAAATTTATTTTTAAAAAATTTAAAAAATCATCCAACCAATAAGAACATGCCACGCCATATTTTAATTAATTTAAAAAAAAAAAAAAAAATTTCAAAAAATTTTCGAAGAACACGAACCCAGATTTCTGGGTTCGTGGTCGAACCCAGTTGCTGGGTTCGCGATCGAACCTAGCTTTTGGGTTCGCGATCGAACCCAGCTGGGTTCGATTGCGAACCCAGTTCATCTGGGTTCGAAGATCTGATTTTCAATTTTTTTTTGTTTTTTTTTTGTTTTTTCCTTTGAGGGGCATTCTCGTCATTTTGCCGGAATCCGTTTGGTCAACCGTTACCCTAACGGTGGTCAACGGATTACCGAGTACTAGAGTGCAATTATGGCAAAACTGGCATTAAACGTGCAATTATAATAAAAATCAGGGTACTTGAGTGCAATTCACCCTTTATTTTTTCAAATCCAACGTGTCCCTAACATTTTCCTTGATATCCATAAACTATTCCTGTTAATTTAAAATAGTTGTTAGTCTTCACTAAACGACAAAGTTCACCGAAGAGTGACATCCAATTTTGACAACTTTCCCAACGCTGTCTTAAAATTGACAAGTGCACGGTAAATCCTCTTGTCTGCAAAATTAAACGCAGACAAGAAGCCCCCAATTATTATTATTTTTTTAACTTTTTAACCAAAAACTGACTCAACACCATTTTTAATTTAATTTATTAATTTATTATGTTTTCTACGAAAAAGTAAGAGAGAAAAGCTTAAAAAGCCAGAGACCCAGCAACTTTCAAGTAGTTTCATTTCACCATATCAATTCTTTATTTCTCTTCGTATCTTTCTCTCTCTGTTTTTTTATTTTAATTTTTAATCTTCAATGAGTCGCTCTTATAAACACTGTTCATATCATAATCTCTTCTCATCTTCTCCTGTTTAATATGATATGATAACCAAGCAGGAAGCTAGATTTCTCTGAGATCTTCAGGTGTCGGGTCAGTGGTTAGACTAGATTTGGAGCCTTGGATCAAACTGCCGTTGATCGGTTTTCCTCGGGGGGACTGGTGGGTCTTTTTGAATCTCGAAGTAAAAAAAAAAATTGAAGCTTGCAAAGCTGATTTACAGTCTTGGGGTTAATCATTTGATTTCTTCGGGTAACGTGAGAGACTGATCAGAGAGAGATACATAGAGAGAGAGAGAGAGAGAGAGAGAGAGAGAGGGAGAGAGCTGGTATGGTTGGTGGGTAAAGGAAAAAAAGAAGAAAAACAAAAGCTGGTTGACTGGTAGCTAAGAGAGAGAGAGAGAGAGAGAGAGAGAGAGAGAGACCAACACAAAAACCATAGCCCTAGGAGAAGAGTTAAATTAATTAAAAAAAAGAGTTAACACAAATGAACTTTTGTCTTCAAAAGTCTCTTTAGAAGTCTTGAGATAAAATTTCTAGATTTCCCCCTTTTTTGTCCCGTTGTTTGATGTCAAAGAAACCCTAAGAGGAAGAAAATTATTTTCAATTCAATTTCCCAGTACTGATGCCGCTCGACTTGGACAATTCCTCCACAGCTTCCGGCGAAGCTAGTCTCTCTTCTTCTGGCAACCAAAACCCACCTCCCAAATCTACGGCCAAGAAGAAACGCAACCTCCCTGGAATGCCTGGTATTCTCTAAAAACGATTCTTTTGTTAGTAATTTGAGCTACAACTTTTTTTATTTTATTGTTGTTATGATATTGATATTTGTTTCATTTGATGAGTTTTTGGTATTTTTATTTTTTGGCAGATCCAGATGCGGAGGTGATCGCTCTGTCTCCAAAAACCCTCATGGCGACGAACAGGTTCGTCTGTGAAATCTGCAGCAAAGGGTTCCAGAGGGACCAGAACCTGCAGCTCCATCGGCGGGGACATAACCTTCCATGGAAGCTGAGACAGAGATCGAACAAAGAAGTGAAGAAGAGAGTCTACGTGTGTCCCGAGCCGACGTGTGTCCACCACCATCCCTCCAGAGCCTTAGGTGATCTTACAGGGATCAAGAAACACTTCTGCAGAAAACATGGAGAGAAGAAGTGGAAATGTGACAAGTGTGCCAAGAAATACGCCGTGCAGTCTGATTGGAAGGCTCACTCCAAGGTCTGTGGTTCCAGAGAGTACAAATGCGATTGTGGAGCTCTGTTTGCAAGGTATATTTTATTTTATCATTTTTTTTTTGTTATCTTTTTAACATCTCGTGATTCAATCAATTTATTTTATTTTTAATTTAGCCATTTTTTCTGATTCTTTGAAGGAGGGACAGCTTTATCACCCACAGAGCTTTCTGTGATGTATTGACAGAGGCGACTGTGAAAGTTCAGGGTCAGCCGGAAGATCAGAATCAGCAGGAGGTCAATCCGACCTCAGAATCCGACCCGAAAGTTCAGGCTATTGATTCTTCTTCTACGCAACCAGCACCACCATCAGTAGCTGCTGGTGCGGCTCCGGCTTCAGCTCCACCAGCTCTTATTAGTCAGTCAGCCAGTGGTTTATCTTCTTCAATTCTGCCAAGTTCAGGTAAATTAATATATAGATGAACCCAAAAGTAGAAAGCTGTCAATTTTTTTAGTTTGGGTTTTGTCGGATTTGATTTTTGTTTAAAAAATAACAAACTGCAAAAATCATTGTTCTCTCTCATTCCTCGTTCTGGATCTTGTATTGTAGTAGTTTTTGTCTGTTACTGATCTTTGTTGTTATTTGGATGTGTATATTATTATCACACAGCCGAGTCAAATGATCTTAAGATATTGAGATCAAGTAAGACAAATAAGGGCCCCTAAGAGTTGAATTGAATCAGTTAATTTCTTTTATTACTCTTTTAAGATTCAATTTTTTTGCAATCTTTGATAAAGAAATGAGTTTACAGAAAGAGAACCATTATTGATTCTGCTTTTTCTTCTAAAGTTTTTTTTTCCAATAAAAAAGGTTCAAACTTTCCGTGTATGTATGTTTAAAGAAGTGAGTTTAGTGAAAGTGGAGTATTATTGATTCCACTTGTATATTTTACTTTCCTCTTTTGTTTTTGTTAACAGAATTGACAGAAACTCCCACACAAATTGTAGAAGAAACACAAGTAACACCAGCAGTAGTAACCACGACAGCAACAGCCGGCTTAAATGGAAACTGTAGCAGCAGCAGCAGTAGCTCAAGTAGCAGTGGAAGTACTAGTAGCAGCGTTTTTGCAAGCTTATTTGCTGCCTCAACTGCATCAGGAAGTTTACCACCTTCTCATACTGCAGTATTTACAGATGTAATCACGACTACCACGCGGGCAGATCGCACAGCTGACCTCGCATCATCTTCATCAACGGATCCTATTTCATTGTGCCTTGCAACCAACCACGGTTCATCGCTTTTTGGAACTGGAGGACAAGAGCGTAGACAATATGCACAGCCACCACAGCCATCTCTTTCTGCCACTGCGCTGCTTCAAAAGGCTGCACAAATGGGCGCGACAGCTTCTAATGCTTCATTGCTTCGTGGCTTGGGGATAGTGCCACCTTCTTCATCGTCTGCTCAGCAGGACAGTATGCATTGGGGTCATGGGCAATTAGAATCTGAGAATGCATCCATTCCGCCGGGGCTTGGACTCGGGCTGCTAAGTGATGGAGGCTCTGGATTGAAGGAATTGATGATGGGACCACCTACAGGGTTTGGCCATAAACAGACTACCCTTGATTTCCTTGGACTGGGGATGGCTGCTGGTGGCACCCCCCTATCAGCTCTAATTCCATCCATTGGAAATGGTCTCGATATGGCTTCAGCTACATCTTCTTATGGAGGTGGGGAAATTTCTGGCAAAGATGTAGGAAGTAGTTCTTGACACGAACGAGAGAAGGATTATGCATATATCTCCATTGACTAGGAGAAAAAAGTGTTTTGAGAAATATGGGGCACAAATTATGAAGCAATTGTAAGGTAGAAAACAAATGCCCTTGTAGAATTAAACATCAAGCTATCACTGGCCGTTGGGTATTTTTTACCGTTCTGCTGCCTGCTTATGGCTTTTGGGCAATAAGCAGCTGGTCTTGGTCATGTAAACTTGTAGTAAAGCTAAAAACCAGAGACCCTTTTCTTCCCTCAGATGTGTAGTGGTGGGAGTCTCTGAATTATAAGTACATATATTTTGCACTGAAAGTAACTGGATGGATTTGGAAGATTTGCTCGAGCTAGAGAAGTGAAACAGCGACCCAGGTCTGTTCTTGGCCACTTGTTGAATGAATATGCATTCCTGAATTCATTGTGTCAGGTTTATGAGATCTTAAAATCATGGAACAAACATGGAGGGAATTCAATTTGTATAACTCTAGGCATAAATTAGTATATAGTTTTAGAATTAGTAGTTGTGAAGATTTGAGGTTCCAGTTGTTATCTGCTACCATGTTAGTATATCTGAAATCAATTTAAATTAAATGTAATGTTTTATTACAATTACTATCTGTTTTGAGTATATCCTTATTCTATGGTGTTAAAGCTTCTGTGATTACCTTGGTTTTCTGTGATAATAGTGAGGAAAATCTAGAATTCTCACTTTGTCATGTTTCAAATTCATATTCAACATGAACTTTTTTCTTTTTGGTTTTGGGTCCTGGGGATAAGCAAGACGTTATTGCATTTTCAGACTGATGAGGTTGAGTCATTATTTTGGTTGCAGATGCAGAGTTGGACCACAGAGAAAAAATAAATAACCTTGCATGTTGAACTATATAGACTTATTTCATTGTTGTATTTTTCTATCAAAAAGGAAAATGAACAAACATGTGGGTTACCTTTACAAGTGATCATTAAATGAGAGTATATAACTAGTAGGCTGCTGACCAAAAGTTGAGGAATTATTTGATATACAATTATTATTTCTAGAAGGATAAATATAGATCATCTCCTACTTGTCATTTGAAATATTATTAAACTTCTTAATTCTTTATTAATTATTTGGTTATAAATCTTTTGACAATCTCTTAGGATGTGTTTACTAATCGGAATCCATGAGAGAGAATTTTTTATTTTATTTTTGGGATTATTGTGTTTACAAACAATTGTTAGGGGTCAAATTACGGATTTTACACAAAATCAGTAATTAAATTCTTATTGTAAAGGAACAAAAATAATTTTCAACGCGTTTTAAAATATAGTTTAGTTTAGGGTAAAAGTTAGATGTACTTTTTTTCAAACAAATGTTTATTACTTTTAAAATATATATATTTTAGAAAACAATTTAAGGAAAATGCATTTTAAAATTACAATATTTTTAAATATATTTGTGAAGAGATAGGGTTTGCATTCATGGATGTGAGTGACTCAACTTTTTGTTAATAAAAAAACAGAAAAAAAAGAAAGCAAGATTATCCGGAAATTGAGATTGAGATGTTGAAAATCTGTATCGAGTTTGTCTTGTAGCTGTTGTCGTATTTGAGTTTGCGGATATTTTGACTGCAAGCAATTTTGGACTTTGGCCAACGTCTTACGTGCAAGCTTTGTCCGTTTGTGACCTTGTTCCTGTCCACGCGTATTTGTTTTTGTTTTTTCGTGTAGCGTGTATTGTGAATTATTTAATGAGCCGAAGCACTGATAATAATAGCAGTAATTAGATAATGGACAAATATCACTCAATTTATTTGATATTTATCGAATTAAGTTTAAAAATTCAAATTTATAAAAATTTAAATTGAATTTTCTTTACGTTGAATTTTACTGTTAAAAAATGTATTCTAATCTCATTTTTTTCTTTTTTATTAATAATTAATATTATTTTATAATATTTAAATATAAATTTTAAATAAATTTAGTATTATTTATTTATTAGATATAATGTCAAAAAGGACAACATATATTAAAAACCAAGTTCATATAATATGGACAATGCTTCTAGACTTCGTTGATACCAAAGATTGAATCTATTTTTCAGTTCTCAAATTTTGTTTTTCTAATGTTTGTAAGTTAGAAAAAAAAAATAATAATACTTCGAATTTTTATTTTAAAATCAAGATTTGACATTCTATGAATATGTGTGTTATTAATTTATATATTATAGATGGAAAAGTAAATTTGAGATAGAAGGAAATTGTATCACGGCACCCTTCACATTATGCAATATATAAAAATATTCTACCGCTAGTCAACTAATATTAAAAATAATGGTTAGTTGTTAAATGTTTATGATACCTTAAACGACTTCGAAGGAGAGATAAAGAGGGGAGAGAATCATTCCTCTCTCTTCGAGACCATTAATCTATAATTTTTAAAATTTTAATTTAAAAGATGATTTTAATCTAGGCATTATATATTAATATTGATCAACTTAGTCAAAGATACTTTTATACTAAATTTCGTAAATGTGAAATATTCTTAATATATTGCATAATGTGAGAATACCTAGTGTAATTTTTACTTTTGTTTTCTATTAGTGTATGTGTTTTTTATGTTTGGCTTAGATCCATCATGACATATATGGATTCGGAACAAGTCCTGGTACCCTAATCTAATAATATTATAAGTATAAGAAAAAAAAAATTGTTTTATTTTTTGTTTCTCTCATTCTCATACAAGAAAAGCAATTGAACTCATACTCTCCTTTAAGAATGATTAGGTAAAATTTAAAACAAAACTAAATCCGTTTCCTCACAATACAAGATGTTGTTGTTGTATCAACTAGATAGTTATTTTATTTGATAACGAAGTACAAAGTCCTGTAGATAAAGAGTTAACACTCCTGCATTTGCTCTTTGCAAGACGACATTGATGCTAATTTTATTTATTTTTTGATTCTATGATGCTAATTTGTTTTGTTACATCATTTTCTTCAGTAGTGTCTTATAGGTATTTGAATGTGGTCCTTTGATGTCTAGAGGGATTTTTTTTTTTTCACTTCATTGGATTAAGTCAAGTCCTGGACAACCCATTATGATTAATGTGTCGAAATCACATATGTATGTAATTATAATTACTATATAAATAAACATTCTATTTTTACACTTTTGATTTTGTATGTCATGTAAAGTAATCATATAAGTATAAAAGTAGTGTCTCTGGTATTATGATTTGATTTTTTTTTTTTTTTTTTTACATACCATCTGTAGTTGAATAAGCATCCTTACCACCGAACAACATTGAGCGGCGATATAATGGCAAAATGTTAAGGGAATCTAATTGGGGTTATATATTCTTAAAATGTAATACAAAATCTGATAAATGTAAAAATTTCACAACTTAGTTTTGTCTTCAATTATGTTGTTTTAATTTTCCAGAAAGTACTTTTAGAGTGATATAGTATTTCTACAAAAATACTTAAAAAGCACTCCTTCTGGTAGTTGAGAAGCAGTTCAAGTGTTTATTTGATCTATAAAATTAAGGTTCGCTCACTCAAAAGGAAAACATAATACCAAGTGCTTCTCTAAAAAGCATTACAAGACACACTCTGATGCTCTTCTTATTCATGTCAATATTAGTTTCTGCCGAGGTATAGCATAGAACTAACATGCACTACTGAGACTCAAAAATGATGTGTTTAGCTGCAACTCATTAATTTGATTTTGGAAAATGTCAAGGGGACTTCCGTTAATAACGTAACGTTCAGGAGACCGATGGTTTCTCTTCCGATTGCAGATTACAGTAACCTGGAAGGGTATTTTTCTGCTGATTTTCCTGACAAGCCTTAAAAGATGTTTGATTTTTTTTTTGAATGAGTCTGGCTAGCTCCAAATCACATTGGTGTAGGATACACACTACACAAGCCTGCCATTGGGGACTCAAGTGAGTGTGCTTTGAATATGGTTTTAGAACTTGGAAGTAGTGTCCAAGAGACACAGCCACCGTAGTAATTGTCAATTTTAGCTCTACCACTGCTATATATACTTAATTTGCATGATCTCTTCACAGAAACAATGTTGGTGTGCCAGTGGGTGGGAGGTTCATGGCTTCGTGCACTGTCCATCTAGATGTGTGCATACAATTAACTGTTATGAAATACGTAAATTCAAACAATAATATATAAAATACAGAAAAACAATTAAAGGGGACGTGAGATTTTTAAGTGGTTCGGCGATTAATATGATTATACATTTAAGGAGCGTACCGGACTCAATTTTATAATCAAACGATTGTATACACTTAAAACGGCTATGTTTTTCTTTCTTACATAAACCTAAGAATACTACGTTTAGATACAAATTGCTCCAATATCTATGGTTTCCCTGTTGTGCAACATTTGCTCTTGTATTTAGAAATCTAGGCAGCTCCTCATTAATCATTATTCTGTTTTCTGCAATCTGTAAAACTTCTACCATTGTTAATGGAGTCTCATCCTTTTGATTGTGGATTTCACTGAGATAATCTTCTTTTCCACTTATTTTAAATATTGTTTTATGAGACTGAAAAAAAAAAAGCTTAAAACGATTGAAGAAAACTTTACCAGGTTATGGGATTGAAACTAAAAACAATGAAATTGGTTCATGATCTCACATTTTACAATAATTTATATATGGATATAACGTTCATCTTTACATATTAATACATATAATTTATAAACATATATTTTTTATGATATTACAAACTTAATATTTAACTACACAAAACTAAGAAAAGGTATCAGTTTTTAAAGAATTTTAACTACTCAAATATGATGTGATTATTTATTATATATATTTTTTTTACTAGGGGAGAGGGGATTTAAACTTGACAATCTTAAGAGATGTGGTTACCACCCAAATTATGCGTACGACCACCAAAATCTATTATATATTAAACTCGTGGATTAGGGTGTAGATATCACCAACTCTTGGGAGTGCAAGGACCACTTGCGATTTAAATTGTATGATTAAAGTGGCTCTTTGCAATGTAAGTTTACCTGAAAACAGTGACTCCCATAATCCCATTAGCATTTTAATGTCACATTGCTATGCTGTCACTGGCCACACTATTTGAAATGCCTCTATCCCTCACCAAATATTCTTACCTTTCCGCATTTGTCACCATCAATTTCTGATAGCATTCAAGATAAGGTTGAGAGCTTTTTTGACATCATTGGAAATACTTTCTAATTGTTAAATAAATATTTCTACAAAAACTTTTAGGGCATGTATATAGGACTAAGTCTTAGTCCCATGTTTGGTGTGTTATTGAACTATTTTAAGTGGGACTGTACCCACAAAAAAAATTCTACTTTACTTCATTATCTAATCCTATTCAAAAATTGGGTCTTATTTTATTCCCTCTCTAATTTGTCCTCTATAGTCGTCTTATTAGGCCATCTCCAATGGGTCTATATTTTTTTTATCAAAATGGAGATCTAAAATGAAATATTCTAAGAATATTCCATCATCATAAATTCACAACTCCAACTATTTTTCATTTTACAATATCCAAATAATAAAATATTATTATCTTTTTACTTCATAAATTATTTTTTTGACTTTATCTTAATTATTTTAGATAATAATTTACTCACATAATATATTTACACATAACTATTTTACATGTAACAATTTTAATCTAAATTTTTTAATAATTAATTTTTTCATCTACCTAATTTTCTCCACCTAACTTTACATCTAATATGTTCATTTGTGTATGTTAATATAATTATTTTTATTTTACTAAATTATTTTCAGTTAATTATTATATTAAATAGTAATTATATATATATATATTGAATTAATGTCATAAAAAAATCTATCAATAATGTTTTATATTTATAATTTTATAAAATAAAAAAAATAGTTCGAAAAATAGTCTGAAACAGTATTAAATACGGGTCTGGACTATTTTAATAGTTCAGCTCTTAATCCGATGCAATACCAAACATAGGTTAGGATTTAGTTCCAGTCCAGACCAAGCCAATCCAATCCAGTCTAATTCCAGAATTTATTCCAGTCCAAGCCAGTTCTATTTACCAAACGAGCCTTTATATGTCTTTTTATACGTAAATTATAAGATTCTCTTTTTTTTTAATTTGAATATTGAATATAACTGAATTTTTTTTTTAAAGATTTAACAGGAAGTACAATGAAAGTTTTTTTCCTCTTAAAACTGAAAGTTTTGTTTTAATTTAAGTTTTTTTTTTAATTGTTTAACCACAAAAAAAAAAAAAAAAGTAACTAAAATTTCAAACCCATTAAATGGAAACAATAAACGATTTCTATATTTAAAATTATTATTTTTTGAACAATTATATATTCAAAATTATTAATAACAGACTTTATTTATTTATTTAACTTTTTCTAAATAAAGTGCTTGATGATAATACACTTTTTAACTAACGAAGAGGTTTCAAATTCAAATATTCTACACAAATGAAAAAAAAAAAAAAGATTTTTGATTAAAGCCATTAATATTTCGATGGCATATCTAAATATGGTTTCTTGTTTATTTTGAGAATTTAATTTAAATAATTAAAATCCTTAAAATCATAATAATATCACGTGCGCTCGTAATTTGAAGTACAACATAATTCCTAAACAACCCTTCTCAAACACAACAAAACATAACACATGTAGGGGCATTTCAGTCCCCGAGAATTTGTCACTTGTCAGTCCATTTTCGTCTTATCTATCTATCTCTCTCACGTGTTTCGTGTGTGCAACAGGTGAACCTTACGCGAGCTTCAAAGAAAAGAGATTCGGTGAGATAGAGAGAGAAAGAGAGAGAAAGAGAGAGAGGAGCTCCGAGGATCATCAAATCCATCGATTTCATCTTCGGAGCTTCTTTTTCAATCTATTCAAAGCATTCGCTCGTTGAAGGTGTCTCTCAATCGATCACTTTCTCTCATTTTCAATAGCACAAGTTTTAACTAGTGTTCGTTCAGGTTCAAATCTTCAAACTCTCTCTCTTTTTTGTTTTTTAATTTTAAATTTTGTTGACTTCTATTATCGAAGCAAATCTGCTCGTTAATTTGATTTTTGAATGTTAATATTTTCTATTTGAGAAACTGCAGATATATACAGTTTAAAGTTTAAATCTTGTAATTTACAGGTTTTGTTGATTCTAGATTTGTTGAAACTTGAAAATAATGAAATTTAGGATGTTATTTGCTATTCAAGACACTGAATCGAGGGTGTTTTATATTAGGAGGTAAAATGCCAGCTGGTGCTCTTACAAAATTGAACCCTACTGTCTGTTCTGGTTTTCGGAGAGTAATTATTGGGCAACGATTTGGTTATTTTAATTCAAAAAGTTTACAACTTGGACAAGGAAACCTCTTGTTTAGGAATTCTGGGTCGTCTGAGTTTTTGCCATATTCGATTCGGTTGTTATCTGAGACCACACAGTTTAATCTTGGCGGCCTGTGTAAGAGGAATTCCATGGCTGCTTCTGGTACCAAAGCTGTTTTTGGAGATGTTCATGTTGATGATTTGGTCACGGGTTGTGGTAATGGTTTAGACTTCACGAAACCTAGTGGTGTTTATTTCAGTGATAGAAGTCGGAGCAGTTGCCAGAAAACTAGCATGAGTTTGAGAAAAAAAGAATCAACGAATAACGGGATTTGCTGTGGGTTTTTTATATTTGATTCTGTGAGAAGGAATTGCAACTCGAATGCTATCATTTGGCCATGGCTGAAAAATATTCACACCTTGTCTTCTGCGTGTTTCTCTGCTGGGGCTGCTCATGACGTGTCATTTGATGGGAGTTCATGTGATGAACAACTTGGGAATTCCACTACTGCATCTGATCAGTGTGTGCTCTCACCTTCTGTTTAATTTCATTATATATGCTTTTAGTTACACAAGAAAGTAATTGCTTATAGTGTGCCTCCTTTTCTGTGCTTCTTAAACTTCATCTAACTAAATCTTTTTTTTGTAACTTTGCAAGAAACATGATTTGGTATTTAGTCATTGTAGAAGTAGACTTTCATAAAAAAAGAAAAAGAAAAGAAGTTAACTGTAGAAGAGTAATGCTAGACTGCCCAAAAATTTGTTTAAATTTATTGCCCAAATGATATGACAAGTTAATTTGTAACCACCATATTAATTATGAGATGATGTGTTGTAACAATTATATTAATTATGATAAGAGCACATCATTAATATGGTTGTTACAAATAAGTTTGCCACATTATTTGAATAATAAATTTGGACAAATTTTTGGACAGTCTAGCATTACTCATTGTAAATAGGCTTGTTAGCACTTAGCACTTAAGCAAGTGGGCCTGTCTCATTGTAAATAGGCTTGCTTAAAAATTGCCATTTTAAGTTTTTACTATTCCTCCCTTTTTATGCTAATTTATCAGCTTGGTGTTTACTTCAGAGCTCTTTTAGGAGAGAGAACCTTGAAGCTACTTTCGGGATCATGTTATCTGCCACATCCTGCTAAAGAAGAAACAGGTGGAGAGGATGCTCACTTTATTTGTGTAGATGAACAAGCCATTGGTGTAGCAGATGGTGTAGGTGGGTGGGCGGATGTTGGTGTTGATGCAGGAGAATTTTCCCGTGAACTTATGTCTCATTCAGTGGCAGCAATTCAGGAGGAGCCCAAGGGTCACATTGACCCTGCCAGGGTATTGGAGAAGGCCCACTCATTCACCAGAGCCAAGGGTTCATCAACAGCCTGCATCATTGCCCTCACAAGCAAGGTTTTGTTTTTTCATTTCACTAGTCAGTCTTGCCCATCCTTTTTTACTGTAGCTATTATCGGAACATTGCCCTTATAGGTAGCATGAGATAAAAATTTGGGTTACGTGATAGAAGAAATTTTTTTTTCATCCTTATCAGTGACGATTTACGGATTTAGTATTTTGGCTGCTATCTTCAAGCAAAAATGACTCAAGATGGTTTTAAGTGCACTTCTCAATTATTTCTTTTTTCAGCAGGGAATACATGCAATTAATCTGGGGGATAGTGGATTCATCGTGGTTCGGGATGGGTTCACTGTCTTTCAATCCCCAGTGCAACAACATGGCTTTAATTTTACGTATCAACTGGAAAGTGGCAATACCGGTGATCTACCCAGTTCTGGTCAGGTCAGTTAATGCACAGATGCCTCACAGGCTCACACCAATAATGATGTGTACATTTCTGCAAAGTATTCTCACTGTTGCTTCTTTATAATTAACATATCCTCGTCTTTCATTTTTGGGTAGAAAAAAAGTTTTGGCTTATTTAATGCCATATTGAGTTTATTACATAAGCCAATCTCAAATACTTGATAAACTTAAGAAGTACAGTTAACAAGTATAGATGATAATTGGACTTTTTCCTGCCTGTATCTGTTTATGATGCTTTACAGCAGCTCGTACAATTTTGTTGTCAACTTTCATCTGTTTGAAATTCAGACGGTAGAAGCGAATGAATCTGTAGCACTTGAATTTTTTGTTTGTCTTTGGCTTAAAGAGTTTAATATTCTTTGACAGCCAGATATATTATTTTCTTTTTTTCAGTTTTCTATCCCCATTTTACATTACTGCGATTGTTTTCCCACTGAGAGCTTAGTTTGAATAATAAGATCTTTCATGAATAACTACAATATACGGGACAAAGTTAAATCTTATATTTCTGGGATAAATGTGCTCAGGTTTTCACAATTCCTGTTGCCCCGGGGGATGTCATCGTTGCCGGAACAGATGGTTTGTTTGACAACTTATATAATAATGAGGTTACTGCTGTTGTTATTCATGCGGTAAGAGCAGGTTTAGGACCCCAAGTGACAGCTCAAAAGATAGCAGCTTTGGCACGTCAACGAGCTGAAGATAGGAACAGACAGACACCATTTTCAACTGCTGCTCAAGATGCTGGTTTCCGCTATTATGGTGGCAAGCTTGACGACATCACTGTTGTTGTGTCTTATATCAGTACCTCCTCCAACGTTTGAGTCTGCCATCTAACAGTCGCAATGCCTGTTAACCTTGTATATGTTCACAAATTCTTTTTTAGTGTTCCTTTAAGCAGAGAAAAACCTTTAGTTTTGTTATTTTTTGTTTCGTAATCTAGTGGAGAAAACTCTTAATGGTATTGCTTCAATGTATTTGTTTCGTAATCCAAGGTTTTGATCTCCATTGGCACGACTCAATTTCTGCTTATTTTCGAAGCAAAACTGAAGAAATGGTTAATTTTTGATGAAAGATGCCACTTGGACTTTCTTCCGTTGCTCATGTTTCTCCTTATTCAATATTGTCATCCATCGAGTTAATTTAGTGATAAAGAATGTAGTTTTTTGGATTAAATTTCGTAGCAATATCTGTATAAATTTCAAGTAAAGCTAAATGAAGATTTTTTTTTTCTCTCAATTCGAAGGCTTAAAAAAAAAAATGGATTTTCATTCATAAACGGGCCGGTGCTACTCGGGTTCAATTTGGCCCCATGGGTTGATCCGAACTGAACCATCATCTTTTTTAGGGAACAAATTTGATTTATGATATTTTTTTAAGGAGACAAATTTGATTTATGATTTGTTGCATTGCTGCAAGCACCTACTAATTCCTCCATTTTTGTTCATGCTAGCAACTTAATTTGGATTTCTTTAAAATCATATTAACTTATACAATTCCGGTACTTTGCATTTATTAAATAAGACCTAAATTAGCAAAACAAAAGGGTCCTTCCATAAACTCATTTACTACTTTGGCATTCATGTCAATAACGGCTTACTAGCTCTCGTTAATATGTTAAGTTTCTTTGAGGGATGACTAGAAGCGAAAAGAATATTATTAGAAATTCAACACGATTTCTCTTACAACGGAAAGATAATCTATATACAAACAAACACCAAAAACCAAAAACACACACAAAAGAGTAAAAATAAACAAAACAACAATTTTACGTTGATCAATAAATTATTCACTTACAATTCCAGTAATCTTTACAGTTATCAGTCATTGTCATTGAAAATTAAATAAGACCTAAATTAGCAAAACAAAGGGGTCATTCTATAAACTCGATTACTACTTTGGCATTCATATCCATAACGGCTTACTAGCTCTCGTAAATGTGATAAGTTCTTTGGTAGATGACAAGAAGCGGAAAGGACGTTGTTAGGAATTCAACACGATTCATCTTACAACGTAAACGATAATCTGTATGCAAACACACACTAAAGACAAAGAACACAAAAAAAAAGTAATAATAAACAACACAACAATTTTATGCGGTTCGAAAAAACTTTTCGATATCCAGGGAGTGCACTTGCACTCAATACACTATGGAAGAACCGATTACAAAGATACCTGAAAACACCTCAAAACACATGAAAAACTTCCACACTTTTTCTTTCTGTGTATTACCCTTTGTTAATATCTTTTTTCTCTTATTTTTACCCTACTAAAACTCTAACATTACATGAATATTTATAGGAAAAACTAAGACAAAAACGACCTAGGAAATCTTCCCAATATGGTCAAGTTTAGGACTCAAACAGGAATCCTAAACAGGTTTGGACTCATCGGCGCGACTTGTGGGTTGCATGACTCTCTGCCACGGACTGCTACAAACTGGTGCGATTTGTGCGCGCGACTTGTGAGTCGCGCCCCAAGTCACGACGCTCTCTGCCAGTTTCTTTTGCTGACTAGCACGACCATCCGCGTGACATGGGGCTTGCACCCCAGGTCACAGTGCTCTCTGCTGGCGAATCTCCTGAATGTGAAACATGACCTCTTCTCTTCATTCAAGCTTCACAAAATCCAACAGAGGTCATATTCTATATCGTGATAGCAAATTGACAAGCTTGCTTGTTACAGGTATGAAAAATTATTTTGCTTATCTTTTGTACTTATATTTCTCTTAAAATGGAGTATATGCTTTTTCTTTCGATTTTCATCTGCGTTGACTGGACGCTCACTAACAGCCGCTGCTTCATTCTGCTTCAATTTTCTCGTCTGTGTACTGCTTCATTCTAAATGTTCCGAGCACGATTTGCATACTTCAAAGTCTTTTAAGGTCTCCTCAGCAGAACTAACACAAGCTTCAATTAAATAACCAAATCTGATTAACTAAAAGACATGGTCTTATGTAGGCTATGTAATTATTCAACACGCGTAAAATAACATACCTACCATCACAGTTTTGCTGTTTCCATTACGAGAATCCTAAAAATTCAAATATTAATAATCAGAATTTTTCAAGCAAAATAAATTAGTCCAATTTTAATACTGCGTTCAATTTTCAGTACTACAAATGAAATAATAATTTATTTTCTAGATTAGTCTTGGTTGTTAAGATACTTTCTCTCCATCACAAATGGGAACTGTAAGTTCTAAATGTCATGTAAAACATAATTTACTGATACAACTTCCATAAAATTTCCATAGCGCTAAAAGGATATTGAATTCAGTGCTCAAAGATGAATTTCTTTTTATACATTCTATTGGTTATATGATTAATTAAATTAGATTCTAAACATATTTATCAAGATAACATTAACCAGCGGCTGTTAGCAAGCATCCAGTGAACACAGAAGAAAATTGAAACAAAAAGCATAAACTCCATCTCAAGAGAAATGTAAGTACAAAAGATGAGCCAAATAATTTTCATACCTGTAACATGCGTGTAAATTTGCTATCACGATAGGGAACATCACCTCCTTTCTGCTGCTTCTCCTTATTGATATGAATGCCTAAGTCATTAAAATTTTATTTCAGATTTCATTCAGAGATTATGCAAGAATATGAAATTACTATGTGAAACACAGAGGAATCTCCAGGTTGCCCCGCCAAGAAACAGGCCCCAGAAAGCTCGAACGAAAGCCTGAAAACATCTTCACAGTCTCAATACATTTAAGTTTGAAGATGAAGAAGATGATGATGAGCGAGTGAGTTAGAGAGATGTGGCTGAACATAATTTCTTGAGATTCCTTACCAAAATTTGGGAAGGAGGCATCGCATTGTTTCCATCCGGAGGTTTCCTGAAATTTGTTCCAGTGCCAGGTCCATTAAGGTGAAAGTTGCTTGGTCATATACAAGAGCAGCCTCTTCAGCTGTGTCGAAAGTCCCAAGCCAGACCCGGGTTCGTTGAAACCTGTCTCGGATCTCCGCTGTCCATCTCCCCTATGGTATTTGTTGCCATTGGGTCTGCTACTCACTCCTTGTTCCATTCAACTTGCAACTCTTGGACCATATTTTATTTTGATCTCGTTGATGTGCTTCTTCACCCTAATCGGATGTGTGGAGAGTGACCAGTGACACAAATCTTCATTTTCATTGCTTGATGACTCAGTATCACTAGTATCACAATCTGTGTGAAATTCAAATGACTTTAGATATTGTCTGAAAGCTAGGTGATTTCACAAACTTACTGGTAATGGTTCGATGCACTGAGTATTTGATTCGAAATGAAGTGGGTTTGTCCATTTTAAGAGACCACATTTTATGTAATTAGCAAAAACCTGCTTCATGTGGTCATTGGAGATCAAATTCAAAGGTTAAAGAGCAATTAATAATAACAGAAGTCATACGAACAAGAAGAAAGAAACATATATAGATAATAAACACAAAGCATAATTAAGAGGAAAAAAAGGCTCAGAATCAGGTTTGATCAATCAAAGAGAGAAATTCACCGACAAAGGCTGCAACACAGAGATATCTCCAGGTTGCCCCGCCAAGAGATGGACCTCTCAAAGCTCGACCTAAAGCCCTCAAAACATCATCACAGCCTCGCAGCATACAGTAGGAAGAAGAAGAAGAAGAAGAAAATGATTATTATTATTATTTATTGTTATTATTTATTATAATATGCAAACGAGGAGGGGAGAGCGAGAGAGAAGGGCGGTTCATATAAAAATGGAGAAATCATTGGCTCTGCTTCGATCAGATAGGAAACGAAACAGCAGTCTGAGAACAGAACCTCATTTTAAAACTAAATGACAATTAAATGAACACCTGAGCTTACTGTTGCTCAGATTACATTTGAGGCTCATATTTAGTCTTCTATCGGACCATGAACGAAACTTCACTCCACCATGGCTGCAGCAGCATTTTGCTAGCTGCCCCGCCATGTGAAGCAAATTGTTTCCCACTGTCTGATTATTTTGACTTTACAAAAAATCATCATCACCGCCTCATTACACCCATTTTTCATTTTACATGTAAAAAAACACAGACAGATTGTATATATATATGTGTTCGTGTGAAAAGTTTCGCGGATTTTATATAAAATAAACAGTGAAATCAATGGCTCAACTTCCCTAATAATAAGAGAGGAGAGCAACAACCTTTAAGAATCCGACCATCCTCTAATAGCAAACCAATTTGGCCAAACGATTTACAAGCAACTTGGAAATGAATCATGATATTGAACACTAAAAAGAATCCTTCACATGCAAAATTATAATATTAATGAGTTTATAATTTCTAAATAACTCACAAAATATCTGGGTTCAAACAAGAAGAGAACCCCACATCACCATTGCTGATACAACAAGTTGTGCAAGTGAAATCAGGGAGAAACCCATCATTCTCACAGCTATCCTGCCATCATTGCAGCTTTTTCCATAGGAGAGAGATAGAGAGGTCAAAAAGAGAGAAGGTCAACAACTCTCAAGAAATGGACCGTCTCTCTGTCAAATCTCTAGAAGTTAACCTATACTTGAAAAAGTGTTGTTCTAGATGGATGAGGATGTTTTGGTCTATTAGGTTTAGAAACTAAACGGGGCAGTAGTGGTTGTAAGGTACAAAAACTATTTTGATTATTTTGAATGTTTAATTGATGTGTCCTAATCCCATATCGCTTGCAAAGAATTGTTTTTGCTATTTATATTACTCGTGAGAAAGAGAGAAAAATCGCCGAGCTCAGTTGCGAGGGCTTGTAATCCAAGTGGAGGCAACGGGGTGATGGGACATTGGGCCAATTTCACTGGGTTGGGCCTAGTGTGACAGATTGCTGGTCTGCCCGTTCCAAGGTGAGAGTTGGGTCACGTGTTTCTTGCGAAGGCTTGAGGCTCGTGGCTCCAAGAGTAGAGGGTACAGCGTGAGGCTGGCTTCACAGAGCAGCGACTACCTCCCGCTCCTTCCAGTGGAAGGATCACGGGCCGGTGTCACTTGGGTCCATTCTTAGCCCAGTGGGTTGACCCGAATTGAACCATCACTTTTTTGTCTTTTCCAAAGTAAACATCATCTCACTTTGCCATATGTTTTTTGGAATACAAAAATTGGATGCTTTTAGGATTTACTCATTGAAAAGAGATTACACAAAGATTTGCATGTCCAAAGGATTTGCAATATTAAGGACAAACAGTTTCTTTACAGGAAGCAAAGGCAGTTCACATAAATTGATTGCATAAATTGATAATAGAAACAATAAAAAATATCATCAATCTCCATAATTTAGTATATGGTTTCTACCACATCGCCGTCTTTGTTCCTACGTTTTGTCCATCCTGGTCGTTACATTGATGCTGAATCAAGATGTGGCAATTTCTGGCTTTTGAATTACTTCTCCCAGCAATCCCTGCCTTCGGATGTCCTGTCAACTCGAAGCACATACTAACTGACTGAAAATGTTTTTAAAATCATTGGCCTGTAGTCTGAGCAGGTGTGGGTGATCACTGGAAACATTGCCCGAGATTCCTGACCAGAATCACACCAAGAAAGCGACTCAACATTGTTTCCAGCTGTGTTATAGTACTTCTCTACTGAGGCGTTGCATTGTTCCTCTCCGGAGGTTTTGTGAAATTTGTTACAGCATCAGGTCCTTTAATGCCAATAGCTGCTCTATCATATGCATGCGCAGCCTCTTCAGCTGTGTCGAAAGTCCCGAGCCAGATCCGGGCTCTTTGAGACTTGTCTCGGATCTCTGCTGCCCATTTCCCCCATGGCCTCTGTCTCACGCCACGGAATTTGTGACCGTTAGATTTGCTATTGGCTTCTTGTATTGTTGGCTTAGCATTGTTGTTAGAAGTTCCATTTTCGCTGGTGATTTCTCTTGAACCATCTTCGATTTTAATCTCGTTAATGTGCTTCTTCACCCTAATTGGGTGTGAGGAGGGGGATGAGCGACAGAAATCATCATTTTCATCGCTTGATGAGTCAGAATCAGTAGCATCACAATCGGTGCATGTAATTCGAACAACTTTTGTCATCTGAAAGCTAGATGATTTCGGAAGCTTACTAGTAACAATTCGATGTACGGAGTACTTGGTTCGAGATGAAGTGTGTTGGTTCATTTCAAAAGACCAAAACTTATCCGAAATTAGTAAAAACCTGCTTCATCCGGTCATTTGAAATCAATTACTTCAAGGTTAAAAGAGCATTTGATAATAAAAGTTATAACAAGAAATAAACGAAACAGATATGGATATTAAACACAAAACATAATTAAGTGGCAAAAAGGCTCAGATTCAGGTTTGATCAAACAAAGAGAGTTGTTCACTGACAATAGCAGCAACGCAGAGAAATCTCCAGGTTGCCCCGCCAAGATACAGGCCTCTCAAAGCTCGACCTAAAGCCCTCAAAACGTCATCACAGCTCATTAAATCCATTTTCAGTTCATCAGAAGAAGAAGAAGAAGAATTGATGATTATATTGCTCAAGGGAGAGAGAAGGGTGGTTGATACTGACATATATACGAAGAATCATTGGCTCCGGTTCGATCAGAGAGGAAATAAACAACAGTCTTGAGAGCATAGCCTCATTTTTATATTAATGATAGTTACATCTGAGGCTCATATTTGTCTTCAATCAGACATGAACGAAACTCCACTCCACCATGGCTGCAGCAACATGTTTCTAGCTGCCCTGCCATGTGAAAGCAAATGTTTCCCACCATCTGATTATTTCGACATTTCAAAAATCAATCATCACAGCCTCATTCATGACTTTACAAACAATATACAGAGAGAGAACGAAAGAGAGATTTATATGTAAAATAAAAGGGTTCCCAAACAAGAAGTAAGAAGGGCAACAAGCCTCGAGAATGCAACTCTTATTCATACTACATGACATTACCTGAATGATTTGGATCGTATACCAGAAGAATTTCTCCTTTTGAGAGGAAAGCCCCAAATTAACAGACTATAATCGAACTCAACTGATACGAATCTATACTGAGGTTGTATTTGGAATGACTTTTCAAATATAGCTTTTGAGAGTAATCTTTTACTAGAGAGTTTCTATACTTCTGACAAAAACTCCCATGTTGTTTGATATTCAATTAAAATAACTTTTAGGTTTATAGATTATTTGACAATATCTTTTGAAAAGAGACAATAAAAAGGAATTAAATTAAAAAAATTAATGTAATTTGAAATATCTAAAATATCTTAAAAAAAATTCTCGTCGACGTGAAAAAACACTTCTTTGACTAGATACCAAACTAAAAAAAATTCAAAAAAATCTTTTGACCGGTGATATTTTAAAAATATAAATAGCATGATGAAATCCATATCATACAAAATTATGATGATAATCAAGATAGAATTTGTAAATAACTTACAAAATAGCTCGGATTATACAGAGGCTCAGAAAAGAATGAAATCCCACATTATTGTGCAAGTAGAATCAGAGAGAAACCCTAACAATTCGCAGCTACCCAGCAGCTACTCCGTCGTGAGAAGCAGGTGTTTCTCATCTTCTGATCATTCGAAGACACAAAACCCATAATCGCAGCCTCATTAAATCCATTTTCCATGTGAAAAATAAAAAATACAGATAGAACAGAAAGAGAGAGAGAGAGAGGAGAAGATTACATATATATGTATGTATGTGTGAAAATGTTTGTTGATTGAGTGTATAAAGGTAGAGAGATCATTCGCTGAGGATCAGAGAGAACAGAAACAATTTCTCTAGAAATCGACCGTTTCTCTGTTGAAGAAATGAGTCAAATCTCCAGAATCTGCACCGCTTCGTTTGCTTTTTATTTTTATGTTTTTTTTTATATGAGGGGATGTTAGTCTAATCTCATATAGGATTTTATTGCGCAGTGTGAATTGTGTAATATGAGGAAAAGTTGGAGGGTATTTTAGTAAACACGGACATCGGATTTGGAGCCTACATAGTTATACGAGCCTCACGTGTATTAAAATATTCGGTTTTTGAAAGTAATATTCCCTACATTTGTAGCTGGATTAATAATACAACCAGTGCACATCCACGTATTTTGAGTATCTCCAACCATATTTCCATCTCCATCTCTAGAAATTTATAGAAGAATATTTTTTTATATTCCATATTTAAAATAGAGTATAATTGGAGTTCAAAATAGGGTAGGGTAGAAATGCTCTCAGTGCACTTCCATCTTATCGACAGGATCGTATTTAGTGATTGATCTCATTAGGTCACAATAAATTTATCATTCATCTTATAATTATACAATTGAAAATAATAATTAATTTATTTTGAAAGTTCTAATCATGGAATGTAATTTAAATAATAAAAACTCCAATTTTTTTTGTCTGATTCATCTTTTTTATGAATGATACTTGTAACAAAATATTTTCGATTAGTTTTTCTGTTGGAGTTTGATTCTTTGACCTTATGTTCGTTTATATCCTTTAATGAAATATTAGACAACAATTAAGATTTTATTTAGAAATTTTTTTTTTTGAAGGGAAGCCTTTCATTAAATCACAACTGCTCCTCCAATGAGGAGAAAGCTATGAAAGCTAACAAATGTGTCATACCATTACTAGATCTAGGAATAGCCTGACATGCAGAAATGCCAACAGCCTTAAAAAGAGTTTTAATATCAATGATAATGGGATCTGCCACACCTAACGAAACTAACTTACTGTTCACACCTGCAATAATATTAGTAGCATTAGTTTCAACATAAGAAACCTTAAAGTACTGCTGGAGAGCCTAAGACTAAGTCTTCTCTTAAAGCAAGAAATTCACCACTCTCAGGGGAGAAAAACCATGGCAAGACTTTAGAAGAAGCTACAACTAGCTGCCCAAGACTGTTTCTGATAACAGCTTCAACACCATGGCCAATACAATCCCTATCAACTGTAATAGTAGCATCACAATTAAGTTTAAGACTACCAGCAAGAGAAGCAGCCCACCTAACCACCCAAGCAAACACAGGCTTGACAACCTGATTATCCAAAGAAACCACAGTATTCTAATAATCACGAATAAGATTAGAGGCAGAAATCAGAATGTCCCTAGCAGATTTAGACTTCCAATTATGCACAAGTTGATTACGATCATTCCAGACACTCCAAACAATAACACAAAAGAATTCAAAATCATGTTGTTTAACTTTAGAAAAGACCCACTAATCAAATCCACACACCGCATCATTTTAAAATATTTCATAAAGACCCTAGAACAAAGTATTATCCCACACATCTTCCACCCTAGAACAGCAAAGCAAAGCATGCTCCACTGTCTCCACCTCCTCACCACATCTCGGGCAATAAGAAACACAAGTGACCTTTCTACTGATCAAATTCGAAAGAGAAAGAATAGCATTTTTACAAACCTTTCAAACAAAGATTTTAATTTTTTGATGGATATCCAAATTCCACAAACCAAGCTACTACTTCTGATAAAAAATGGAACCAGACTCCTTATCTTTATATTTTTTAGCCATAACCAATTTATAACCATTTCTCACAGTATAACTACCCTTCTTATGAAAATACCAAACCAATTGATCTTCCTCCCCTTTAATACTTAAAGGGATACTAGTAATCAACTATTTATCAACAAGAACCAAAAAAATTATCAAGCTTACCAAGATCCCAAGATTTACTAAAAGTGTTGATAAGGGAAGCCACCTTAATAGCCTCTGAAGGAACTGAATAAATCTGGTCTGAAAGAAAACGACCTGGGCAATTAGGGTTTTTAAAAAGCCTTGATCTTCTTACCTTTAACAACCCTCCATCTCAAACCTTTGATTAACAACTCCTTAGCCCAACATAAGCTCCTCCACATATAAGAACAACCCACTCTAATTTGAGAAGATAAGAATTCCCTTGTTTTAAAAATACTTGGCCTTTAGCACATGAAAAGCTAAAGATTTCTGATCCAGTAACAATATCTAGGCTTGTTTTGCTAGAAGAGCACGATTAAACAAGGAAAGGTCTTTGAACCTTAGACCACCCCAAGCTTTAGGGTCACACAACACCTCCCATTTAACCCAGCTGATTTTTCTCTTTTCTTTAAAGGAACCCTACCAAAAATTGAGACAAAAGGAACTCAAATCATCACAAAAGGCATTAGGGAAGCTGGAAGATACTCATGGTGTATGTAAGCATAGCTTGAACAATTGCTTTTATAAGAACCTCATTCCCACCCATCGAAAAGAACCCCCATTTCAACCTACTGACTCTCTTCAAAACCTTCTCTTTGATGCTATTAAAAGTATTTTATCTGTTCCTACCAATAAGGGTTGGCAAACCCAAATATCTATCATGGGATTGAGACCTATCCAACTTGAACAAGGCTTGAATTCTGTCATTACTGCCACCATTTGTTGGAAAAAGAAAATCACACAGCGGAGGTTTAGGTGAGGTTTCAAATTTTTTCTTTTTGTCCTTTTTAAAACTCTTTTCAAAACTATCGATTATATACATATACTACTTGAAAAAGATACAAGATTATCTTTGTTTGTTTCTTGAATGACATGATCCCTTTTGTTACCGCTAGATCTTTCGAGTTATGATATGCGATCTGATAACGCGTGGTAGACACCTCACGGATGTAGAGATGTGGGAGAGATCACAAGCGAAAGGAGAAAGACAACGTCTTTCTTCCTTGGCTGGCCGCACATTGCAAGAGAGGAAGAGGAGAAATAAACTTTTTATTTTTCTTCCCTTTCTTCATTTCGGTTGAACCCTAGCGTGCCTAGGGCTTTCTTTTTATTTGCTTGCTTGAAAAGTATGATATCTTGCATGTGAATTAAAAGAATATAACACTTATGTATTCATTTAATCTCTAGGGTTTGGCAAAGTCAAAATAGAATTCTCAATTCTATTTTTATTTAATCACCTATAGGGATTTGAATTCTTGACCTCTGAGAACTTTTAAATAATCTAATTATTTGACTTTCCCTTTTGCCAAGCTGAAATTAATAATTCTAAATTAATAATTTTATTATTAAATTAGTAATTAAATAATTATATTATTTAATTAATTCTCATTAATAAATCGCGTTACTTTCGTAACACTATTAGTTGGATTATCCAATTAATTTATCGTGAATCTCATTACCAACAACCTTAAGGGCTAGTAAGTGGGCTTAATGGACCTACAGTTTTGAGCTCCAATAATACTTAGAAATATTAATTAAAACTCTTTAATTAATATTTCATGATTATTAACCTCAGAGTTATTCCATTAAAAACCCGAAGTTGAACTCTCGAAACTGCAGATGTTTTACACAGTCTGAAATTTCAGTGTCCATCGATATAGCTAATTACATATAGTGTGATCCTTCACAAGTAGTTCATAGTTAGAGTTGGGTTATAATGTCTCCTCTAGTTTTATCTTTTCTTTTAAGCACCGTTGATTCTATAATGAACTAATTAAATCCTATTTTCCTTACGGAAGGAGGAGATGCCTCGTAATTGTCTAAGCCCTGAATCAACCCTTAAGAGAATTATTCATCTACTTCAGTCAACTGATATTGTGTTAAGATTTTCCCAGCCACAAGCCAAACTGCAACTCTAAGATACGGAGGTATTGGTCGAGAAAACTTCATACTCCAAACACTATCTCCCATTTGCACTAAAGCAGGTGAGAAATACTAGGCGATCTTCAAACACTTTAGCCATTAAGGTATTTGTAAATGGATTAGCCAGGTTGTCATCCGACGCGATTTTCATCACAGTCACGTCTCATCTATGCACTATCTTTATGATGAGATGATATTTCCTGAAACTGTTGAGTTTCCAGCAATTGGTGAAGCACCTGTAGGATCATTTTAAGAAGCTATGACTATGAGTCTTCACAGTTCTAATACCATATAAAACTCCTTAATAGAAGTTGTGTGCAACACAAAGCAAACTCGTATATTGAACAAGCTATTGAAACTCTAAAGAAACTATAAGGCAAAAGAGAGAACAAATGGAAATGATGAAAAGTCATTCTATTGATTGTATTCTGAATAATGAAAATACAGAACATGTGAACTATATATATGACTGATCAAAATACTTGAAGAAGAGAGATGGCAGGTAGTTGAGAAAGGCGGGAAAAGCTGTTACACCAGCTGGAAGGTTGTTACAGCTTTGGCAAGAAATTCTGTTGTAACAGAATTTTTGATACAATGAGAAGTAGCTGCTCTATTGATGAATCAGTGATAATATGCTAATACTTGATCATGAACCAAAGGTTGTAATGCATTGGCCGTCAAGGCAGGAACCACAGCAAGCTTAGCAGCAGCAATATGCTTAACATGGAGTATTACTAAGAGTTTTTACCGTCGGAGGTAAATAGTTTTATCATAATCTGTCTTTTAATACTCTTTAAATATATGATTATCTTATCTTAATTCATCAATGCTTTGAAACCTTTAATTGTTTATAATTCTTGAGGTTTTTGAAGTTCTGAATTTTTGGGGATTATTAGGCTTATATATGGTTTGTATCAATTGGGTTAATAGACCTTGGAGTATTGTGATATTTTTAACTTCGGCTCGAGGTGCATACAAGTACATGATTATGTATAAATAATTTAATGAATATGAGAGTTATTATGGCATTAAATTCGGGTGTCAAGTAGGTTAAAAAATCCAGAATTAAGGTATTGATAAAAGCAACCAATTACCTTGTGACATTTTTAATTTTGAGTATAACTTAAGCTTGATTATTATTTTTGGTATGGAGATATATGCAAGATATATGATTATGTTATGACCTAAAAAAATTGATTTTATGAGATTAGTAAGAGTAATAAATTTGGGTGACAATTAAGTGGTTAATATGAAATATTTGGGCTGAAAAAACTGATTATTGTGCGATTATTAGATAATTTTACTTTAATATGACTACTTTTAGTGTCATTATTGAAGTGTAATAATTCAAATAAATTAATTATATGCATACATGCATGGATTTCATTATATCTATTGATTACAATATTTTTTTGTTACAACAAAGTGAAATCAATGTTTTATTCAGTGCTAAATGATTCAATTATTTTTTTGTATGCAATGAATATTATGATAAATGGTTTAGCCCATAGTGGCTAGTTAATGAAATGTGATGAACAGTTAATGGTAAATGAATAACACCAAGAAAGCAACACAACATCGCTTCCAAAACTGTTATATGATTTCTCTACTAAGACATCGCATTGTTACTCTCTGGAGGTTTTCTGAAATTTGTGATAGCATCAGGTCCTCTCAGGCTAATAGCTGCTTTGTCATACTTATGGGCAGCCTCTTCAGCTGTATTGAAAGTCCCGAGCCACTGCCGTTTCCGGTCTCTATCTCGGATCTCTGCTACCCATTTCCTCCATGGCCTTTGTCTCACGCCACGATATTTGTGACCGTTAGACCTAGTTTCTTGCATTGTTGGCCTAGCGTCTTCTGTTGAAATGATACTTAGTTATTTTAGGAGCTCCCACATTGATTAAGTATGTATGGTGGGTTTGGTTTTTAGGCTATAAATAAGCCAATTTCCATGCCAAATTAATTCATCCCAAAAATTATATATTTTCTTCCTCTCTTGCAAAGGGTGTTTGCTAAGTTCAATCTTGCCCAAGTTGTAATTTGGAGTTTATCCAATTTTGAAGATAGTGGAAGTGGTTCAGCGGCGCCCGAGGACGTAGGTAACATTTGTACTGAATCTCGTAAATTTCTGGTGTTCTTTATTTTTCTGCTTTTGTATATTTTGTTTATTATCTGCTTCGGTTTCTTTTAATATTATTTTGTCGGGTTTGTTTGGAGTTCTATTCACTGGTATTTGTGAATAGTAACTACTTCGGATAGGAAAAAATTACCCGATTATCCCAACAATTGGTATCAGAGCCATGGTTGTGTTTTAAGCTGCTGAAGGTGTCAGATTCTCTAGAAAATTCTTAGTATGCTTTGTGGTTGCAGTATTGTCTGATCTTCCACATCAGAAAAGAATTGTTCTTGAGTTTGCTGACTTGGTGGTTGCTGGAAGTCAGTGTGGTGGTGTGGAAAGTGCATGTCTAGGCAAGGTCTGGCTAAGGAAAGACTTGGTACTTAAGAGTGTCCGTTGTGACCCACCTCTCCTTCCTGGGACGTTACCTGGTGCACTATTCACGACTACATACACTATTTCAGTATACGGGTACTATTCATATATACAGTACTGTTGCAGTTTTTTTTGAGTTTAGCAGCTTAAAGAAATGGCGGAAGAAAAGTCTACCTCATTCAAAGGCCAGTCATCCTCCTAGCCATCCACGTTATTTATACTGGGCAGGACATCTGTAATGAAAATGAAGTTTGAGGTAGAAAAGTTTGATGGAACAGGCCATTTCGGTATGTGGCAAGGCGAAGTTCTAGATGCTCTCTTTCAGCAATGTCTAGACATCGCCATTGAAGAAGAGAAACCAGAAGGAGCAGATGAAACTGAGTGAAAAAATATCAACCGCTTAGCATGTGGTACAATTCGTTCGTGTCTCTCAAGAGAACAGAAGTATACGTTCATGAAGGAGACATCTATAAGTGAGTTGTGGAAGGCGTTGGAGAACAAGTTCATGAAGAAAAGCGACCAAAATCGCCTCTATTTGAAGAAGAAATTGTTCCGATTTGATTACCTTCCTGGTACCACGATAAACGACCACATTACTGCTTTCAATCAGTTAGTAGCAGATTTGTTAAATTTGGATGAAACTTTCAAGGATGAAGATTTGGCTTTAATGTTGTTAGCCTCCCTTAATGATGAGTTCGATCACCTTATTACAAGCTTACTAATTGGGAAGGATAAAGTGTCATTTGATGAAGTCTGCACTGCCTTGTATAGCCATGAAATTAGAAAGAAAGATAAAAAAGAAAGCAGGAATGAAGCAGCAGAGGCACTGACAGTAAGAGGGCGTTCACAAAAACAACAAAAAGGAATGAGAGGAAGATCTCGCTCAAAAGGAAGACTTGGTAAAGATGAATGTGCCTTTTGTCACGAAAAAGGTCATTGGAAGAAAGACTGTCCAAAGCTGCAGAAGAAAGGAAAAGTTGTATCGTCTGGTGCATGCGTAGCTGAAAGCAGTGACGATTTAGATTTTGCACTGGTTGGATCATCAACGGCATCCTATCCTGATGATTGGATTTTGGATTCAGCATGTACTTTCCATATGACTCCTAATAGGGAGTGGTTCTTTACCCTTGAAGAACTAAATGGTGGAGATATTTTCATGGACAACGATAGTCCATGCAAAATTTTGGGGATTGGTAAAATTCTACCGAGGAATCAAGATGGCTCAACTAGAGTTCTGACGGACGTTCGTTATGTTCCAGATATGAAGAAGAATCTCATCTCTTTGGGAGTCTTAGAATCTAAAGGCTTCACTGTGACTATGCAGAATGGGATATTGAAAGTTACTTCTGGAGCACTTGTGGCAATGAAAGGCGTTCGGAAGAATAGCTTGTACTACTATCTTGGTAGTACAGTTATTGGGACAGCAGCAGCAGTAGTCTCTGAAGAGGAGAAAGATTCAGAAATTACCAAGCTGTGGCATATGCGTTTGGGACATGCTGGTGAAAAGGCTTTGCAGATACTGGTGAAGCAAGGCTTATTGAAAGGTGCAAGAACCGGCAAGTTGGATTTCTGTGAGCATTGTGTTTTGGGAAAGCAGAAAAGAGTAAGTTTTGGCACCGCTCTCCATAATACGAAATGTATATTGGATTATGTTCATACTGATGTATGGGGACCAACAAGGACTCATTCTATGAGTGGCAAACATTATTATGTCACATTTGTCGACGACTTCTCAAGAAGAGTTTGGGTGTATCTCATGAAGCAGAAGAATGAAGTGCTAGAAATTTTTCTCAAGTGGAAAAAGATGATTGAGACCCAGACCGGTAGAAAGATCAAGCGACTGAGGTCTGATAATGGGACTGAGTACACAAATGATCCATTTATGAGAGTTTGTGAAGATAAAGGCATCGTGCGACATTTCACGGTTCGAAAAACACCACAATAGAACGGAGTTGCAGAATGTATGAACCGAACGTTGCTGGAGAAGGTTCGGTGTATGTTGTCCAATGCTGGGTTGGGCAAGCAGTTTTGAGGTGAGGCTGTGACGTATGCGTGTCATCTCATCAACCGTCTACCATCGTCTGCACTTGAAGGCAAAACACCTATGGAGGTATGGTCTGGAAAACCTGCAACTGACTATGATTCCTTACATGTGTTTGGTTCCGCTGCATACTACCATGTTACGGAATCGAAGTTGGATCCAAAAGCCAAGAAAGCTACTTTTATGGGGATCGCATCTGGTTCTAAGGGATATCGTTTGTGGTGTCCTGAAATAAGAAAGTTAGTCATCAGCAGGGATGTTACCTTTGATGAATCTGCCATGTTGAGAAAGGTAACTGAGAAGACCGATGGAACTTCGCAGCAGATGGAGCAAACTCCGAAGCAGGTGGAGTTTAAAAGTAGAATCATTGACCCAGTTGATGGAAGTAAAACAGAAGTTGATTCTCCGTTGGCAGAAGACGAATAAGAAGAAGAAGAGGTTTTAACCCAAGAACTTCCACAGCAACAAGAAAGCATTGCAGTTGATAGGCCACGACGACAGAATGTCAAGATCCCTGCTCGATACCAGGATATGGAAAACTTACCTACTCAGTTTAAAAATTCGGTGGCCTATGCACTTTCGATTGTAGATGATGATGTTCCTTCCACATATAAAGAAGCGATTAGAAGTTTTGAAGTTGAAAAGTGGAAGGAAGCCATGGATGAAGAGATGAAATCTTTCAGAAGAATAATACGTGGCAATTGGCAAAACTACCTAAAGGCAAGAAGGCAATTGGATGCAAATGGGTCTATGCAAAGAAAGAAGGATTTCCTGACAAAGATGGTGTTCGCTACAAGGCAAGGTTGGTAGCTAAGGGCTACGCTCAGAAGGAGGGAATTGACTATAATGAGGTATTTTCTCCAGTTGTGAAACATTCCTCCATTAGAATTTTGTTAGCCTTGGTAGCACAATTGAATTTGGAACTAGTTCAACTGGATGTGAAGACCGCGTTTTTACACGGTAACTTGGAGGAGGAAATCTATGTGTCTCAGCCTGAAGGTTTCGAGGTTGCTGGTAAAGAGAATTGGGTTTGCAAGCTGAATAAATCGTTGTATGGATTGAAGCAATCTCCGAGGCAGTGGTACAAACGATTTGATCAATTTATGCTGCAGCAAAAGTACACCAAAAGCACACATGATCATTGTGTGTATTTTCGTAAGCTACAAGATGATTCTTTCATCTATCTCATATTATATGTCGATGATATGTTGATCGCATCAAAGAGCCAAGTAGAGATTGAGAGGTTAAAGGCTCAATTGCATCAGGAGTTCGAGATGAAAGATCTGGGAGAAGCCAAGAAGATTCTCGGCATGGAGATAAACAGAGACAGGAAGAAAGGCAAGCTTTGTTTGACACAGAGTCAATATTTGAAGAAGGCGCTACAACGTTTTGGTATGAACGAACAGACAAAACCTGTAAGCACTCCACTTGCTCCTCATTTCAAGCTTAGTGCTCAATTATCTCCTAAGAATGATGAAGAACGAGAATACATGGCAAAAGTTCCGTATGCTAATGCGGTTGGTAGCTTGATGTATGCAATGGTGTGTACGAGGCCTGACATTTCACATGCAATTGGAGCTGTGAGCAGATACATGCATGATCCTGGTAAAGGACATTGGCTAGCGGTGAAATGGATTCTACGGTACATTCAAAATACTGTAGATGTTGGTTTAGTATTTGAGCGGGATGATATAGTTGGTCAAGGTGCTGTTGGATATTGTGATTCTGACTACGCGGGAGATTTAGACAAGCGTCGGTCAACTACTGGTTATGTATTCACTCTTGCTAGAGCACCAGTTAGTTGGAAGTCTACCTTGCAGTCTACAGTTGCTTTGTCTACCACTGAGGCAGAGTATATGGCAGTTACAGAGACTGTAAAGGAAGCTATTTGGTTACAAGGTTTGCTTGAAGATTTGGGAATTGGTCAGAAGCACATCAAGGTGTATTGTGACAATCAGAGTGCTATTCACTTAGCAAAGAACCAAGTCTATCATGCACGTACAAAACACATTGACGTTCGTTATCATTTCGTGCGAGAGATTATCGAAGAAGGTGGAGTACAAATTCAGAAGATCCACACTGTAGAGAATCCCGCAGATATGATGACTAAGGTGGTGACAGCAATCAAGTTCAAACATTGTTTGAGCTTGATTAACATCCTGCAGATTTGAGCTGGCGTTGGCGTCGCTGATCTAGAGATTGAAAAAATTGTTCGAAGATCACTAAGTATCAAGGTGGAGATTTGTTGAAATGATACTTAGTTATTTTAGGAGTCCCACATTGATTAAGTATGTATGGTGGGTTTGGTTTTTAGGCTATAAATAAGCCAATTTCCATACCAAATTAATTCATCCCAAAAATTATATATTTTCTTCCTCTCTTGCAAAGGGTAATTGCTAAGTTCAATCTTGCCCAAATTGTAATTTGGAGTTCATCCAATTTTGAAGATAGTGGAAGTGGTCAGCGGCGCCCGAGGACGTAGGTAACATTTGTACCGAACCTCGTAAATTTCTGGTGTTCTTTATTTTTCTGCTTTTGTATATTTTGTTTATTATCTGCTTCGGTTTCTTTTAATATTATTTTGTCAGGTTTGTTTGGAGTTCTATTCACTGGTATTTGTGAATAGTAACTACTTCGGATAGGGAAAAATTACCCGATTTTCCCAACATCTTCGTTAGAAGCTCCATTTTTGCTTGTCAGTTCTCTTGAACCATCTTCGATTTTAATTTCATTAATATGCTTCTTGACCCTATTTGGGTGTGGAGAGGATGACGAGGGACATAAATCTTCATTTTCATCGCTGGATGAGTCGGTATCAGTAACATCACAATCAGTGCATGTAATTCGAACAACTTTTGTCCTCTGAAAGCTAGATGATTTCACACGCTTAGTGGTAACAGTTCGATGTACTGAGTATCTGCTTCCAGATGAAGTGGGTTGAGTCATTTTAAAAGACCAAATCTTATCCGAAAATTAGCAAAAACCTGCTTCATCCAGTCATTTCAAATCCATTACTTCAAGAAATAAAAGAAAGAGATATGGATGTTAAACATAAAACATAATTAAGTGGCAAAAAGGCATCATTCATGACTTTACAAACAATATACTGAGACAGCGAGAGAGAGATCTGAACTTCAAATAAATGGTGAAATCAATCAATGGCTTCCCTAACAAGCAAAAATAGAAGCATATTAATGAAATTATTTAAGTGGATTGGATAGTATACCAGAAGCATTTCTCTTTTTTGAGAGGAAAGGGAAGAGTAATTTGACAATATAATTTTAAAAGATCTTAAAAATGAAACGGGGACCAATCCCCATTAATCAGCTATGAATCTTCAAATCGAATCTATAAATATTACATAATCGATTTAAAAAAAAAAAAATCCGTCTCAAATTATTGGATGCTATCCGAACCCAACCTATATAAATCTATACTAAGGTTGCATTTGGAATGATTTTAAAAATAGAGCTTCTTTAGCTTCGATAGCTATGAGTGACAAAAATAAATAAAATAATTTTTTTTTAATGAAATTTAAAATATTACGAGAATGTTTGAGTCAATTTGAATCTTAAAAAAATGAAATTTCTGTCGACATAAAAAAACATTCCTTAACTAGATACCGAATATCTAAAAAAAAAAAAATGAGTGAATTGCACTCAAGTATTTTGACTTTTATCATAATTGCACGTTTAATGCCAGTTTTGCCATAATTGCACTCTAATACCCTGTAATCCGTTGACCACCGTTAGAGTAACGGTTGACCAAACGGATTCAGGCAAAATGACGAGAATGCCCCTCAAAGAAAAAAAAAATTGAAAATCAGATGATCTTCGAACCCAGATGAACTGGGTTCGATCGCGAACCCAGCTGGGTTCGATTGCTGGTAGCTGGGTTCGCGATCGAACCCAGAAGCTGGGTTCGAACGCGCACCCAGAAATCTGGGTTCGCGATTGAACCCAGAAGCTGGGTTCGATCGCGAACCCAGCAACTGGGTTCGTGGTCGAGCCCAGATCTGGGTTCGACCACGAACCCAGAAATCTGGGTTCGTGTTCTTCAAAAAAAATTTCAAATTTTTTTTTTTTGTTGATTTGGTTTTTTAAAAAATATTTTTTTAAATTAATTAAAATATGACGTGGCATGTTCTTATTGGTTGGATGATTTTTTAAATTTTTTAAAAATAAATTTAAACGTAAAAGACCATTTTGCCCCTGAATCCGTTTGGTCAACCGTTACTCTAACGGTGGTCAACGGATTACAGGGTATTAGAGTGCAATTATGACAAAACTGGCATTAAACGTGCAATTATGATAAAAGTCAGGGTACTTGAGTGCAATTCACCCAAAAAAATTTTAAAAATTCGTTAAAAAGATTCTACCAAACACAATCTAAAACTAACACATAATTAATCTTAGATCGAGATTAACGGATACCCAAAATTTTAAATCTCTTTATTTGATATCTTTTTCAATAATCTTATTTTACTTGAAGATTAGAAAACATCCATAACGTACAAAATTATGATAATCATGCATGATAGAATATCTAAATAACTTACAAAATAGATCGGCTTATATGGAGGCTTAGACAAGAACGAAATCCCACATCATCATGTCTGCAACTACAAGTTGTGCAACTGTGCAAGTGAAATCAGAGACAAACCCACCATTTTCACAGCTACCGTTCTGATCATTTCAAGACACAAAACCACGATCGCAGCTCATTAAATCCATTATTCTGTGAAAAAAAATACATATACAATATATGTGAAAAAGGATAAAAGAAAAAGATAGAGAGGAAAAGATTACTTACAAATATATGTATGTGTGAAAATGTTTCTTGATCGATTGTATAAAGGTGACGAAATTACTGGCTTCGCTGAGGATCAGAGAGAAGAGCAACAATTCTCTAGGCAATTCGCTGAGGATCAGAGAGAAGAAATGAGTCAAATCTCCGGAAATTGCGGTGCTCCGTTTGCGTTTTTGAGTTACGAGGATGTTTGTATTGTCCATCTCATTTAGGATTTTATTATGATGTGTGAATGGTAATATGAGGAAAAGTTAGAGGGTCTTTTAGTAAACTTGGACATCGAAGCTTTCTATTGATATTCCGTACATTCCTTTTCAGGAAAATTATATTCCGTACATTTGTAGTAAGATTAATAGTACAAATAGTATTTTAATTTATTTTGAATGGTCCAATATCTCAGATGCAGGTCAGATCAAACAAAGAGAAATTCACTCACAGAGAAATCTCAAGGTTGCCCCGCCTAGAAACAGGCCTCTCAAAGCTGGGCCTAAAGCCTGAAAACATCATCACAGCCTCGTAATATTCAGTTTCGGAAGAAGAAGAAGAAGAAGAAGAAGAAGAAGATGACGATGATGATGAATTAGTGATTATAATGTTGTTCAAGGGAGAGAGACAAATAACAATCTGAGAGCAGAGCCTCATTTAAAAACTCGAGAGACAAATGTATTGTGGTTTCTAGTGGCAGTAAGCATGAGAATATTTTCAAGTGACAACTCCAGTCAGGTCATTTTTATTATCGTTCTTTTAATGAGAAATTATAAGGTTTCGAATGGAGATAACTGTCAATGAAAACTAAAATCCAAAGTCATTGTTGAGGTTATTTTTGGTGTAAATCCCAGAGTTTTAATTTACGGTGGAAGGTATTACAATTTGTCTTTTAATACTCTTTAAATGTATATTATTTGAATTCATCAAGGCATAGTTTATGTTTTGAAACCCTTAATTGTTTATAATTCTTGGGATTTTTGAAGTTAATGAATTTTTGGTGATCAATCGGCACAAAAGACCTTGGAGTATTGTGACATTTTTAACTACGGGTTGAGGAATTAACTCCAAATTTTGGCATGGAAGTTGCATGCATTTACATGATTATGTATAAACAATTTCATGAATATGGGCGTTCACTGAGGGCGTCAAATTTGGGTGTCAAAAAGGTTAAAAATTCAAACTTAAGGTATTGATATATAAAAGAGACCCAATTACCTTGTAAAATTTTTAATTTCTGAGTATAGGTTGAGTTTGATTATACTTTTTGGTATGGAGATACTAGATATATGATTCTGTTATGACACAATAATTCATGATTTTATGGGATTTGTAAGAGTAATAAAATTGGGTGGCAATCAGGTGGTTATAAAAAGAAATATTTGGGCTTCATAGAATAGACAATTTTATTAAGTACAAAAAAGTTTGAGGAATTCTGGTGATATCTAACTATTTTGATTTGTGGTTCTATTTGGTGGAAAAATCAAAATTTGTTTTAACAACCCTGAGTACTATTCATTGAATAATTTTTAATTCTCAATTGGATATTGATAAAATTATGATTTTTTGATATGAGAGAAGTTCACTAATATGTTAATCAGTATAAATTTTTTGAGGAGTTATTGTGGTCTGTAAAGATGCTTAGTTCGAAATATTTTTCAATCGGTCTACTAAAAAAATGTTTATTACCGAGGGTAAAAGACGGTCGATGAGAAGGCTTTACCGTCGAAAACTGAATTTTTCGACGGCAAGAGGCCATCGCTGAAAGCATTGTCGGAAATATCATATTTTCGACTAGCCGTTGACAATACACCTAGTTTCGACCGCAAAATGCTATCGATAATAACCCGTCAAAATTAACTATATTTTCGACAGTAAGAGGTCGTCGATAATAATTTTATATTCATCGAATATATATTTCACCTAGGGGAAAGAGCGGTTGAAAATAGAATTCTCGACCGTTGAAAAAGACTATATCAAAGGAGTTTTACCGTCGAAAATAAATATGCAAATTATCACTCTTGTTTCGACTGCAATGGGCCGTCAAAAAATCTTCTTGATAAATACAATTTTTTTCGACGGTGGTAGCCGGTTGAAAATAATATTTTATATTTGTTCATATTTTACCAATTTTAAATAATAAATTATATATTAAAATTCTCATAACTATTCTATTTCAATAAAATTCAACATAAATCAAACAAATTAATAATATTAGTAAAGTATAAGTTTCAAATACTCAAATTACAGAAGAGTTTGATAGTAGAGTACACATTTAATAAGTTTTTGATATCTTGATGTAATAGTTACAAGATATATATACAAAAGAAAAATTCATACAAAAAGATTGTAGTCCTAGAATATCAGTCTCTATTCCGAATACTTAAATCAATCATGCATTGTGTGTTCTATACTATTGTCTGGTAAAACATCAACCTTTATAAAATATAATAAAAATAAGTAATTAAATAGAAACATACTCATATATATATATATATATATAGAAAAACAAAGACCAAAACTGAGGCTAAATTAAACCTAAAAATCTCCCTACTCTATGATTTCTCCTTTCAAAAAAGATTATTTAGCAAGATAATTCAACAACCATATCAATGAATAATACTGAGATAAAAATATACATACCATAGTAGATGGCAATTGTATATTTGATTAAGACATTATGACTTTCATAAACTCATGCATTTGCTTCACTTCTTCTTGTGTAGCTTTGAGCTGCTCAAACTCATCCTTCATAACTTTATATTGAAGTAATTCTTCTTCCATATTCTTAATCTTTAATTTCAATTCTTCATTTTTGTCAACTTTTGCACGCTTACAACTTCCTTTACAACAACCATAAATATCATTAGCTTTGATGCCTGAACCCATACCAAGGACCCGACCATGAGATGCCTTTCCAACTACTTCACGATATATATTCGACTCATCTATTTCAAAGCCTTGATCCTGAGCAGATACTTTCTTAGCTTTCAATTTTGCCTACATTATAGCCATTATATTATATACATAATTTTAAAATTTTTTAAAAAAATTGCATATAAAACATTACACATACATGCAATGCTTCTGCATGTTTACTAGCCCACTCTTTTCCACCATACTTTGTTTTTGACAAATGAAATATTTTAAAACACTCAATAAGACTAGGTTTAATCCCTGTCATTTTAACCTAAAAAAGCCATATAATACAATAAAATAAGAGCTTATCATGTTGAATAATAAACAAAAAATATAAAATAAAATAAAAACATTAATATTTAATACATACTTGTTTATATTTATACTTTACAATGGGAACTGAACCTGCCGTATGATGCATTTTCAAACACTTACGATTTGATTTATTTCTTTGGCTTTGTTTCTACATATAGAATTCCAATATTAATATGTATTATAGAAAAAAAATGATAGACAATATTAATTTAAGAAAAATACCTGCCAGTCTTCATCCATCTATTTGTCAACCATTTGCTCCCATACCTTTACTGGTACATTGTCAGGCAGATGTGTTTTTCGAGCTTCCTTTGTTGGGTATTTTTTAAAAATTGGATTTCTCAAAAGAAACATCCAATCTTTAAACAAAATTGAACATGTTTTTAACATTGCAGCCTTAAGTTCCTCTTCTGTACATGTGTATGCAAACTTAATTTCTTTGAAACGTGCAAATAATGTTTCACGTTCATTCTCTGGATATTCAGTATATTTTATCCAATGCCCTATTATGTTTTGAGAGAAAAGAATAGAAATTTCGCGAACAACCTCTGAAGTAACTATCTTAAAAAGTTTAAGATTCATATCTCAATGTAATAATTAAAGGTGACTAAATATTTTATTTTCACACAACTATGTAAAAGTGACTAAATATATTTATTAAAAGAAACAAAAACATACATTAATAAACTTATATACCTTCCTTGATAAATATGCATTTCCAAGTTATGATTATTGGGAACACCTTTAGCTTTTCCTCTACCTTTCCTTTTTTCACCACCCGACCCTAATACAAATGCATATTTGATGTTCAATATTCAGTCACGTTATGCTCCAATTGAAATTAAAATTTAAACTTTCATATAAAAGTTACCTTCAATTTCTGGACACTCTGAATCAAGAGTTGAATTAAAAGGTAAATCTTCATCAATTAGCAGTTGTGCAGCTACTAATGTTTGAGCTACTTATCCAGTATGAGATGAATCTCCTTCTTGAACTTTGCCTTTACCTCTTTTAGCCATGACTACCTGTTGATTACATACATTATTAGTATCTACACAATGCAAATAGTTAGCATCTATTATTATATCCATGCATATATTTAATATTAATCATATAACAATACAAGAGATTAATTAATATCCATGGAAGTTGTTAAATTTCACTCCACATCCATATTTTGACTATTGTGTTCAACATTTCTGCTCCAATTTATTTCATCTTCATGGTTGTCATCCAAGCTAGCATTTGTGTTAGGGCATTGCATATGTTCTTCTTGGTATGGTTCCCCTTCATCCATAGGCATCTCATAAAGATTTCGAGGCTTAATTTCAATTGATGTACTCCATGTAGGATCATTAATCCCTTCCAAATAATAAACTTGAATCGCTTGGGATGCTAACACAAAAGGCTCTTGAGTATTTAACCTTTTTTTTCATATTAAGAATAATATTCCCGCAACGATCTCTCTTGAAACCTATTCCTTCTCTAGCTGTATCAAACCACTCACAATCAAACAATACAACTTTATTTTCTTCAGCGTAGCAAAGTTCAATAATATCCTTTAGTATTCCATAGTATGACACATCATTTTGGTTTTCTCCGTGCACCATCACTCCATTATTTTGAGTTTTTTTTGTTGCATCGCGTTGCATAGTATGAAACTTACACCCATTGATATTGTAACATGGATGAAGTAACACGTCTCTCTGGACCTTGTGATAAGCAAAGCATGTCCTTGTTAGTCTGTCCTTCGCTGTAAAGTTGTTTGATCTAAGAAACAAAAAGATATACAAAAATTCAATAATTAATTTTTAAAGATGAATTAGAAAAATTGTAAGTTTTCAAATGTAGTTATACCCACCTTTTCTCTAAACCAACCTATAAATTCTTCTCTATGTATTTGCTCTATATTTCTAAAACCTGATTTTATTATGAAATTCTTATGCTCCCTGCACACATGAATAACTCGTTATAATATTTGCAAGTATATAATAAAATAAAAATTGATAATCCTTTATGGAAAAGGTCTTACTGTATAAAATGCAATGACTCATCACAATTTTACAATACATAAAGTATTGCTGCATTGTGAAGCGATAGATTTAACTCCTTCATTTCCACCTTTCCATAAGACCGTCCAGATGTTAAAAATATCGATAACTTATTAGAAGAGTGTTGACCTCCATCATAATTTCTCTCAGGTCTATTAAATTTAGTTTCCACCCCACGAAGATATCGAGAACAAAAAGTCAAACACTCGTCAGCCAAATAACCTTCTGCAATAGACCCTTCAGGTTGAGCTTTGTTATGAACATAACCCTTGAGTTTACGCAAATATCTAATCACAAATTAAAAATCATGTAACTAAAATTTATTAAAAACATAAACTAAAAAGGTTATGTGATCAAACATTACCTTTCAATTGGATACATCCACCTATATTGTACTGGACCAGCAACTTTAGCCTCCCATGTGAGGTGAATAGTTAGGTGCACCATTATATCAAAAAATGCAAGATGGAATATTCGTTCTAACTTGCAAAGTGTTAGAGCAATTTGATCTTGAAGTCGATCCAAGTCATCTTTGTTCAATACTTTAGCACACAATTCTCTGAAAAAATTGCTTAGTTCAGTCAATGCATCAACCATATGTCTGGGTAGAAAATCTCTCACAATCAATAGCAGTAATCTCTCTAAAAAAACATGACAATCATGGGTCTTCATGCCTGAAATTTTACGTTCCCTTACATTCACACATCGAGTCAAATTGGAAGAATATCCATATGGAACTTTTACATTTACTAACCACTGACATATAATTTTTTTCTCTTCATTAGTAAGTGCATAACAAGCGGTTGGCAACACCATTTTTCCATTATTGTCCACAGGATAGAGTTCAGGTCTTATAGCCAGTACTTGTAGATCGAGACAAACATTTAGTGAATCTTTTGTTTTGCCACCAATGTTAAATATAGTTCCAAGGACATTTTTTTCAATGTGCATAACATCTAAATTATGGCGTACTTTAAGTGTTCTCCAATAAAGAAACTGAAAAAAGATGCTATGTTTATTCCAATTATGACTCGTCCCAAATCCATCTATTTTTTTTTTGCTTTTTTACACGCTTGCCAAATGTAATTGGGGCCAAATGTAATCAAGGAACTTTTCCACTCCTTCAAAATACTCAGAAGTTGACCTATTTAATTTAATCCAAGATTTGTCAATCAGCATTTTTTCTACAACAATGAAAACAATATATGTAGTAAGCACCATATAAAAGACATGTTATAATAAAAGGATAAGTGAATAAAATAATGGTAAATTGAAAGCTATTTTTGTAAGACTCAAAAGGAATAGGAGCACTGTGACGATTAACACTTCATCAATTAAATGATTTCTATAATTATTGTATTGACAATTTGCCATCATCATGTTCAAAAAATATAAAAATAAATCAATAGTATACAAAAACACAATGATCAACTAATGTCGCTTCTAGGTATAAAAAGTATTAAAACCCCCACTCACTAGTCCTTATAATCATTAAAAATTAGGGTTAATTGTACAAACATCCTGTGTTGAATGGCATTATTGTACTCGCTGGCAAGTTTTTCATTTATTGCACAAACATCCCCTCAATTTCGTTGACCAAACCGTTGACCGACGGTTAAATTAACTATTTTACCACAATGGCCAAAATACCCTTACTATATTATTTTATTTCTATTTCTATTTATTAATTTTTTATTCTTAATAATTATATAATATTTTAATATATAAAAAAAAATCTCAACCTTTTTCCAGAGTCTTCTTCTTCCTTGTTCTTCATTTTTGCTCTTCTTTCCTTCTTCTTCATTTTTTCAGAATCTTCTTCTTTCTTGTTCTTCATTTTTTTTCTTCTTTTTGTTCCACAGATTCTTCTTCTCTTCATTTTTGTTTCTTTTTTTTCTTCAGATTCTTCTGCCTTCTTCTTCTCCCTTTACTTTTAAAAAAAAAAAAAACAAAAATACCAGATGGAGCGACACAGATGAAGTCAAGCTAGCAGCAGCTTCAAAGCCCGAAATAAAAGAAGACATGGCTATATATATGTTTATATATATATATATAAACATATATATATATATATATATATATATATATATATATATATATATTAAACATGATCTGTCTCACCACTAAAATATGCAGAGAATTCGAGTGATTGGAGATTTTATGCTTTCTTGTCACAAGTAAACTAATCATCAAACAGAAAGATAAATGTGCATGCATGTATAGAGATCTAATAGAAAAGAAAAAGAGAAGAGAAGCAAGCAAGCTAATCAGGGGATAATGGGAAGAGTTCAAGTGGAAACGCAGATTTCTTACCCATCTCCTCAGCCGCAACCCCAATCTGCAGGATCTGCTCCACCTCTGCATTTATTTTTTTTTATTTTTTTGTGATTGTGGTTGTGATTTGGTTTTTAGTTGTTTTTGGGTGGATTGATTAGTGGTTGAGGGTTAATTGGGGAAGATGAAATTCATCCACAGCTGGGTTCAGCTTCTGGGTCATTCACCTGGTTTTCGAATTTGTTTTGTTCTTTTGATGAATTTGTTTGGTTGGAGAAGAAGAAAGAAGAATAAGAAATCTGAAAATCTTGAATTAATTTTGTATTTTTATATAATTATTAAGAAGAAGAAAAAGAAAAAAAATCTGGAAAAAAAAAAATCTGATTTTACTTTATGTTTGGTTCATGAGAAATGCAAGAAAAAATACAAGGTTTTATTTTTTGTTTGGTTCGGTTTGGTTGGTTTGTGGGCCTATTGGGCCATAAAATTTTTAATGGGCTTTCAGTATTTTCACATTCAAATATGATTAATTTTTATTCTAAAAAATGCAACTTCAATCCAATAATCCAATAATTCAATAATCAATCTAATAATACAAAATCAATTATATTAAATTATAAAATAAATCAAACTTTAGTATATCACAAGAAGCCAAAAAAGCCACAATTCACAACACTGCTTTGTTGAAGCAACATATAGATATGAAGGAATTAAATCATTAATCATCAATCTAAATAAAAAAAGATTTCACAAACAACATGATCCCGTTTGTAAATTGATTCCATTTTACTAACATAAACAACAATAAACTTGGTTACATTGAGTTTAAAACAAACACAAAAAAAAAAACAATACCGATTAAATCAAATATCTAAGTATGACCATGAGAGGAGAGGCTAAGAAGCCTATAGGTGCCCTTGAAAATCCAAGAAAATAAAATGTAGTGAAGCAGGAAAATTTAAATAAAGCTTTATTGGGAACCTCAAGTGCAGTCCTGCAATCATCTGTACGTAGATTAAATTGTTATTACCATTTTGGATATGCCTGGGAATCAGCTTTGTTTTGGTTAAATAGTTGTGTAGAGTTTTGGAATATATTATAATATTATGTGTTGGTTACTGGATTTTTATGAATGAGGTATCAGGCTAATATGTGCTAAAAACATCCCATTCTTGTAACATCCGTAATTTTCATTAATTATGAAAAGTGCTCATAATTGTTGTTAAGTATGTGAAAATAATGTAATGGGTTTATTCAGATTAATTTTTAGGTATACAAGTGGATCAGGTGGAACGGTCCAGAAAGAATGCATGAAGGAAAAAGCTGGCAGTGAGCACCGTGACCTCAGATTGCAATGAGTAGCTCGCGGTGAAAATAATGATTTTGGGCAATGAGCACCACGACCAGGGATCGCGATGAGCAGCTCGCGGTGAAAATGCTGATTTTGGGCAGTGAGCATCGCGACCAGACACCGCGATGGCTGATCGCGATGAAAACGGTAAAAACACTCCAGTGAGCACCACGACCAGGTGGCGCGACCACAGGTTGCGAGGAGCGGTCATGATGACCAAAATTTTATAAAAAAAAAATAGATGGCGGTAGGAAACTTCACGAAGAAGCAAGAGAAAACAGATATAGAGATAGATAGACCGAGAGAAAAAAAAGGAAGAAGAGAGAAAAAGAAGAAGAGAGAGAAAGGAAGAAGAAGAAGAGAAGAGGAAGAAGAAGAAAGGAAGAAGAAAGGAGAAGGAGAAGAAAAAGAGGAGGGAGAAAGAGAAAATAAGATAGGAGAAGGAAAAAAGATATCTATAAAAGAAAAGTTCGTAAAAACGGTATCCAGGTTGGTATACACTCATTTCTGAAATCTTTACGAATTTAATATGTGTTTTGATTCGAATCTGAGATTTTTGAATATTTTGGGGATATATGTGCATATGTTTCTTTATTTGAATATTTTGATTTAATCGTATTTCAATTATCACGATTATGTTGAAATAAATGATTACTAGAATATTGTATGAAATAATCGTATAATTTCTAAGAAGTCAAATACACTAATATTGTTTGAAAATTATATTTGTTGACTTTAATTTAGATTTGTAAATTACAATTGTTGATTTTGAAATGAATATAATGAATTGATATGAAAATTGGAAAATTTTGGTATTGAAACGACCCTAGGATACTTGAACATAAAAAACGGATATAGGAGGTTGGTATATCAGCTGGGTTATTTCAGCAGTACTGCACCGATATTGATATTGATCTTGATATTACGTATCTCCCTAAGGATTCGTTCTGGGGTAGGGAGTTATGATATTGATATTATGTACCTCCCTGAGGATACCGAGTACCCGGTCCTGGGGTAGAGAGTTATACGTACCACCCTTGGATGCAACAGGCCCCAAGTGCCGGTCCTATAGTTGGGAGTTATGTTCGACGAGCAGCCACCTAGTGGTCGATGTCGAACGACCCATATTCCAGTCTAGAAAATTATGTTGAGTATACCAAAGGGCCAGAATTAAAATGAATTGAATAAAATGTTTATAAACGAATTTAGAAATTGATTTCGTACGATTTATTTCATTGATTAAGTGGAATAATGATATATTTTTATATGATAGTATTATGACATCTTATTTTGAAATTTATTTTGTGATTTCGATAAATAAGTTTAGTGTACACCCACTAAGCGATATGCGCGTTGATTTTATCACGCGTAGGTAATAGGGATACCAGCAGAGAAAAAGACTAGAGAGGAGGTAGCTGTAGACAGAGGTTCAGAGTCACCATACTTTTAGGTACTTATATTTAAACTTTATTTGTATATCATTCAGTTAAGCGTGCATCTACAGAAGTTTGTAAATTTGTCATATATATAAGTTTTGTAAATATTTATTTAATGGTTTATGTTTTTCAAAGTTTGTAAATATTGATTATGTATTGTTTCATTTGAAAATGTTTGGAAAGTCGCACTATACGGCAGAGTGCGCATATGATTGAGAAATGAATTTTGAAGTGTTGAATCTTATATTATTTGAGTTTTTGTTGAAAACAAGATTTCTGGAAAGTAAAAAAAACAGAGAAAATTCTGGCAAATTTTTTTAAATAGTTTTGATAGGCTCACTATAAAGGATTTTAAAAATGCAAGTTATTTGGGTTTTTTTTTTTCCAAAGATTTTAATTTATAAACAGAATTTAGAAAAGTTTGAAAACCAGGTAGCGCTCCTTGGATCGATCCATTCGGGTCGAGTCAGGGGGTATTACAATTCTCAAGAGTGATGTATACAACAATATACTTATTATTATTTTTATGGTATGGTATTAATACAACTATATTCTATTAGGAAATCAATCTTCATTTTAGGAAATCAATTTTCAATTTTCACTTTACTAAACAAATAGAAGCTAACCGCTCAACACAAGCAGAGGTGCGAGTGATAAAGCTAACCTGCTAAAGCTGGAGGTGCGGCTGGTACGGCGCTCAAGCGTAAGTTCGACTGGTGCGGTATTGAAGTAAAGAGGGCTCTGGTTCGAGTTCCAAAGGTCGCGATTAGTGGCTCCCTAACTGGTACGAAGTTGAAGTGAAAAATGAAAAAGTGAATTGAAGAGGAGAGAGGCTGTGACTGAAAAATGAAGAAGTGAATTAGGCTAAAGAAAAAATGTAGGTTTAACTTTTAACTTTTAACTTTTTATTTTTTTTAATGAGTTAATTACACTCAACCTCCCTGAGGTTTGACTAATTACATTCGGAATCAAAGTTTGCATTAATGAACACTAACCTCCCCTCACGTTAACATTGACCGTTAAAATAACCGTTGACTTTTTTCAAATTTTTTAAATGACCAAAATACCCCTGTCACAATTTTTTACTGTTCATTGAAAAAAAATAATGGTGAGATCCAGATTAGATCTCCACCAAGGAAAAAAAAAAAAAATTTTTGTATCTTCATCCTCGAAGCCAGAGGGTTCGAAGATCGAACCCTTCTGGGTTTGATCTTGAACTCAGAAGGGTTCGAATCGAACCCAGAGGGTTTGATCTCGAACCCAGAAGGGTTCGAAGAACGAACCCTTCTGGGTTCGTGGAACCCAGAGGGTTCGAAGATCGAACCCTTCTGGGTTCGAAGATCGAACCCTCTGGGTTCGATCTCGAACCCAGAAGGGTTCGAAGAACGAACCCTTCTAGGTTCGATGAATCTCGAACCCAGAGGGTTCGAAGATCGAACTCTTTTGGGTTCGATCTCGAACCCAGAAGGGTTCGAAGAACGAACCCTTCTGGGTTCGATAAGGGTTCGATCTTCGAACCCTCTGGGTTCCACGAACCCAGAAGGGTTCGTTCTTCGAACCCTTCTGGGTTCGAGATCGAACCCAGAGGGTTCGATCTTCGAACCCTTCTGGGTTCGAGGATGAACATTAAAAAATTTTTTTTTCTTGGTGGAGATCCAATCTGGATCTCACCATTAATTTTTTTTAATGAACAGTAAAAAATTGTGACAGGAGTATTTTGGTCATTTAAAAAATTTGAAAAAAGTCAACGGTTATTTTAACGGTCAACGTTAACGTGAGGGGAGGTTAGTGTTCATTAATGCAAACTTTGATTCCGAATGTAATTAGCCAAACCTCAGGGAGGTTGAGTGTAATTAACTCTTTTTTTAATATATAAGTTTGGTTGGTTTTGAGAAAAGTCAAACTGAACCAATATAAACTTTTTTTTAATAATGACACCCATCTACCACCGATACATTTCAGCCACGTTTTTTGACAATTTCATACTCCAGATTGACACCCATCTGCCAATGCCGACCTAGTCATATAGCTTTCATGATTTCATCTTTAGTCTATGATGGCTTTTTTCCTCTACTATGAAATTATACAATATTATCGACCTCTTTTTCTTTTTCTTTAAAAGTAATAATTGTACAATATATGTGCATGCACCTTCTCACTTGGGTCAAAATCTTATTGTTTATATGCTCAAATTGTTAACTGTAAGGGTACTGGGAAGCTCTGTGAATATACAAGCACCGGGTCAGAGATTTTTATATGCCAAATCTTTGTGTTAGATTCTCTTTTAGCATGACATATAGTATATCGATCATTGCTTGCACACTTTAATTATGAGTCAAAATAGTATAACGCTAGTAGTAGAGTTAGATAACAGATACAGATACAGGTCAGCCACTCTTTTTGACAATTTCATACTCGAGACTGACACCCATCTGCCAATGCCAACATAGTCATATAACTTTCATGATTTTATCTTTTTTATGAAACCTATAAATGACACTTCTTTGTCTTCTCTAGTTCTCATAAACCTACAAATTTTCACAAAACTGAAAGAGAAATAAAAAAAATGTGCACAACAATAAAAAACACCATCTCACGCCGTTTTACCAATATTTGTGTCTTTTGTGGGTCTACTTCTGGTAAGAATATAGAATTTGAGGAAGCTACTGAACAACTTGGTAAGGTGTTAGCAGAGAAAAAGATTCATCTAGTATATGGAGGAGGTAACCTTGGGTTGATGGGATGTGTCTCAAAAGCCGCTTATGATGGCGGAAGTCAAGTTTTGGGTATCATCCCAAAAGTTTTGAGTGTGGGTGGTGTTACAAGCAATACTATTGGGGAAGTGCAAATTGTCTCAAACATGCATGAACGTAAGGCTGAAATGTTTAACCATGCAGATGCATTCATAGCATTACCTGGGGGATTTGGTACTTTGGAAGAACTCTTTGAAGTCACCTCATGGGCCCAACTAAAAATCCACCAAAAACCAATTGGCTTGTTGAATGTGAATGGTTTTTATGATGGTTTGTTGTCTTTCCTAGATAATGCTGTGGAGCAGGAATTTATCTCACTTCAATCTCGACGAATCCTTGTCACTGTTTCTGATGTTCATCAGTTGATTGAACAATTATAAGCCTTTGTTCCCGAATACGACAAAGCCACATCTAAGTTAGACTGGTTGGTTGATGATGATAGCAAAAAGCGCAGATTGGCTTGAATTATGTATTTTTTTTTTGTATTCTTGTTTTCAATAAATATATTATTTTTTGTTTTCAATGAACTGCTTGTGGAATTCTTTGAAATATTATAAGGACCCTTTGATTGCTTAGTTAACTTTTTAGTCGCTCTGTAAATCAAATATTATAATTCTTAGTTGCTAATATTATGTAACAGTCTATCTTTATTTGTCTAAAGTTTTAGGTTTAACAATTATAGGATAAAACTAACGAAAATCTTTAGTAAAAAAATGAACTATTAGCGACTGTATAATGCCCTCGAAAATATATCACATACTTTTCCAATATAACCGACGGCCTTGTATTCTGCCGTCGACAATAACAATATTTTAGAGGGTTAAAATTTATGCCGTCGATGATAATAATATCGCCAACCATCCCGCCAAATATATATACATATATATCCGACGGCGAAATCACTAGTTTCGACAGTACTATGCCCTCGAAAATATGGTGCCTCTATTTGCAACATTACCGACGGCTTTATATTTTGCTGTCGAAAATTACGGTATTCTCGAGGGTAATATTTAGCTGTAGAAAATGTTTGGTCGCTGATAGACCATTTTTTTTATAGTGACATAAGCATGGTTTACTTTAGTATGATTATTGGAGTGTAATAATTCATGGGAATTAGATAAAAAATTATGAAATTTGGAGAGAAGTCAGTAACCTTGTTTATGGGCGTAATGGTTAATTTTCATAATTTTGAAGGTATTTGAGGTTACTATCTGAAGTTAAGATGATCTTCTTGAGATCTTGTTGCAAGTTTAATAGGAAGAGACATTTTCATATGGAATCAATATGGTTAAGCTCCATATTTATAGAATTCTCTTCTTGATGATTAAGTGTTGATTATGTAATTTAAGTTTGTGATTCAGACTTCTCAATACAAAAGATTAAGCGTTTCATTGTTTTTGCCAAGTTAATTATTTAACATCCATTACTTCAATATTTCATTGTCTTATTAATTTTAATTCTTTTATAACAATGGTTAAAAACGTATTTGATTTAATGATATGCATACGTGCATGGATTTCATTATATGTACTGATTACAATTTTTTTTTTTTTTTTTTATCACAACAATGTGAAATCAATACTTTATTGTCTCCTAAAAGATTCAATTAGTTATTATGCAAATCTTCTCGTATATATGGACATATAATTTGACATTTATGCAACTAATATTCTGTTAAATGTTCTAGCTCAGATTAGTTGGTAGTTAATGGAAATGTGAAATGAAATGTAATGAATGATTTATGGTAAATGTATTTAATATCATTTGCATGTAGTCTGAGAGCAGATTACATGAGATTCCTGACAAGAGTAACACCAAGCTAGAAAGCAATACCGCATCACTTCCAAAACTGTCATAGTACTTCTCCAATGAGGTGTCGCATTGTTACTCTCAGGAGGAGGTTTTTTGAAATTTATTATATCATCAGGTCCTCTTAGGCTAATAGCTGCTTTGTCATACTCATGGGCAGCCTCTTCAGCTGTGTCGAAAGTCCCAAGCCATTGCCGTCTTCGATCCCTATCGCGGATCCCTGCAACCAATTTCCCCCATGGCCTTTGTATCATGCCAGGGTATTTGCGACTGTTAGACATAGTTTCTTGCACTGTTGGCCTAGGGCCTTCGTTAGAAGGTCCATTTTCGCTTGTTAGTTCTCTTGACCATCTTTGGTTTTAATTTCATTAATATGCTTCTTTACCCTATTTGGGTGTGGGGAGGATGACGAGGGACAAAAATCTTCATTTTCATCGCTTGATGAGTCGGTATCAGTAGCATCACAATCAGTGCATGTAATTCGAACAACTTTTGTCCCCTGAAAGCTAATGATTTCACACTCTTAGTGGTAACGGTACAATGTATTGAGTATTTGCTTTTTGAAGAAATGGGTTGCGTCATTTTAAAAGACCAAAACTTATCCCAAAAAATTAGCAAAAACCTGGTTCCGCATCCAGTCATTTGAAATCAATTACTTCAAGGTTAAAGAGCATTTGATAATAAGCGAATGACATAAAAAGTTATAACAATACATACAAGAAACAGATCAAACTAACAATATACAGAAAGACGGCAAGAGAGAGATTTGTATGTAAAATAAATGGTGAAATTCAATGAGTTCCCTAACAAGTAGAGAGAAGGGCAACAAGCCTTGAGAATCAGACCCTTACTCATACTATATGACATTATTTGAGTGAATTAGATATATCAAAGAGCTAATTGCACTCACACCCCCTGAGGTTTGGCCAACTACAGGTAAAATCAACTTTATCGTTTATTAACAATGACACCCCCTTGACTTTAGTCAAAGTGAACAGTGTCAGGGTATTTTCGTCTTTTTCAATTTTTAATTTTATTATTAAATAATAAATCAAAAAATTAAAATAAAATTAAAATTATTTAAAAATTAATAAAAATAAAAAATTAATTAATTTAAATCCATTTTCCAGATCGAATCTCAACCGTCCATCAAGATTAATGAAGGGTTGAGATTCAATCTGAAAATGGATCCAAAAAAAAAAAAAAAAAAAAAATTTTGGATCTTCGAAGAACCCAATCTGGGTTCTTCGAAGAACCCATCGAAGAACCCAGAGAGGGTTCTTCGATCTCTGGATTCAGATCGAAGAACCCTTCTGGGTTCAGATCGAAGAACCCTTCTGGGTTCTTCGATCGAACCCAGTTGGGTTCTTCGATCGAACCCATCTGGGTTCGATCGAAGAACCCAGAAGAACCCAGTTTCTGGGTTCTTCGATCGAACCCAGATGGGTTCGATCGAAGAACCCAACTGGGTTCTTCGAAGAACCCAGAATCTGGGTTCTTCGAAGAACCCAGTTTTCTGGGTTCTTCGAAGAACCCAGAAAACTGGGTTCTTCGAACGAAGAACCATTGGTTCTTCGTTCGAAGAACCCAGAGGGTTCTTCGATCGAACCCATCTGGGTTCGATCGAAGAACCCAGTTTTCTGGGTTCTTCGAAGAACCCAGAAACTGGGTTCTTCGAAGAACCCAGTTGGGTTCTTCGATCGAACCCATCTGGGTTCGATCGAAGAACCCAGATGGGTTCGATCGAAGAACCCAGAAGGGTTCGATCGAAGAACCCAACTGGGTTCTTCGATCGAACCCATCTGGGTTCGATCGAAGAACCCAGTTTTCTGGGTTCTTCGAAGAACCCAGAAACTGGGTTCTTCGAAGAACCCAGTTGGGTTCTTCGATCGAACCCATCTGGGTTCGATCGAAGAACCCAGATGGGTTCGATCGAAGAACCCAGAAGGGTTCTTCGATCTGAACCCAGAGATCGAAGAACCCTCTCTGGGTTCTTCGATGGGTTCTTCGAAGAACCCAGATTGGGTTCTTCGAAGATCCAAAATTTTTTTTTTTTTTTTTTTGGATCCATTTTCAGATTGAATCTCAACCCTTCATTAATCTTGATGGACGGTTGAGATTCGATCTGGAAAATGGATTTAAATTAATTAATTTTTTATTTTTTATTAATTTTTAAATAATTTTATTATTTTATTTTAATTTTTTGATTTATTATTTAATAAAATAAAATTAAAAATTGAAAAAGACGAAAATACCCCTGACACTGTTCACTTTGACTAAAGTCAAGGGGGTGTCATTGTTAATAAACGATAAAGTTGATTTTACCTGTAGTTGGCCAAACCTCAGGGGGTGTGAGTGCAATTAGCTCTATATCAAAAGTATTTCTCCTTTTTTAGAGGAAAGTCAAGAGTAATTTGACAATATAATTTTTTTTTTTTTGATAACAACAAACTTCTATTACAGAAGACCAATAAGAAAATTTGGTTCAGGATTGAATCAACAAAAATCCTCCTTAGAGGAAAAGGCTAGAGAAGCAAGAGAATATGTCATTCCATTCCTTGAACGAGGAATGGCATGACAGTTAGAAACTCCCACAATCCTGAAAAGAGCCTTAACATCACAAACAATAGGGTCCAAAAGAGAACTAGGAGAAGAACTTAACACCCTAACTGTAACATCCCGGATTTCGGATAATTAATTTTATATATGTGAAAATAAATTTTGTGATTGGAGGGGGTGAAAATGTAATTAAAAGTATGTTTAATTTGATGATTTCCAGGTGGACCAGATGGAATGGTAAAAAATGATGCAAGAAAAAGGAAAACTGAAGCAGAGAGCATCGCGACCTGGTCACCGCGACCACAGGTCGCGATGGCTTGCTCGCGGTGGAAAATGAGATTTTTGGCAGTGAGCATCGCGACCAGTCACCGCGACCACAGGTCGCGATGAACTACTCGCGATGAAAATGTCAAATTCTGGCAGTGAGCAACGCGACCACCAGCGCGACCAAGGGACGGCGAGGTGTGCTCGCGATGAAGGCGGTGCAAACGCTCCAGTGAGTACCGCGACCTGGTGGCGCGACCATAGGTCAAGACAGCCGAAAAATATAAAAAAAAAAGTAGCTTCTCGCAGAAGTCAGAAAACACACAGAGCAGAAAAGAGAGAGTGAGAGACCGTGAGAAAGAAGAGAAAGAAGAAAGAAGAAGAAAAAGAAAGAAAAAGAAGAAGAAGAAGAAGAAGAAGAAAAGAGGAAGGAAAGAGAGAAAAGGAAGTGTAGGTGAAGAGAAAGAGAAAGGAAAGGAAAAGAAAATCGTGGAACCGCGATTTGTCGAACGAAAAACGGTATCCAGGTTGGTGTACTTTCATTTTCGGAATCTTTACGAAAAGTATTTCGTTATCGTTTTTGCTTTCGTTTTCGTTTTCGATTTCGTTGAAATTTCTCGTTTTCGATTTTCGTATGAAAATTGTTTATTTTATATGAAAAAATCGATGATTGATATATCTATTGTTGATTTTGTTGATTTTGGAATGATTTTATGATAGATCGCATTTTGATCGTGTTTTCGAATATTTCGATTTCGTTAAAAATACTTGATTTAGATTTTCGTATAACTATTGATTATTTTTCTTGAAGAGTATTGTGTGAATTGTGTGTTTATTGAGTAACTATTGTGAAATCTATTGTGAATCTAGTTTATCGGAAACGGCCCTAGGATACTTAGACATAGAAATGGATATAGGAGGTTGGTATACCAGCTGGGTTTACTGAGCAGTACTGCGCCGCTATTGATTGCTATTGATGATTATTATGTACCTCATCATGGATTCGTCCAGAGGCAGGGAGACACGTACCTCCTCAGGATTCGTCCTGGGGGTTGGGAGCCACGTACCTTCCTAAGGATTCGTTCCTGGGATAGGGAGTTATGTACCTCTCTAGGTTCCGTACCCACGGTCCTAGAGTACCTATCGATGGGCTCATAACGATTTTCGGTTTATAAAATGAATTTAGGAAGTTTTGAAAACCGGTAGCGCTCCCTGGGTCGGTCCAGTCGGGTCGGGTCGGGGGGTGTTACACTAACCACAACATTAACAACATCTAACTCAACCCACTCAATAACCAAGGTTCAAATATTTAGCCAATAGCAGCCCCTCCCACAACGCCAACAACTCGCCAATCTCAGCAGAAAAGAAGCCCAAGAGAGGCTTAGCTGAAGCAGCAACAATCTTACCCTGCCCATCACGCACCACTACACCAGAGCCCAACACTGAGGAGCCCAGTTTAACTGCTGCATCGGTATTCAGCTTCAAGGAGCCTGCTGGAGGAGGAAGCCAAGGATCGGAACAAGGCTGTCTGAGGCGGCTGGGGAGGAGAGCCGAAGACCTTCTGGGTACCTTGAAATTTAGAAAGAAAGCGACCAAGAAACCAAATCAGCATTTAACCTGGGATTTTTAGAATGAATGACAGCATTCCTTTCAAACAAAATCCCCCACAAAATCAAACAGAACTTCTCGAATTCTTTTCTCTTGACCCTAACAAAGACCCACAAAATCAACTCAAAATAAGAAATATGGCGCTGTAAGTTAAGGAGGTCCCAGAATACAGTTAATTCCCAATAGGCACGCACCCAGCTACACCAAAATAGGCATGAGCTAAGCTCTCAGGCTCATCACCACACCTAAGGCAACAAGGGTCAAACACAATTTTCCTAGAGCAGAGATTACAGAGGGACGGAATGGCATTATGGCAGACTCTCCAGATGAAAATTTTGATTTTTGGTGGAATGTTAAGATTCCACAAAGCGAGCCACCATTTAGTATCCGGACACGAAAAGGAATCTTTGATAGAAAATTTTTCCTGCGCAGCCACTCTATACCCACTCTTTATGGAATACTCTCCATTCTTCTCAAAATGCCACACGAGGGAATCCTTACAATCACCAATGCTCAGGGGGATTTCCAAAATAGAATCCCTATCCGCTACTACAAAGAACTGATCAAGCTTAACCATATCCCAAGAGTGGGAGGAGGGAAGAATAAGGGAAGATACCTTGAGGTCTTCTATAGGGACAGTCAAGAAGGGTCTGAAGGTGGATGCCCTTGGCAACCAAGGATCCTGAAAAGCCCTGATATCCTCACCATTACCCACTCTTCATTGGAGGCCCTTAAGAAGAAGGCTCCTACCCCAAATCAAGCTCCTCCATAGATGAGAACTCTCTTGCTTCAAAGAGACAGACAAGAAATCCTCCTGCTTGAAATACTTTACCTTAAAGATTCTAGCCATCAAAGATTCTTTATTCATAACAATTCTCCAAGCCTGTTTGCCTAACAGGGCCTGGTTAAAAAGAGATAAGTTTTTGAATCCAAGACCCCCACAAATTTTCGGAGAGCACAACTTATCTTTTGATACCCAGTTAATTTTCTTTTTATCATCTGTAGCGCCCCACCAGAAACCCATAATCATAGAGCACAGCTCATTGCACAGAACAAAAGGCAATTGGAAAATGCTCATAGTGAAGGTAAGGATAGCTTGAGCCATTGCTTTGATTAGAACTTCCTTCCCACCCATCTAAAAGAGATTACCTTTCCACCCTCTGATTTTACGCCTAGACCCTCTCTTTAATATCACAGAAGGTTTTCCTTTTATTTTTCCCCACCATGGTTGGAAGACCTAGATATTTGTCATGGGCTTGGGCATTAGCAAGGTCTAGGCACTGCAGAATACTGGCTCTTCGATTACCTTCCACATTTGGACTAAAGGTGATGTTAGACTTTTGACAAATTAATCCATTGACCAGAGGCATTCTCATAAATTTGCAGGATCTGTTTCAACTTCTCACAATTCTAGACTGAAGCCTTGCGAAAAAACTATGTTATCATCTGCAAAAAAACAAGTGACTAACAAGGAGACTCCCACAGCTGCATCTTATCCCCAAAGATTGCCCTATTAGATTCATTGTCTTTGATAAGAGTAGATAAAACTTTCTGCACAAAGGAGGAAGAGGTAAGGAGATAGAGGGCATCCCTGTCTTAACCCTCTTTACGGAAGAATTTCCCTAACAGACTTCCCATTAACTAGGAATGAGAGTTTGGATGTCGATACACAATCCATTACAAGGGCTATGAAGTGACTAGGGAATCCCAGCTTCTCCACGATCATCTCTAGGAAGCCCCACTCAACACGGTCGTAAGCCTTACTCATATCCAGTTTAATAGCTGCATACCCTTTTTTGCCATTTTTTTGTTTCTTAATCGAATGTAGCAACTCAAAAGCAACCATAATGTTATCAAAAATTAACAGCCCTGGCACAAAAGCACTCTGCTCCGAAGAAATGATGTGGGGCAGAATTTCTTTCAACCTGTTTGCCATAACCTTTGAAACAATTTTATAAATAACACTGTAAAGGTTAATGGATCTGAAATCAATCATTCGCTCCGGTTTTTTAATTTTTGGAATCAGGACAACATTTGTTGCATTAAACTCCTTGATTGAGCAGCCACCATTAAGAACTTTGAGGCACACACTAGAGACATCCTCGCCGATCACATTCCAGAATTTCTGAAAGAAGAGAGTATGAAAGCCATCGGGACCAGGGCCTTATTTAGGCCCATTTCGAAAATTGCAGCTCGCACATCTACTAGGGTGAAAGCCTCTCCTATTCTGCCTGCCATCTAGACATCAACTTTACGTTCGAGAAAGGAGGTAGCAGCAGCAAAATCCGAATAAGACGGCTAGACAGGACTGGAATAAATCTGAAAAATAATCACAAACTACATTGGTCATGCCCTGCTCAGACTCCCTACGAACCCTACTGATATCCAACAAGGAGCTAATTAGATTCTTCTTTTTTCTGGCAGTCGCTCTTCTATGAAAAAATTTAGAGTTCCTATCCCCTGCAAGTAACCAATCAACCTTTGACCGCTGTTTCCAATAGAGCTCTTCATCAGTGAGGAGTCTTTCCAACTCTATCTCCCTGGTCTTAATATCATTAAGAACCTGCACAAATTGCTGACGATCATACATAAGGTTAATCTCAATCCTTTTTTTATCAATGGTTTTTTTAAGTGACCCAAACTTAACTTTACTCCAAATCTCTAACCTTTCAGCACACATAATCAGTTTAGCCCTTAAACTTCTACCAGAAGTGGCATTGTCAAACCCTCCCCAAGCTTTGCAGATCACAGAATAACATTATTCATCTTTAAGCCAAGATGGTTCAAATCTGAACTTCTGCTCTCTATTACCACTGTTGCTGAAGACACCTCTCACAAACTTAGCAGCAATCGGCCTATAATCAGAAAACATAAAGTCCAGATGCTCAACTTTAACTTCCAAGAACAAATCTACCCACGGTTGGGTAGCAAAAAAGCGACCTAATCTTTTCTGAACATTTCTGATTCCCTCCCTTTTATTATTCCAGGTATACAACGCCCCTGAAAACCCCAAATCTACAAAATCACAAAACTCAACAATACTACGAAAATTAAACATACCCGGACCAAGTCTTTCATTCCCGCCAAGTTTCTCCTCAAGATGAAGGAGTTCGTTGAAATCTCCACCGCACAACCAAGGAAGCCTGTTAACTGCCTTGAGCCTACAAAGAAGCTCCCAAACATCAACTCTATAGTTTTGGACAGGACAACCATAGAACCCTGTGAACCTCCATTTAAGATTGTTCTCCATTTTAATCACCACATCAATATGTCCCCTGGAGTAGGAAAAAACTGAAACATCCCACACATCATTCCACAAAAGCATCAAACCTCCACTTTTCTCTACACAATCTACATGCAACCCACCAGCAAAACCCAACTGAACCTTAATTCTCGTAGCTCACTCGCCTTTCAATCTAGTTTCAGAAAGGAAAACTAGATTGGGGGATTATTTTCGGATAACCTTCCGGAGAGCCAAGAGTGCCCGAGGACTCCCCAATCCTCGAACATTCCAACAAATAATACTCATAGCTCCCGGCGGGCTTGCTCAGCAGACTCCGCCGATATATCAGTGTCTGAACATTTCTGTTTCTTCCCAAGCAAGTTCTCTTCTAAAATTTCTTTTCCTTTACGCTTCCCTCCAGGATCTAACACAATCACCTCACTGGATGATATTCTAGCATTAGTATCTTAAAAGATAATAACAGGGAATAAAATTTTTGATCCTCGTTAAATCATTATTAATCTTCAAATCGAATCTACAAATTGTTACATAACTAATAAATAACGAACCCTACATGCCCCAAATTAATTGATGCTAACCGAACCCGATACAAATCTATACTAAGGGCGTGTTTTGGAATAACTTTACAAATAGAGCTTCTGAGTGTAAATTTTTTACTAGTAAAGTTTTTTTTTATAAAAAAAAACTCTATACCATTTAATATTCAATTTTAATTTTTTTTTTTTTTAGATTTATAGATGATTTGACAATATATTTAGAAAAGAGCTTTGAGGGTGATAAAAAGAAATAAAATAAATTTTCTTAATGAAATTTAAAATATAAAAAATGAAATTTCCACGTAAAAATGCTCTTCTTGACTGGATATCGAACAACTAAAAGAATTTTAAAAAATTGTTAAAAAAAATTCTTTTGGCGGATATAAAGGTCGTACCAAACACAATATAAAACTAACACGTATTAGACCGAAATTGAGATTTTCAATCCCTTTATTTGATATGCTTTTTCACAAATCTTATTTAACTTGATTATTAGAAAACATCCATAACGTACAAAATTATGGTAATCATGATAGAATGTCTAACTTACAAAATAGGTCGGATTATTTGGAGGCTCCGACAAGAACGAAATCCCACATCAACATCATCATGTTGCAACTACAAGTTGTGTAAGTGAAATCAGTGAGAAACCCAAGAGACAGAGGAGAAGATTACTTATATATATAAATGTTTGTCGATCGAATGTATAGAGGTGGCGAAATTACTGGCTTCGCTGCGAATCAGAGAGAAGAGCAACAATTCTCTAAATAACGACAGTCTCTCTCTGTTGAAGAAATGAGTCAAATCTCCGGAAATTGCAGTGCACCCTTTGTGTTTTTGAGATACGAGGATGTTTGTCTATCTGGTTTAGGATTTTATTGTGCTGTGTAAATGGTAATATGAGGAAAAGGTTGAGGGTATTTTAGTAAACTTGGGCATTGAAGCTTCCTATTGATATTTTATTTCGTACATTTGTAGTAAGGTTAATAATACAATTGATAATTTGATATTTTAATTTAATTTACTCTCAATGTTCCAATATCAATTGATAATACATAGCTAGCAGAATTTTGGTGTCAATGAATAAGGAAAGCTATAGTCCATGTATTAAATCGTGTAGAGATTATTATCGTTCTTTTAATCAAATATTGCAAGGTAAATGTTCTCTTTTTTTTTTCTTTTGAAAGAAAAGGAATTATTTAAGCCAAAAGGGCACTGTAATCATTCAGAATTACAGAAGCAATAGAAGGAGGGAAATCCTCTATCCAAGCTAACAAATCAGTAACACTACAATCCAATTGAGCTAAAGGATGAGCTCCCCTATTGACAGAACGGAGGACAAATCAGTCATAAAAGGTAAATGTTCTTTTTAAATGGAGATAGTCGCCATTAAAAATTACAATCCGAGATCATTATTGTTGTTGTTCTTAGTGTAAGACAGTAAGACTAGGAGTTCTACTGTCAGAGGTTTTTAAATGTATGATCATATTATCTTATTTCATATGTACTTTGTTTATGTTGTAAAACACCTAATCGTTTATAATTCTTATCATAATTTGATGTATCAATTGGCAGAATAGACATTGAAGTATTGTGACATTTTTAACATCGGCTTGGGAGGTGTTTACATTCGAATTTCTTTGTGGAAGTTGCATACTTGTAAATCATTACATATAAAAAAATTTCATGAATTTAGGAGTACTCATTAAGGCATTGAATTCGGGTGTCAAGTAGGTTAAAAAAATCTAAGATTAAGGTATTGATAAAAGAGACCCAATTACCTTGTGACATTTTAATTTGTGAGTATAGGTTGAGTTTGATTATGATTTTTGGTATGGAGAAAATAGAAATATGATTATGTTATGACGTACAAATTCATGATTTTATGAGATATATAACAGTTACATATTTTGATGTCAATCAGGTGATTAATAGGAAATATTTAGGTTGTACGATTAAACAATTTTATCTTTATATAAAGGAAAATTCTAAATTTTGGAATGGGAGTTCTTGACAAATAAAAGTGTTAGCACGTAAATTTTATGATTTTTAGATATTTTTAATTTTGTTAATGGTGTAAAAAACAAAAATTCGGTGTTGAGAATTATCCATTGAACGATTTTTAATTCTCTATTTGGAATTGATAAAATTACGATTTTTGGGATTGGAGAAGTTCACTAGTTTTTTATTGAGTACAAAAAGTTCGAGAAAGTTTGATGATATCTAATTAATTTAATTTATGGTTCTAATTGGTAGAAAAATCAGAAATGTTGTTTAACAACTATGAGTACTATTCATATTCATTGAATGATTTTTAATTCTCAATTGGATATTGAAAAACTACGATTTCTAGTATTGTAGAAGTTAGTTGATATGTTAATCGGTTTAAATTTTTCTGAGTTATATTGGTTTATAAAGATACTTAATTCGGAACATATTTCAACTGGTGAACAGAAATTCTTATTTTAGCATGATTTACTTTATAATTCAACGGAATTAGATAAAATTGTGGAATTTGGAATATGTTTATCAGTGTAAGGGTTAATTTCCATAATTTTGAAGGTTTTTGAGGTTACAATATGAATCGTATCAATATGGTTAAGATCCATATTTATAGGATTCTCTTCTTGATGATTAAGTGTTGATTAGACTTCTCAATCCAAAAGATTAAAAGTGTTTCATTGTTTTTGCCAAGTTACTTAACATCCATTTACTCCAGTATTTCATTGCCTTATTAATTGCAATTCTTTTAGAATAATTATTAAAAACGAATTTAATTTATTGATATGAATACTGGCATGGACTCATTATATGTATTGATTACAATTTTTTTTTTTTTTACAACAATGTGAAATCAATGTTTTATTATGTCCTAAAAATTTAAATTTATGTAAGAGACATGCTAGCCACAGGCGACTGTGGCCTAAAGGGAGCGACACTTGGCCTCTTTTAATTTTTTTTTTAAATTCTGTGTAAAATTTTATTTTAGTCTTTATATTTATACTTAACTTTTATAACTATTATATTATTATAAATATATCCATTTAGTCCATACAATACATTTTTTAATAATAAAATATAAATGGAATTACAATTAATTATTATTAAAATTTAAAAATTAAAAGTAAAAAAAAAAATTTATGGTCAATTGACATAAATCTCAATTGTTGTTATTTAATTTCAGTTAGTTTTAACTATTAAAAATAATATTTTAGTCTTTTTACTTTATTTTTATTTTTTAAAAAATATTAAAAATTTAAAATTAAAAAAATATAATTTTAGATCTTAAATGGCGGATGAAGATTAAATATAACTTTTTTAAATCCAAATATAATTTTTTCAATTATTAAAAAAATAAAGGTGAAGATGAGATCTCCATCTTTTTTTTTTTTCATTTTTTAAAAAGAAATAGGATCACCACCTTGATTTTTAGCGACTCTATAGAGACAATGTTTTGAGGCATGATCTCCGTTGATGGAGACCAAGTATGATCTCAATGCCTATATTTTGACTAGGTACGGTCTCTATTATGGAGATCAAATTCGATCCCCATAAATGGAGATCAAATTCGATCCCCATAAATGGAGATCATGCCTCCAGATGGAGACGAGGTCATACTTGATCTCCATCAATGGAGATCATACCTCAAGATAAAAATAAAGTCTCAAATATCTCTGTGGAGTCGCTAGAAATTAAGGTGAAGATCCCATATTTTTTTTAAAATAAAAAAAAAGATGGAGATCTCATCTCCACATTTATTTTTTTAATAATTTAAAAAATTATATTTAGATTTTAAAAAAAATTATATTTAATTTCCATCCACCATTTAAGATTTAAAATTATATTTTTTTAATTTTAAATTTTTAATATTTTTTTAAAAAATAAAAATAAAGTAAAAGACTAAAATATTATTTGTAATAGTTAAAACTAACTGGAGTTGACTAATAGCAACTGAGATTTATGTCAATTGACCATAAAAGTTTTTCTTACTTTTAATTTTTAAATTTTAATAATAATTAATTGTCATTTCATTTATAATTTATTATTAAAAACTTTATTGTATGGACTAAATTGATATATTTATAATAATATAATAGCTATAAAAGTTAAGTATAAATATAAGGACTAAAAAAAAATTGTACACAGAATTTGAAATAAAAAATAAAAAGAGGCCAGGTGTCGCTCCCTCTTTATGTAAATCTTTTTCGTGTACATGGAAACTTACTTTGGCATTTGCGCAATGAATATTTTGTTAAATGTTCTGACTCATAGTCGGTAGTTAATGAGATGTGTGTTTATGGTAAATGTATTTAAAACCACTTGCTTATAGTTTGAGAGCAAATTTGGGTGATCATGACTTCGATAGCCATACGAGTGATTTGGAAGAGATCTCTCGAAAAGTATTTAGTGCTCATTTCGGACAACTCTCCATCATTTTTCTTTGGCTGAGTGGCATGTATTTCCACGGTGCTCGTTTTTCCAATTATGAAGCCTGGCTAAGCGATCCTACTCACATTGGACCTAGTGCCCAGGTGGTTTGGCCAATCGTGGGCCAAGAAATATTGAACGGTGATGTGGGCGGTGTAACATCCGTAATTTTCATTAATTATGAAAAGTGTCCATAATTATTGTGAATTATGTGAAAATAATGTAATGAGTTTATTTGGATTAATTTTTAGGTATACAAGTGGACCAGGTGGAACAGTCAGAAAGAATGCATGAAGAAAAAGGAAAAAGTTGGCAGTGAGCACCGCGACCAGCTACCGCGAATCAGGGATCGTGATGAGCAACTCGCGGTGAAAATGCTGATTTTGGGCAGTGAGCATCGCGACCAACATCACGACCAGACACCGCGATGGCTGATCGCAATGAAGGCGATAAAAATACTCCAGTGAATACCGCGATCAGATGACGCGACGAGCGGTCGCGATGACCAAAATTTTATAAAAAAAATAGATGGCTGTGGAAGCTTCACGAAGAAGCTAACAGAAAATAGAGAGAGAGAGACAGGGAGAAGAAAAAAGAAAAAGAAAAAGAGGAAGAAAAGAATAAGAGAAAGAAAGAAGGAAAGAGAAAGAAAAGAAAGAGAAGAAGAAGAAGGAAGGAAGAAGAATAAAGAGAAGAAAAAGAGGAGGAAGAAAGAGAAGAAGAAAAAGGAGGAAAAAAGGAATCTAGAAAAGAAACTGTCGGAAAAACGGTATCCAGGTTGGTGTACACTTCTTTTTGAAGCCTTTGTGGTTTTATTATGTGTTTTTTATTCGAATATGAGATTTTTGAATATTTTGGTGGATATATGTTCATACGTTTAATTATTTGAATATTTTGATTATTACGATTATGTTGAAATAAATTGTTTCAGAATATCGTATGAAACAAATCGTATAATTTCCATGAAGTCACATACATATGTTTTACGAATATTGTTTGAAAATTATATTTGTTGAATTTAATTTCGATTTGTAAATTACAGTTGTTGATTTCGAAATGAATACAATGAATTGATGTGAAAGTTTAAAATTGTGTATTGCGAAACGGCCCTAGGATACTTGAACATAGAAAACGGATAAAGAAGGTTGGTATACCAGCTGAGTTATTTCAGCAGTACTGTACCGATATTTATCTTGAACTTGATATTACGTACCTCCCTAAGGATTCGTCCTGAGGTAGGGAGTTATGATATTGATATTATGTACCTCCCTAAGGATAGCGAGTACCCGGTCCTAGGGAAGGGAGTTATACGTACCACCCTTGGATGGAACAGACCCCAAGTGCCGGTCCTAGGGTTGGGAGTTATGTTCGACGGGCAGCCACCGAGTGGTCGATGTCAAACGGCCCATATTCCAGTCCAGAAAATTATGTTGAGTATACCAAAGAGCAATGATTGAAATGAATTGGATAAAATGTTTATAAGAGAATTGATAAATTGATTTTGTATGATTTATTTATTTATTTAATGGTGTTGCTTAATAATAATAATATGTTTGAATATGAAATTATCATGATATGTTATTTTGAAAAGTTATTTTGTGAATTTAGAACTTATATTTAGTGTACACCCACTAAGCGATATGCTTAACGCGTTGAATTTTTTATCACGCGTAGGGAACAGAGATACCAGTGGAGAAAAAAGACTGAAGAGGAGGTAGCTGCAGACTGAGGTTCAGAGTCACCATACTTTTGGGTAATGATATTTAAACTTTGTCTGTATATTAGTTAGCTAAGCATGCATATACAGAAATTTGTAAATTTGTCATATATACAAGTTTTGTAAATATTTGTTTAATGGTTTATGTTTCAAAGTTTGTAAATATTGACTATGTATTGTTTCATTTGAAAATGTTTGGAAAGTCGCACTATACGGCAGAGTGCGCATATGATTGATAAATGAATTTGAAGTGTTGAATATTATATTATTTGAGTTTTTGTTGTAAAACAGGATTTTTGGAAAGTCAGCAAAACAGAGGAAACTCTGGAAAAAATTTTCAAATAGTTTTGATGGGCTCACTATAAAGGATTTTAAAATGCTAGTCATTTGGTTTTACAAAAGATTTCAAGTTATAAATAAAGTTTAGAAAAGTTTGAAAATCCGGTAGCGCTCCTTGGGTCAATCCAGGCGGGTCGGGTTAGAGGGTGTTACATTTAAGTTGTATCATAGCGCGATTTAGGCGTTTCTGGATCAAAGGAGTTATAGTCTGTATATGCATGCATTGTACAAAGACACCTATAGGAGTATGTGACTCTAATATGCAGACCTCTCTTCTGTCTTATATAGGATAAAAAGAAATGGAAGGAAGTAGAGATAGACCTGAAAGTCCCGCCAATGTAGCTGGGAGAGCATCTAGAGAATCCGTAAGCCTAAGAGCGGACTGGACCAGAAGTTCAGGGTCAGCCGGCATTTATGCAACAAATGGCTGAATTCTTTCAGAACGTGGCCAATGCAGCGCCACGAAGGTCAGCAATTGAACGCTTGGTCAAGTATAGACCTACTGATTTCCACGGCAGAAAAGATGAGGATGCATCTGCCGCAGAATACTGGTTTGAACGGACAGACAGAATATTACAGCAGATGCATTGCACACCTGAAGAAAGTTTAGAGTGTGCAATATCTTTATTACAGGAGGATGCCTACCAATGGTGGACCTCCATTATACAGACAGTGCGGCCAGAAGAGAGAAAGTGGGAGTTTTTCCAGAAGGAATTTCGAAGAAAATATGTCAGTCGTATTTATCTGGATAACATGAAGAGAGAATTTACCAACCTGAAACAGAGACAGATGACAGTGACAGAGTACGAAAGAGAATTTGTCAGGTTGAGTAAATATGCTCGAGATATAGGTGGCTACCAAGGCGGACAGATGCAAGAGATTTGAAGATGGACTGAACGATTATATCCGCCTACAGGTTGCTGCAATTGAGTTTGAAGATTTTACCAGACTTGTCTCTGCAGCCTTGAATGTTGAAAGAATTAAGAAAGAAGAACAGGTCAGACGAGACAGAAGTTAACAGAGAAGAGGATCAGGGCAATCGAGTTCATATCAGCCACAGAGTAAGAAGTTTAAGGGACCGCAGTCTAGTGATCCGATGCAGTTATAGAGACCCATACCCACAGCTAGACCGCGTCAGTCTGCAACATCAATAGCCAGTACCCCTGGGAATGCGGCTAGGGGACCAGCGCAGGCACTTTATGAGCATTGCAGAATAAGACATCCTTGGGGAATGCTGGAGGATCACAGGAGCCTGTTTGAGATGTGGATCCTGTGATCATTTTCAGAAGGATTACCCACAATTTAGAGCTATCCCTATTCAGTAGCCAGAGAGACCAGCTTCCTACAACTTCCAGAGATAGGAGGCCCAGTCAAGCAGGAACTGAAAGTTGTAGCCACAGAGGGGTGTCAGAATCAGTGGCAAGACCAGATAGTCGTACCCCTGCACGAGCCTATGGTATTAGGGCTCAGGAAGGACAAGGATGCACTAGACGTGATTGCTGATACTATTTTTATCTTTGACACTACAGCTATTGCATTAATAGATCCAGGTTCTACTCATTCCTATATATGTGATGCATTGTTGAAACAATGAAATTTGAAAACTGAACCTACTGAGTATGAAGTATTAGTCAACAATCCGATAGGCCAAAGTGTAGTTGTGAACCGTATGTACAGAAATTGTCCTATTCGGATTCAGGAGTGTGAATTTTTAGGTGATTTGATAAAGTTGTCATTCCATGAGTTTGATGTTATTCTAGGAATGGATTGGCTGTCCAGGTACAAGGTGGTGATTGACTACAATTTGAAACGAGTAACACTCAGAGCAGCCGATGGCACAGAAGTCACAATGGTGGGTGAAAGGAGGGATTATCTCTCCAATGTTATTTCAGCCACTACATCCTATAAATTGATCAGAAAGGGTTGTGAAGCTTATTTGGCACAAGTGGTTGATTCTAGAAAGGTTGATTCTACAATTCAGAATATACCCACTGTGTGTGATTTCGCAGACGTATTTCCAGAGGAACTTCCTGGATTGCCACCTCAGAGAGAAATTGAGTTTGTAATTGATGTGGTACCAGGTACTTTGCCGGTATCAATAGCTCCTTACAGAATGGCACCAGCAGCGCTTAAAGAACTGAAGATACAGTTACAAGAATTGCTAGATAAGGGCTTCATCAGACCCAGTGTATAAAATAAAATAAAATAATATACAGATTTTACCTCATCGCTTGAGCTTTCGCCCACCTGCCCCATAATTGGTATCTCCTCATCAGCTTACCGTACAATCCTAACCAAATGACTGGAAGAGAAGAAGACTCTCTCAGCACTGCATACCTCGAATGCGAATGTATCTTTTTATGGCCCAAGTGCGGGTTCTGCTCAAAAGGCGGAGGCGATTTGGGCTTCCCTTCTCCGAGGTCGACAAAAATGTATGTATCTTGGTGGCTTTCTTCTTTCGTAGTGGCACTGTGGACTAGACATAACTCAAGTGGCTTTGGAAAGTTAGATGTATCATCTTCATGTAACAAACTCTTGCTCCCTTCCTTCCCTACTTGATCAACCCAAATCTGCTGCTCAATTTGCTATTCGATTTCCATGGCCGTTTCATTGCATTGCTCCATAAGATATGGTTTGTGCTCTTGCCATTGGATCTCTGTAGCTAATTGGCTGCTTTGAATCGCCAAGCTTTGAGCATTTGCTTAAGTCTGACAATCAGTACTAACATGCAGCCCTCCACATAAGAAACATCTCAGCGGAGCTCCACAGTCTATAGTCGGGTAGGGGTTGTTCTGTTGAAAGTATAGATAGTTCTCATATTGTTGTTCCTCAGAACGGCTCTTAGCAAACGGATTGCCCACCTGACAATCAGTACTCACATGTGGCCCCCACATAAGAAACAGCTCGGAGGTGCTTTATAGCCACTAGTCACCACTTCCTCGGTAAGCTCCTGTGCCTCATACCAAAAATACATGTCCTGCACAGAAAACGAAAATCAAACTTAATAAAAATAAAATATATACAAATCCAAAGTAGCTATAGACCTAATCGGTATTAATATCAACACAACTAAAATATCCCTGGCAATGGCGCCAAAAACGTGACACGCCTTTTTGTAACCGCAAGTATACGTGGGCGGTACAAGTAATAAAATGATGAGTAAATTATCGTCTCCACAGGGATATTTAGGCGTTGATTACTAAAATTAACCAAGCCTATTTCTATTTGGATAATCAAAATGTTTAAAATAACGAATTAAAAGATAAAAATATAAAAGACATAAAAATAAGCAAACAACCAATATGAGAGATTAGTTAGGGTATTTGAATTCACTTAATCCATCCAATTGAATTTCATAAAAGCATATTGTTGTAGTTTAATTATTCATGTTGATGATCGTGTTTATCTAAATTATCCAAAGTCCCCTCTCGAGGTAAATCGGACCTATTCCACATACACTAATATCCTATCTCTCGAAGGTATATCCAAGTGCATGAGAATGCATTAGTCACAACAAACACCCTATGTGATCACACAAGCAAATTAGTATATCTCTATCTAATTCTACTTGTGGTGGACATTACATCGAGCACGTTGTGGGCGTCTCCTCTCGGTAAATAACACAAAACCAATTTATCATCTAAATGTAGGCCTTTACATCCAAAAGCATTAAGCACAATAATACCACTCAACGACATAATAATCAACCACAACAAATTAAACAATCAATTCATTCAATCATCATAGAATAAGATCCATCAAAACCCTAACTTACAAGTTTAGTTCATAATCAAGATTTACAATAATTAAACTAAATTAAATTAACTAAAACAATTAAAATAAAGCGAGACGGATTAAATGGAGGATAATGTTAGACGGTCACACGGTTCCAATCACGGATATGGAAAACATATTGAATATTACTAAGCACAATATATCATGAAATAATATAACAATATATATTCATAATCAATAACTCACAAAATCCGTTTATAATCCGAAAATCACCTAACAAGAGTTCTAACAACTCATAATCATCAATGAACAATCAAAGGAAGAATAATGAGATGAAATACAACCCATCGAAGCTCTAAAGAGTCGAAATCTCGCTTCGGTCCGGCTAGAACTTTTCCGCTTTCGATCTTCGTCTTCTTCGATGAACACTCACGAAACTAGAGATGTCTTGGTGTTTTGTGATGTTGGGTTATGTTTTGAAGGAGCAAGATGGGTGAAGAATCACCCTTGGAGCAGCTTGGGAGCTACTGGGACTGTTCTTGGACGAGCTCTCCCTCTCTCCATTTTCTCCTCGCTTTCTTCTTATAGCAGCAAGTTAGGGCTGCTGATTTTTGGCCATCGCGAGCACCACCGCGACCTAGCAGTCGCGCCGCTTGGTCGCGGTGTCCACTGGTCTGGTTGGAGCTGCTGCACCGCGAGCAAACGCTGGCAGGGTCTCCTCGCGCTCAAGCTCGCCATGCTCACTGCTAGATGTTGCACCTGCACGACCGCGAGCTGGACTGCGACTAGGCTGGGTTGCGCTGCTCCTCGCGCTGCACACTGCTGCCTTTATTCTCCACCGCGAGCTGGACTGCGAGAGGGCTGTGTCGCACTGCTCCTCGCACTGCTAACTGCCTGGCCTGGTCTTCTTCATCGCGAGGAGGAACGCGAGGGAGCTGGTCGCGCTGTGTGCTCGCCATGCACACTGGTGAGCTTTTATTTTTTTTCTTTTCTTTAACATCAAAATAGCGTCGTTTTGGACCAACTCTTTGGTGCCAAAACAGCGCCGTTCCACTAAAGCCCAAATCCAATGGTGCAAAATGCACCGTTTCACTAATGGCTGGGGTTAACTTTCTAAATTTACAGTTTGGCCCCAGAACTCTACGATTCGTTCATCTAGGCCCTTCCACCAAGTTACTAAAATTACACTTTTTCCCCAAAAATATATAAAATCATCACTTAGGTCCCTAAACCTGCACACTAAAGGAAAACACATCAAAAGCACCAAAAATACTCAAGAATACAATCAAAAGAGATAATCCAAGGGTCGTAATTATATGATAATAAATGACCGATCAGGGAGCTCTAGTGTTATTTGTGAAAAAGAAAGATGGGTCACTGAGATTGTGCATCGATTATAGGCAGCTGAATAAACTTACTGTCAAGAATAAATATCCGTTACCTAGAATCGATGACTTGTTTGATCAGTTGAGAGGAGCCTGTGTCTTCTCAAAGATAGATCTTAGATCAGGGTATCATCAGTTGAGAATAAAATATTCTGATATTCCGAAAACAGCATTCAGAACAAGGTATGGACACTATGAATTTGTAGTAATGCCATTTAGGCTGACAAATGCACCTGCAGCCTTTATGGATCTGATGAACCGGATATTCCGACCATACCTGGATCAGTTTGTGGTTGTATTTATTGATGATATCCTGGTATACTCATAGACGACAGAGGACCATGACAGGCACCTCAGAGTAGTATTGTAGATTTTGAGGGAGAAGTAACTGTATGGTAAATTGAGTAAGTGTAAGTTTTGGTTGGTTGAGATTGCATTTCTGGGCCACATTGTGTCAGCAAAGGGTATTAAGGCAGATCCCAAAAAAATTGAAACAATTGTGGAATGGAAGCCTCCCAGGAATGTTGTAGAAGTAAGAAGTTTCTTAGGCTTAGCAGGTTATGTAACACCCCCTGACCCGACCCGTCTGGATCGACCCAGGAAGCGCTACCGAGTTTTTAAAACTTTTCTTAATTCTGTTTATAATTTGAAAACCAAATCATTTGTAATTTAAAATCCTTTCTAGTGAGCCCATCAAAATTCAGGTTTAGAAACTTTCGGCAGAGTTTCCTCTCTTTTTCTGATTTTCCAAAACCTGTTTCAAATAAAATCTCAAATAATATAAAAACCACACTTCAAATCTCTTTTTCAATCAAATGCGCACTCTGCCGTTTAGTGCGACTTCCAAATATATTCCAATAAAACATTTCATAATTCAATATTTACAAAACTTTGAAAATAAAAAAAACATAAACCATAAAATAATTATTTACAAACCATAAATATATAACACAATTACAAATTTCTGTATATGCATGCGTATCTAATCATATTATACAACAATATATATATATATATATATATATATATATATATATATATATATATATATATATATATGTCTACCCAAAAGTATGGTGACTCTATTCCTCCGTCTGCAGCTAGCACCTCTTTAGTCTTTTCCTTCTTCGGTATCTCTGTTACCTACGCGTGATAAACATCAACGCGCTAAGCAATAATGCTTAGTGGATGTATACTAAAATAAATTTCAATGTAATGTAAAACAATAAATCTTAAATTCTGAAACTATATAAAGTAAAATATTTCAAAAATTCCTGGGTTTCAATCTCAATAACATTTCTTTATTTTCACATCATTTTCTGGCTTTCAGTTCTTAATTGGGCCCCTGATACACATAACAGGGTTTACAGGACTGGATTACGGGTTTTACAGTCGGGTTTCCCATCTCATATGAAATGGTATCCCTATATAAACAGTCGATTTCCCATTTTAGAATGAAATGGTATCCGTATTTTTCACAGTCGGTTTCCCATTTCAAATGAAATGGTATCCGTATTTCACAGTCGGTTTCCCATTTCAAATGAAATGGTATCCGTATAATCATCATCATAATCACCAGGAATATCGGTGCAGTACTGCTATATATATACCCAATTGACATGTCAATCTCCTATATCCATATTTCCCTATACATATATATCAGGGCCATAAAATCAAAATTCAGAGTTTACAAATATTGCAAAGATTTCATATAACCTTCAGATAAATTTCATATAACCAAAAATTCTCTCAATTAATCCAAAATGAATATTCATCAACATTTGTAAAACAAGATATTCAAAATCATATCAAAAATAGAAAACGAAACGTAAAATCATTAAATTCACATAATCATAATTCTGTAACTCAAAATCATTTTCAAATAGTATTCATAAATTAATTCAATCAAAACTTACGAATTATTAAAATTTCAACTAATCAATTTGAGTCTGAAAATGGATACTCAAAATAACAGTGTACACCAACCTAGATACCGTTTTTTGACAGTTTCTTTTCTGGATTTTCCTTTTTCCTTTTTCTTTTCTCCCCCTCTTTTCCTTTTCTTTCTTCCTTTCTTCTTCCTTTCTTCTTCTTCCTTTTCTCTCTTCTTCTTCTTCTTCTTCTCCTTCTTCTTCTTTCTCTCTCTTTTCTTTCTTTTCTCTTTCTTTTTCTTTCTTTCTCTTTTTCTTTTCTCCTCTCCCGTTCTCTCTTTCTATTTTCTGGTTTTCTAAATTGCTTCTTTGTGAAACTTCCACCGACCTTTTATTTTTTTATAAAATTTCGATCATCGCGACCACACGCATTGCTCACTGGAGTGATTTCACCGCTTTCATCGCGATCAACCATCGCGGTGCCTGGTCGCGATGATGGTCGCGTTGCTCACTGCCCAAATTCGATATTTTCATCGCGAGCTAGTCAGCGCGATCCCTAGTCGCGGTGCTCACTGCCTAAAATCATCATTTCTCACCGCGAGCAGCTCATCGCGATCCCTGGTAGCGGTGACTGGTCGCGGTACTCACTGCAAACTTTTTCCTTTTTTTTCATGCATTATTTCTGGACCGCTCCATCTGGTCCACCTGAAAACCTTAAAAATATATATACATTTAATTACATTTTTCACCCCTCAAATTATAAATATCATATTTACATATTCAAAATTCATTCAACCATACTTTTCATATTTATTTGAAATTAGGGATGTTACAGGTTATTATCGACGGTTTGTGAAGGGATTCTCATCCATAGCAAGTCCGTTGACCAAGCTATTGCATAAAAATGTCAGATTTGACTGGACTGACAGATGTCAGGCCGCTTTTGACATATTGAAGACGATGTTAGTTGAGGCTCCAGTCCTAATTCAGCCGGTCTCAGGTAAAGATTTTGTGATCTATAGTGATGCCTTACACCATGGTTTGGGATGTGTACTGATGCATGAAGGCAATGTGGTTGTATATGCGTCCAGACAGTTGAAAACTCATGAACAGAACTATCCTATACATGATCTGGAACTTGCAGCCATTGTATTTGCTTTGAAGATATGGAGGCATTACTTATATAGTGAGAAGTGCTACATATACACAGATCACAAAAGTCTGAAGTATCTGCCTACTCAAAGAGAACTCAATCTAAGACAGAGACGATGGATGGAATTAATCAAAGACTATGATTGTGTGATTGACTACCATCCAGGAAAGGCGAATGTGGTAGTAGATGCTCTGAGCAAAAAAGCATTATTCGTTTGAGCTTCCTTTGAAGCTAGATCACAGCAACTACAATTATTAGAGGTTGCAAATGCTACCTGCCATACGAGCATTTGATCTTGAAGACTTTGTGCTGACTCCAAAGCCATGTTCGCCAAAGTACATTGCATCTTAGGTAGCTGGATCCAGTAAGAATTCACAAACTGTGAATAAAGACTTCCTCATCTGAAAAAAAAAAAAAAAAACATATAAGCTATTGGTATATTGGTTACTCCTTACCTTGAGTGAAGCAATTTTTGGTAATATAACTCACTGTACTACTTCATATGAAGTTTGGCAAACCTTAGTTTTTATATGCTCAACAATCTAGAGCCAAGATTCTACAGATTAAGGCTGAAATGTAAACTGCAAGAAAAGGTGCATTAACTGTTAGTGAATATGTGCTAAAAATGAAGAAATTGAGTGAAAATTTAATGGTTGTTGAACAACCTCAGTCAGAGGATGAATTGATCTCTTAGATTTTAGAAGGCCTAGGAGCAAAATATGATTATGTTGTAGTCAATATTACTACTAGACAAGAGAATATCAACTTGCAAGAAGTACAATTTTTAGTGATGAGCTATAAGAGTAGGTTGGCTCAACATAATGCTTTGAATACAATTAATTTAGCTAATGCCTCTGCCAACTATGCAAATAATGGCATGAGAGGAAATAATTCTATAGGGAGATCAAGAGGCAAAAGTCGAGCCAGAGGTAACTACAATAACAGATTTGGCAACAAAATTATATGTCAATTCTGTGGCAAATAAGGACACATGGTAACTTCTTGCTATCACCACTTTGATCAATCTTTTCAAGGTATTCAACAGCAACAACAACCTAATCAAAACACTCAAAATCAAGGAGGGCAGCAATATTAGCAATATCAAGCTCATAACAACCAGTTTGCTAATCCATCTTTTGGTGTAGCTATTCCTTTTCGGGCTCATTTTGGCCAAGTTAATGCAAGTTACAATCCAAATGCATATATTGCTTCTCCTAGGACTGTGGTTGGTCCAAATCGGTATGTGGATAATGGAACAACTAACCACATCACAACTGACTTGAACAACCTCTCTCTCAAATTTGATTTCAAAGGCCAAGATAGAGTGACTGTAGGTAATGGAGCTCAACTCAGTATATCTCATATTAGTTCTTCAATCCTTAGTTCACACACTAATCCACAAACACAGTTGTAGCTAAACAATATTCTGCATGTACTTTCAATAACAAAAAACCTACTCAGTGTTAGATTCTCAGTATTTCACAGTTTACAAAAGATAATGATGTGCCGATTGAGTTTGATTCTGATTTCTGTATTGTTAAGGACAAGAAATCGATGAAGGTTCTATTGCAAGGGGCTTTGAAAAATGGCCTGTATCAACTTAATCTATCTTCAGCTAATACAAAATTTCTTCACAAGTTACCTCATCCAAGTCTGCATCTTCGTTTCTGTCAAGCTTCTTTTCTGAATATACCAAGTTTCCACTTGCTACTAGTTATAATAAGCTTATTTGTGTTTCAATCAAATGATGCTCATAATGTAAATAGTTCTGCAACAAATGTTCTCAATGCTTCATCGTTTGTTAATAGTGAGAGTTTAATAAAACCATGTGCTGCAGCATTTACTGTCAATAATGTTTCTGAAATGCATCTTTGGCACACAAAATTTGGTCATCCATCATTTACTATTTTAAAACAAGTTATGAAAAAGGTCAATAAGTCATGCACAGCTCCTCATGCACTTAACTTTTGTGATGCATGTCAGTATGGAACACTTCATCAACTACCTTTTGCAAAATATGTCATTGTGTTCAAAATGCCTCTTGAACTTATTTACACCGATTTATGGGGTCCTTCTCCATTTGCATCAAGCCAATGTTTTAGGTATTATGTAAGCTTTATTGATGCTTTCACCAAATATACTTGGATCTATCCTTTGTCTTCAAAAGATCAAGTCAAGAATACCTTTGTTTCTTTCCAAAAATCAGCTGAACTAGCTTTTGATAAAAAGATAAAATGTATTCAAAGTGATTAAGTAGGGGAGTATAGACCTCTAACAAATTATCTTAGTAACTTGGGGATTCATTTTAGGTATTCTTGTCCACACATACATTAACAAAATGGCTCAGCTGAAAGAAAACATCTCCATATAGTTGAAGTTGGATTTACTCTATTGGTACATACACATCTTCATTTATCCTTTTGGTTGGAGGCTTTTCACACCGCTGTGTATGTCATTAACAAACTTCCTACTCCTCTTTTACTTCATTCCTCACCATTTGAAAAGCTTTTTCATTAGTCTTCTAATTTCTCTTTTGTAAAAGTCTTTAGATGTGTATGTTTTCCTCTTCTTAGACCATATAAAAAACACAAATTTCAATTCCATACATCTAAGTGCTTGTTTCTTGGCTATTATGATATTCATAAAAGGTATAAATGTTTATATCCTAGTGGTAGGATTTATATCTCTTGACATGTTTCCTTTGATGAGCTAGAATTTCCTTATAATTCCTTATTTTCTTCATCAAATTTTGCTTAAAAGCAGTCCACTACTCTACCTATGTATGTTTTGTCCAACATTGAGTCCTCTTCTTTTGTTCCTCAAGTTGTGCAGCCTGCTATAATTCCTTCTGCAGCAAAACAGTCTCTAATACATTCTCAATTGTCACATCATTCTACAACCCATTCACCACAGCCAAAAACAATAGGTATTTTACCTTTACATAGACCTTATGACACACCTCCATAACCACTAAACACTCACCCTATAACCACTAGAGCCAAAATTGGCATCTATAAACCCAAAGCATACACATCTATTATCACATAGGTACTAGATTTTGTCTCAATGGCCTTAACAATACCTTGCTAGAAGTCTGGATGCTGAATATCAAGCACTTCTTCATAATCATACTTGGTCATTGGTGCCTAGAACAAAAGATATGAATATAGTAGGGAATAAATTGGTGTTTAGTGTGAAGTTCAAGTTTAATGGGAGTGTGGAAAGGCACAAGGCTCGTTTGGGGGCCAAGGTTTTTCATCAAACAACTGGAATAGATTTTGTTGAGACTTTTAGTCCTGTAGTAAAATCCTCAACAATCAGAATTGTACTTACCTTGGCAATTGCTCATGGCTGGGATGTTAAGCAACTTGATATTAATAATGTATTCCTCAATGGTCAGCTGCAAGAGATGGTGTTTATAGAGCAGCCAGAGGGCTATGTCTCCCAAGAGAAACTTGATTATGTTTGTCACTTGAACAAGTCCTTATATAGTTTGAAACAAGCCCCAAGAACTTGGTTTGATAGGCTGAAATCTGCTTTGATGACATGGGGCTTCTCCAATTCAAGAGCTGACAGCTCTTTGTTTTTCTACAAAACAAAAACTGATTTGATTATTTTAATCGTATATACAAACCACATTCTGATTGACAAAGTCATCAAAGATCTCAACCAGAATTTTGCTCTCAAAGTTCTTAGTTCCTTGAGTTACTTCTTACGCTTTGACGCTGCAAGAGATAAGTTTGGAATCTATCTCACTCAAAAGAAATATGCATCTGATTTACTTAAGAAAACAAACATGACTAGTTGTGTTATTTGTCCAACTCCTATGAGCACAGGTACAAAGTTGCTGAAATCATATAGAGAATCATTTGTTGATCAAACCTTGTATAGGAGTACAATAAGGGCTCTTCAATATCTCACCCTCACTCGAGCTGTAGCACCCCCCGACCCGATCCGGCCGGACCGATCCGGGGCGCGCTACTCGGGCTTTCAAAACTTTTCAAAACTCATTTTACGTTTCAAAATCACCGTGAGCCCATAAAATATTTTAAAGATCCTTTTCAAGTGAGCCCATAATAATAATTAACTTTTTTTTTTTTTTTTGCGAAAATTCGGCAGAGTGCCGTTTGTTTTTCGGACTTTCCAAAACCTGTTTTACACAATCAATTCAAAAACAATTCTCATTTTTCACAAACACTTCTATCACTTTCAATCAGTTGCGCACTCTGCCGTTTAGTGCGACTTTCACAAATAGTTTATAAAATAAAACAAAACAGACTTTGATAGTTGCAAACATTTTTAATACTAAAAGACATAAATCATAAACTAATTAATTACAAAACATTTTACAAATTCCCTGTATATGCATGCTTTCAGAATCTATATACACATAACAAAAATATAGCTACCCAACTGTACAATCCTGTGACTCGGTCTGCAACTTGCTCCTCCTTCAATCTCTAGCCTCCTCTGGATTCCTGGTACCTACGCGTTAGACACCAAACTAACGCGCTAAGCATAAAGCTTAGTGGGTGTACTAAAAACTCAATTAAGTAAATTACAATATAATTATTCTTTAAAAAGCAATAAACCACAAGATAAACATTTTCATCACTAATCGATTTCAAAACAATTGAAGTTCCAAAATTAAATCATTAAACAATTTCAATTTCTCGAAGTACAATAATGAAATCATCATAAGAATTCGATCAATAAAATCATTCAATTCACTTTCAATTCTATCAATTTTGGCCCACTAGAATACTAAACATATACGGACTGGAATATGGGTCAAGCTCCCAACCCCCAGAACGAATTCTGAGGAGGTACGTGTCTCCCAACTCTAGGACCGTGGGTACGGAACCTAGAGAGGTACATAGCTCCCTATCCCAGGAACGAATCCTTGGGAAGGTACATTAACTCCCAACCCCCGGGACGAATCCCGAGGAGGTACGTATCTCCCAGCCTCTGGACGAATCCAAGAGGAGGTACATCAATATCATCAATATCGGCGCAGTACTGCTCAATAAAACCCAGCTGGTATACCAACCTCCTATATCCACTTCTATGTCTACGTATCCTAGGGCCGTTTCAATAAACCAAATTCACAATCAATTTCGCAATAATTACTCAATAATCGATAATCATTCAATAGTCATTTAAATCACATAATAAACTTCAAGAAATATGAACAATATTCACATACAAGTCTAAATCAACTGTTTAAAACGAAATCGGAAATATTCGAAACACAAACAAATGCGATCTCGTATAAAATCTTTCCATAAGTATATCAATCATCAATTTTTTACACATCTAAAAGCGAAATCGAAAACATTTAACAAAATCAAAATCGAAAACAAATAACGAAATCGAAATCGGAAACAATTAACGAAATCGAAATCTAAACGAAAACGAGAAACGTAACGACAATAAAAACGTAAACGATAACGAAATGCTTTTCGTAACGATTTCAAAAAAAACAACGTACACCTACCTCGAATCCGTATTTTTCGTTCGACAATCGCGGTTCTACGATTTCGTCTTTCCTTCCCCTTTCCTATCTCCTTCTTCCTCTTCTTCCTCTTTTTCTTTTCTTTTCTTTCTTCTTCTTCTCTCTTCTTCTTCTTCCTTTTTCTCGGTCACTCTCTCTTCTCTTTTCTGTTCTCTCGACCTCTCACTCTCTTTCTCTTCTGTTCTGTGTTCTGTGTGTTTCTCGCTTTCGCGAGAAACTTCTTCTTTTTTTTATATTTTTTTCGCCATCGCGACCGCCGTCGCGACCTGTGGTCGCGGCACCAGGTCGCGGCACTCACTGGAGTGCGCGCACCGCCTTCGTCGCGAGCGCGTCCTGGTCGCGCGACTGGTCGCGTTGCTCTCTGCCCGTTTTTGACAATTTCATCGCGAGCAGTCCATCGCGACCTGTGGTCGCGGTGGCTGGTCGCGTTGCTCACTGCCAGGTTTTGCCATTTTCATCGCGAGCAAGCCAGCGCGACCTGTGGTCGCGGTGACTGGTCGCGGTACTCACTGCCAGATTTTTGCGTTTTTCACCGCGAGCGAGCTGTCGCGACCTGTGGTCGCGGTGACCAGGTCGCGATGCTCTCTGGTCCAGTTTTCCAATTTTTCATTTTTCATTCATTTTTCACTATTCAATCCGGTCCACTGGAAATCATAAAATAACCATACATTTAATTACATTTACACCCCCTCAAATAGTAAAAATTTATTTTCACATATATCACATATATCAAAAATTCATCACCCGAAATCCGGGATGTTACAATTCTCCCCCACTTAAGAAATTTCGTCCTCGAAATTTACCTCAATGAAACAGTTGGGGATATTGCTGTCGCATTGTTTCTTCACTCTCCCAGGTAGCTTCTTCTACTTTATGGTTCCTCCAGAGGACTTTCACCAATGGCACTCTTTTATTTCTTAGTTCTTTGATCTCCCGGTCAAGAATCTGTACTGGTTCCTCCTCATATGTCAGGTCTGGTCGGATTTCAATGCTTTCGGCCTGAACTCTGTGGGAAGGATCAGATCTGTATCTCCTCAGCATCGATACATGGAACACATTATGGATCTTTTCCAATTCTGGAGGTAAAGCTAGTCTATAGGCTACTGGTCCCACACGTTCAATGATTTCGTATGGCCCAATGAACCTAGGACTCAACTTACCTTTTCTACCAAATCGAAGCACTTTCTTCCACGGAGATACCTTCAGAAACACTTTCTCACCGACATCATATTCTATCTCTTTCCGTTTCAAATCCGCATATGATTTCTGTCGGTCAGAAGCAATTTTCAATCGATCCTTGATAATCTTCACCTTCTCCTCAGTCTGTCGAATCAAATCTGGGCCTACTAACCTGTCCTCTCCTAACTCTGTCCAGCACAATGGAGTCCTGCATTTCCTTCCATACAGTGCCTCATACGGTGCCATCGCTATGCTCGACTGGTAACTGTTGTTGTAGGCGAATTCAATCAATGGGAGATGATCCGCCCAACTTCCTTCAAACTCAATTACACAACTTCTGAGCATGTCTTCAAGCACCTGAATCACCCTTTCTGATTGGCCGTCTGTCTGCGGATGGAAGGCTGTACTAAAGCTCAGTCGAGTACCCAAGGCTTCTTGAAATTTCTTCCAGAATCTGGATGTAAACCTCGGATCTCTATCTGATATGATGGATACAGGCACTCCATGCAATCTAACTATCTCTCTGATATACAATTCTGCCAGTCGATCCCTCAGTTCTGACAGGTAGAAAATGTGCCGACTTCGTCAATCTGTCCACTATAACCCATACTGCATCGTGTTTACTCCGGGTGAGTGGCAATCCAGTAACAAAGTCCATAGTGATGCGATCCCATTTCCATTCAGGTATTGCTATTGGTTGTAACAATCCTGATGGAACCTGGTGTTCAGCTTTCACCTGCTGACAAGTCAAGCATCTATTCACAAATTCTATCACATCCTTTTTCATACCAGACCACCAGTACTGCATTTTCAAGTCTCTGTACATTTTCGTGCTACCTGGGTGCATTGCATATGAACTGCTATGTGCCTCTGTCAGGATCATTTTTCTCAATTCCTCATTTTCTGGAATGCAAATCCTGTCTCTGAAACACACAATGCCATCAGTTCTGATTGAGAAGTCTGGATGCTTCCCTTCTGGAATCTGTTCACATATCATCTGAATTTTAGCATCCTGCTTCTGTTTCTCTGCAATCTGCTGAATCAGACTGGGTCTGCATATCAATTCGGCTACCACTGCATTATCTGGATCTAGCTGCAATTGCACATTCATAGCTTTCAGAGCAAACAATGCTTTTCTGCTCAGAGCATCTGCGACTACATTCGCCTTTCCTGGATGGTAGTCAATTATGCAGTCGTAGTCTTTAATCAACTCCATCCATCGTCTCTGTCTCAGATTTAGCTCTCTCTGGGTAGGCAGATATTTCAGACTCTTGTGATCCGTGTAGATATAACACTTCTCACCATACAAGTAATGCCTCCATATTTTCAAAGCGAAGACTATGGCTGCAAGCTCTAGATCATGAATCGGATAGTTCAACTCATGATTTTTCAGTTGTCTGGACGCATATGCAACCACCTTGCCTTCCTGCATCAATACACATCCCAAACCATGATGTGAGGCATCACTATAAATCACATAGTCTTTACCTGAAATAGGCTGAGTCAGAACTGGAGCCTCTACAAGCATTGCCTTCAATCGGTCAAAAGCTGCTTGGCATCTGTCAGTCCACTCGAATCTGACATTCTTATGCAGTAGTTTAGTCAACGGACTTGCTATAGAGGAAAACCCCTTCACAAACCGTCGATAATAACCTGCCAAGCCTAGAAAGCTTCTGACTTCTGTCACATTTCTGGGAGGCTTCCATTCCACTATCGCTTCAATCTTTTTCGGATCTGCCTTAATACCCTCTGCTGACACAATGTGACCCAAGAATGCAATCTCAGGCAACCAGAACTCACACTTGCTCAGTTTGCCATACAGTTGCTTCTCTCTCAGAATCTGCAGTACTACTCTGAGGTGTCTGTCATGGTCCTCAGCTGTCTGTGAGTATACCAGGATATCATCGATAAACACCACCACAAACTGATCCAAGTATGGCCGGAATATTCTGTTCATCAGATCCATAAAGGCTGCAGGTGCATTAGTCAGCCCAAATGGCATCACTACAAATTCATAGTGCCCATACCTGGTTCTGAATGCAGTTTTCGGAATGTCTGATTCTTTTATTCTCAACTGGTGATATCCCGATCTCAGGTCTATCTTTGAGAAGACACAGGCTCCTCTCAGTTGGTCAAACAAGTCATCGATTCTTGGCAACGGATACTTGTTCTTCACAGTCAGTTTATTCAGCTGCCTGTAATCGATGCATAGTCTCAGGGACCCATCCTTCTTCTTCACAAACAGGACTGGGGCTCCCCAAGGGGATACACTGGGCCGAATGAAGCCCTTATCCAGCAATTCTTGTAACTGTATCTTCAATTCTTTCAGTTCTGCTGGTGCCATTCTATAAGGTGCTATCGATACTGGAGACGTACCTGGTACCACATCAATCACAAACTCTACTTCTCTCTGAGGTGGCAAACCAGGAAGCTCCTCTGGAAACACATCTGCGAAGTCACATACGGTGGGTATATTCTGTATTTCTGCATTCACTTTTCTAGAATCAACCACCTGTGCCAGATACGCTTCACATCCCTTTCTTATCAGTTTACAGGCTACAGTGGCTGAAATGACATTGGAGAGAAAATCCCTCCTTTCACCCACCATTGTGATCTCTGCACCATCTACGGTTCTGAGCGTCACTCGCTTCAGTTCACAATCGATCACCACTCTATGTCGAGTTAACCAATCCATGCCGAGTATCACATCAAACTCATGGAATGGCAACTCCATTAGATCTCCAGGAAAATCACACTCCTGTATCCGAATCGGACAATTTCTGTATATACGGTTCACTACCACACTCTGACCTATCGGATTACTGACTAATACATCATATTCAGTAGGTTCAGTTTTCAAACTTCTTTGTTTCAACAATGCATCACATATATATGAGTGAGTGGAACCAGGATCTATCAATGCAATAGCTGAAGTATCAAAAATAGAAATAATACCAGCTATCACATCAGGAGCATCTTTATCTTCCTGAGCTCGAACACCATAAACGCGTGCAGGAGCTCTACTATCAGGTCTGGCCACTGACTCTGACGCTCCTCTGTGGCTACCACCTTCAGGTACTGCCTGACCAGGCCTCCTACCTCTGGAAGTAGTAGGGGCTGATCTCTCTGGCTGCTGGGGTCCCAGCTGTGGGCAATCCCTCACGAAATGATCATGGGAACCACATTTCAGGCAGGCTCCTGTAAGCTTCCAGCATTCCCCATGATGTCTTCTGCCACAATGATCACATACTGGAGGGGCTGGTCCCCTACCTGCACTTCTAGGAGTACTGGCTACAGAAGTCGCAGACTGACCAGGCCTAGCTGTAGGTACTGGCCTCTGTGACTGCACTGGACCACTGGGCTGCGGTCCCTTCAATTTCTTACTCGGGGACTGATATGAGCTAGATGGCCCTGCCCCTCTTCTTTGCTGCCCCCTGTCTCTTCTGGCCTGCTCTTCTTTCTTTATTCTTTCTACATTCAGAGCTGCCGAGACGAGACGGGTAAAATCCTCGAATTCAAAAGCAGCAACCTGTAACATTCCTTAATTAATTCCACAGTCTAATTATATCAATATCATAATCAATTACTTAGAAATTCAGAACGTTACACAACCTGTAGGCGGATGTAATCATTCAGTCCATCCTCAAATCGTCTACACTTATCCACCTCGGTTGTCACCATCTCTTTCGCATACTTACTCAACCTGACAAACTCCCTCTCATATTCAGTCACAGTCATCTGACGTTGTTTCAGGTTGGTAAATTCCCTCTTCAGATTATCCAGATAGATGCGACCAATATACTTTCTCCGGAACTCCGTCTGAAAGAAGTCTCACGTTCTGTCCTCTGGTCGCACTGTCTGTATAATGGAGGTCCACCACTGGTAGGCATCCTCCTGCAATAAAGATACTGCACACTCCAATCTCTCCTCAGGTGTGCAGTGCATCTGCTCCAATATTCTGTTCGTCCGTTCAAACCAATGTTCTGCGGCAGATGCATCCTCATCCTTTCTACCATGGAAATCAGTGGGTCTGTGTTTAGCCAACCGCTCAATGGCTGATCTCCGTGGCGCTGCTCTGGCCACGTTCTGGAAGAACTCAGCCATTTGCTGCATAAATGCTGGCTGTACAGGGTCCGGTACTCTCGGACTAACTGATTCCCTCGATGCTCCCCCAGCCACGCTGGCGGGACTCTCAGGTCTATCACCACTTCCTTCCATTCTTTATCCTATATCAGACAGAAGAGTTCTGCAGATTAGAGTCACACATTCCTATGGGTAGCTTTAAACAATGCATGCATATACAGACTCTTTGGTCCAGAAACGCCTAAACCAGGCTCTGATACCACTTAAATGTAGCACCCCCCGACCCGATCCGGCCGGACCGATCCGGGGCGCGCTACTCGGGCTTTCAAAACTTTTCAAAACTCATTTTACGTTTCAAAATCACCGTGAGCCCATAAAATATTTTAAAGATCCTTTTCAAGTGAGCCCATAATAATAATTAACTTTTTTTTTTTTTTTTGCGAAAATTCGGCAGAGTGCCGTTTGTTTTTCGGACTTTCCAAAACCTGTTTTACACAATCAATTCAAAAACAATTCTCATTTTTCACAAACACTTCTATCACTTTCAATCAGTTGCGCACTCTGCCGTTTAGTGCGACTTTCACAAATAGTTTATAAAATAAAACAAAACAGACTTTGATAGTTGCAAACATTTTTAATACTAAAAGACATAAATCATAAACTAATTAATTACAAAACATTTTACAAATTCCCTGTATATGCATGCTTTCAGAATCTATATACACATAACAAAAATATAGCTACCCAACTGTACAATCCTGTGACTCGGTCTGCAACTTGCTCCTCCTTCAATCTCTAGCCTCCTCTGGATTCCTGGTACCTACGCGTTAGACACCAAACTAACGCGCTAAGCATAAAGCTTAGTGGGTGTACTAAAAACTCAATTAAGTAAATTACAATATAATTATTCTTTAAAAAGCAATAAACCACAAGATAAACATTTTCATCACTAATCGATTTCAAAACAATTGAAGTTCCAAAATTAAATCATTAAACAATTTCAATTTCTCGAAGTACAATAATGAAATCATCATAAGAATTCGATCAATAAAATCATTCAATTCACTTTCAATTCTATCAATTTTGGCCCACTAGAATACTAAACATATACGGACTGGAATATGGGTCAAGCTCCCAACCCCCAGAACGAATTCTGAGGAGGTACGTGTCTCCCAACTCTAGGACCGTGGGTACGGAACCTAGAGAGGTACATAGCTCCCTATCCCAGGAACGAATCCTTGGGAAGGTACATTAACTCCCAACCCCCGGGACGAATCCCGAGGAGGTACGTATCTCCCAGCCTCTGGACGAATCCAAGAGGAGGTACATCAATATCATCAATATCAATCAATCAATATCGGCGCAGTACTGCTCAATAAAACCCAGCTGGTATACCAACCTCCTATATCCACTTCTATGTCTACGTATCCTAGGGCCGTTTCAATAAACCAAATTCACAATCAATTTCGCAATAATTACTCAATAATCGATAATCATTCAATAGTCATTTAAATCACATAATAAACTTCAAGAAATATGAACAATATTCACATACAAGTCTAAATCAACTGTTTAAAACGAAATCGGAAATATTCGAAACACAAACAAATGCGATCTCGTATAAAATCTTTCCATAAGTATATCAATCATCAATTTTTTACACATCTAAAAGCGAAATCGAAAACATTTAACAAAATCAAAATCGAAAACAAATAACGAAATCGAAATCGGAAACAATTAACGAAATCGAAATCTAAACGAAAACGAGAAACGTAACGACAATAAAAACGTAAACGATAACGAAATGCTTTTCGTAACGATTTCAAAAAAAACAACGTACACCTACCTCGAATCCGTATTTTTCGTTCGACAATCGCGGTTCTACGATTTCGTCTTTCCTTCCCCTTTCCTATCTCCTTCTTCCTCTTCTTCCTCTTTTTCTTTTCTTTTCTTTCTTCTTCTTCTCTCTTCTTCTTCTTCCTTTTTCTCGGTCACTCTCTCTTCTCTTTTCTGTTCTCTCGACCTCTCACTCTCTTTCTCTTCTGTTCTGTGTTCTGTGTGTTTCTCGCTTTCGCGAGAAACTTCTTCTTTTTTTTATATTTTTTTCGCCATCGCGACCGCCGTCGCGACCTGTGGTCGCGGCACCAGGTCGCGGCACTCACTGGAGTGCGCGCACCGCCTTCGTCGCGAGCGCGTCCTGGTCGCGCGACTGGTCGCGTTGCTCTCTGCCCGTTTTTGACAATTTCATCGCGAGCAGTCCATCGCGACCTGTGGTCGCGGTGGCTGGTCGCGTTGCTCACTGCCAGGTTTTGCCATTTTCATCGCGAGCAAGCCAGCGCGACCTGTGGTCGCGGTGACTGGTCGCGGTACTCACTGCCAGATTTTTGCGTTTTTCACCGCGAGCGAGCTGTCGCGACCTGTGGTCGCGGTGACCAGGTCGCGATGCTCTCTGGTCCAGTTTTCCAATTTTTCATTTTTCATTCATTTTTCACTATTCAATCCGGTCCACTGTAAATCATAAAATAACCATACATTTAATTACATTTACACCCCCTCAAATAGTAAAAATTTATTTTCACATATATCACATATATCAAAAATTCATCACCCGAAATCCGGGATGTTACACGAGCAGACATCGCATTTGCTGTAAATCGACTAAGCCAATATCTTGTTTCCCCTACCACAATCTATTAGCAAGCTTGCAAAAAAAAAATTGAGATACGTCAAAGGAACACTTGATTTGGGACTGTATTTCAAAGCTTCCAGCAGTCTTGATGTTGTTGGTTTTTAAATGCAGATTGGGCAAGTAACTTAGATAATATGAAGTCAACAAGTGGCTGGTGTTTATTCTTGGGTGAAAGTTTGATTTCTTGTAAGGTAGAGTACAGGGTGTTAGCTCAAGCTACAGCTAAAGTTGTTTGGGTTCAAGCTCTTTTATCTGAGCTTGGAGTTCATAAGCTTCAAAAGTAAGTTTCAATCTTGTGGTGTGATAACACAGGGGCTGGTTCTTTGGCAAGAAATCATGTGTTCCATTCAAGAACAAAACACATCGAATTGGATCTTCACTTTGTAATAGATAAGGCTATTTTCAAGGAACTTGATGTTCGATAAATACCTACTGATGAACAAACAACAAACATCCTTACTAAACCTCTTGGAATAACCAGATGTGAGTTGCTTAAAAACAAACTCATCATTGATAGCTCAATATTTCATTTGAGGGGGGATGTTAAGTAACAATCAGCTACACATCTTGCTGATCTTGCCATGCATTATCATGCAACATCCAACTAATACAAAACAGTCTATGCATATTGATCGAGGTCGTGCAACTATGTATTATCTGCAACTGAGCAATTTTCAGCTTCAACATGCATGAAGTTAGCATGCTCACTTCAATAACTAACTGGAAAAGATTTTAGTAACTGTCTGCCATGTCATCACCAATCATCTACCACCATTCCTCCACATCAGCTTATATTCTCCTTAAATTAAGGAAGTTTGTTACAAGCTGAATAGACTGATTATATATAGAGCCCTCTTGTATATTGATTAATTAATTGAATATACACACAAGTTTGCTCTCAATTCTGTTTTGCTTTGTTTTCAGTTTTCTTTTCCTTTGCTTTTTTGCTTGATTCTCAAATTTTAAATTATTGGCCTAGTTCCATTTTCACTAGTTAGTTCTATTGAACCATCTTCAATTTTAATTTCATTAATGTTTTTCCTCACCCTATTTGGTTGTAGGAGGGTGACGACAAGTGACAGAAATCTTCATTTTCATAGCTAATATGTCCGTATCAGTAGCATCACAATCACTGCATATAATGCGAAAAACTTTTATCCTCTGAAAGCTAGATGATTTCACACGATTAGCGGTAACAGTTTGATGTACTGAGTCAAGATGAAGTAGGTCGTGAACAGAGGCAGAGGAACTCAAAGGAGCCCAGCCAAGCTTTTTTAAATTTTTTTTTATTTTTCTCATTGTTTTTCATTGCTGGCCCAACACACTTTCGTTTTTCATTGTTTTTCATTGTGTTGCTAATGTTGGCCCAACACACTCGCACACCTTTTTTTTTTCATCACTTTTTCTTCTTCTTCTTGTAGCCGATATAATTTTTTTCCCTCAATATATTTTCTTCTTGTTGAACAGTGAGCGAGTGCCCATTGCAGAATCAAATTTTTTTTCTTTAACAGCAGCTCTCTTTGTTTCACTTTATTTTTTTTTTACTTTCCTAAATTTTAAACTCTAACTTTTCACTTATCTTGTCTCTTGAACCTTTAAATATTATTTCTCTCTCTATTTGAAGCTTTAAAACTAATTACTTTTAATTTTATTTTTATTTATTTAATTATGTATAATATAATTAATTTTAGATTTTGAATTTTGTAATTGAAACTTATATTTCTATTTTATAATATTTAATATTATGAAATTTTATGAATAGATTATTGCTTTGGTGATTTAGTTTGTACACTAGTTGTGATAGTTTCGGCAGGATAAAATTATAATTTTTATTTTATATTGAATTTTATAAATTATTATATGATCATATGGATTTTTTTTATTTATTATTATTTTTTTTTATGATAGTAAGTTGAAGTTTATTCAATTTGGTGATTTATATGTTTTGTTTTGTATTGTCAATTTGTTATATATTTTATTGGACTTGAAATCAAATTTTTATAACCAGATTTAAAACTTATTCTTTCTTTTTTATTTTTTTATTTATATCATTTTTTTTTATCTTAGGTTATAATGTCTAAATCAAGTATGCAACAAAATATATGTTCCTTTTTTTAATAAAAGTGAAGACAAATCACTAAGGGGTGTGTATTCAATTTAGATTTTTAAAGACTTTTATGAAATTAAAAAGTTTGGGTAAATTCAATAAAGACTTTTGAAAAGTATATAAAAGTCATAGTGTATTCAATCTAGACTTTTAACGACTTTAAAAAAGTTTATAAAGTCATGAGATATTCAATCTAGACTTTTTAAGAGTCTACGAAAGTCATACAGTATTCATGACTTTCATAAATTTTTAAAAATGCTAAACTTTTATAGACTTTTATTGACAATTCTTCATAAAAATGCTCAAAATTTCTCTTACATTTATCTGAAAGACTTTTAAAGACTTTCTAACAAATAATTATTAATAACTTTTATTATCACTTGTTATTGAGCATATTATTCGAAAGGAATAATTTAAAAAGAATTGTAATCATCACGCAACCTATTATGCGAATGAAATCTAATTTAAAAATTAAAAAATATTTTTGACAATATAAAAAGAGAATGCTTAAAGTAAAAAGAAAAAAAAATATAAAATGATTATTTCTGAATATATACTATATTTTTTCGTTATTCATGACTTTAAAGTACCCTTTAACTATTTTGTTAGCACTTAATAAAACTACAAAAATTAAATTCAATTTTGATATTTTCAAGATTAAAGATAAGTTAAAAATATTTTTTTTTTAAATCTAAAATGCATTAATAATAAACGGGTGAAAAAGTAGGTTAAACATTATATATAATTATTCGCCTTATAAACAACTTAAATAATTTAATTATATTATGATACATATAAAATTTAAATAGATTGATATAATGTATTTATTTACTTCTCTTCATCTTAACATATTACCGACGTTATTTTATTAATAATAATGAAGATTAATAATTTTTTTGTTAATTAAAGACATCAAGTATATGATGAGCAATAAATATTTAAAAAAAAAATTGGTATTTTGGTTATTTATTTAACTCTTTTTTTTTTTTTCTGTGTCATACATGTGTGGTCAAATTTCTAACAATACCCATCAATGATTATTGCTAAATAAAAATTGAATAAGTAGGTAAAGTTAACTATTAGTTTATTTATAATTTTAAAAATTAATGAAAGCCTACAAAAGTCTATAAAAGTTTATGAAAGTATTTTTAATAAAATCATTAAAAGTCTATAAAAGTCATTTAAATGAAAGTTTATAACGAAAATCGTTCATAAGTCTTGTAAAGTCTATAAAAATCATTAAAAATCCATGAACTCTACAAAAGTCATTCACTTAAAAAAAAGTAATTAAAAGTCATCCAAAATATAAATTGAATACACCCCCCTAAGTGATACACCTATTAGTAGAAGAAATTTTGATAAGCCACATTCTTCTAAATTTCAAAGAGTTGAATTTGAAAATGTTGATGTTTCTTTTGAACACGACTCGGGATTGCGAAAACCAATATAGATATATGATGTTAATCAACAAGATGAGATTCAAAGAGCATATATTGACATGGGACCATACCAACCAAAGTTAGATGACTATAAGAAGACACATGACGGAGACCAAAATCGTTGATTTCAATAGGCATGGTTTACTAAATTCCCTTTGCTAGAGTATTCAATTGCAAAAGATAAAGTTTTTTTGTTTTTCCATGCTTCCTTTTTTATAGTAACCCGCCAAGATTTCCAGTATTTACTGTTGATGAGTTTAATAATTGGAAGAGGGTTAATTGTGGAAACCATTGTGTTTTTGTTCATCATAAAGGGAAAAAAGAATTTTATTCACTACATGATGCTAATTTGCAAAAATAGAAAAATTTGAGAAATCCATTTCAACATATTGACAATATGATGAAAGTAAGAAGTTCACAACAAGTCCTACAAAACCGTTTATGGTTCAAAACTTTAATAAAGACCATCAAATGGCTTGCAAAGCAAGCATGTGCATTTTAAGGTCATGATGAATCAAGTACCTCTTCCAATCGTGAAAATTTTATTGAAATAATAAAATTTTTGGCAACAATGAATGAAGATATTGGAAAAGTTTGTTTAGACAATGCTCAAGGAAATTCGAAGTATACATCTCCAGATATTCAAAAGGAGATCCTAAAAATTCTTGCTAATGAAGTGAGAAAAGAAATTCGGAAAGAAGTTGGAAATGCCAAATTTTGTATTCTTGTTGATGAAGCACTTGATAAATCCAATCAAGAGCAAATGGCAATTATTTTGAGGTTTGTTGATAGCCATGGAATAATTCAAGAACGTTTCTTTAATATTGTTGGAGTTGATGACACTGCAGCTTTAACTCTTAAACAAAAAAATAATTGTTGCTCTTACTCAATATGATCTTCAGATTACATATATGAGAGGTCAAGGGTATGATAGGGCTAGCAATATGCGTGGTGCTTAGAATGGATTACAAGTATTGTTTCTCAATGATTGTCTCTACGCGTATTATGTATATTGCTTTGCGCATCGATTACAATTAGCATTGGTTACAGCTTCTAAAGATGTGCATGATGTGTGGCATTTTTTTTAAAATCAAACTCAATAATCAATCTTGTTGGTGCTTCACCAAAATGCCATTCTAAATTGAAATGCGCCCAATAAGTTGAAATTGCAGATATGCTAGCTTCAGGAGAACTTAATACCGGTACAAGGGCTAATCAAATTTGTACATTATCACGACCTAGACCAACAAGATGGAGCTCTCACTATTCTTCAATTAATAAGTTGATTGATATGTTTGGTGCAACATGTACGGTGCTTGAAAACACAATGAAGAATGAGCTTAGCAACAGTATAAGGGGATAAGCTAAAGGGGCATTACAAGCACTGAGAAGTTTTGAATTTGTGTTTATTTTGCAATTGATGAATGAAGTTATGGGAATCATTCATATGCTATGTCAAGCATTGCAATCGAAATCTTAGGACATCTTAAATGCATTGCATTTAGTAAGAAGTACAAAAATACTTCTTCAAGAATTAAGGCAGAAGGGTTGGGATAGCTTTTTATGCACAATATTAATATTTTGTGGAGGTTATGAAATTGATATGCATGATATGAGTGCTACGCGTCGTTCATGTCAACAACAAAATGATATTACAGTTGAGCATTATTACCATTTTAATATATTCAATGCTGTAACTGATTTTCAGTTGAGGGAATTAGGTACAAGATTTTCAGACCAAACAATGGAACTTCTTGCTTTCAGTTCTACTTTGGATCCTACGAATAATTTTGAGTCATTCAACATTGATGATATATGTAGTCTTGTTAAGAAGTTTTATCCTATTGATTTCACTACAAGAGAATTTCTCGTTTTAAAGAGACAATTGCAACATTTTAAGAACGACGTTCTTATTCATCCAAAATTTCGGACTATGTCTTCATTTTCTGATTTATGTCGAGGGCTCGTCGAAACAAGAAAGTCACAATTATTTTTCTTGATTGATAGACTGAATCGTTTAGTTTTAACTCTTCCAGTTTCTATAGTCAGTACAGAACTTGCATTTTCAGCTATGAAACTTGTCAAATCATCTCTTCGAAATAAGATGGAAGACGAATTTCTTGCAAATTGTATAGTCATCTACATTGAAAGGAAACTTGCTAATATTATTGATTCAGAATCGATAATAGATATTTTTTATGCTTTGAAACCTAGTAAAGCACCACTGCGGTAATATTTTATTTTATTTGCATTGCATGTATATTATTTTTGCTTCTTTTTTATTTTGGGTGTGTTTCTTGCATATGGTAAGTACTTAAGGGTAAGGCTCATTATGTCCCCCCTAATTATATATTTTATTATTATTATTAATGAAAATTTTCTCGTACCGTCGAAATTTGATTATTATAAAAAAAAATATTTCATATAAAATAGTAAGACTTTTATCAAATAAATTTAGGTTAGCCCACACATTAAAAAGTTCCTAGCTACACCCCTGGTTGTGAAAAGACCAAAACTTATCCGAAATTAGCAAAAACCTGCTTCATCCAGTCATTTAATATCAATTACTTCAAGAAATAAAAGAAACAGATATGGATGTTAAACACAAAACACAAATTAAGTGGGAAAAAAAAGGCTCAGATTCAGGTTTGATCAAACAAATAGAGAAATTTATTGAAAATGGCTGCAACACACAGAAATCTCCAGGTTGCACCGCCAATAAACAGGCCTCTCAAAGCTCGGACTAAAGCCTGAGGCTCATATTTGTCTTCAATCAGAAATGAACGAAACTTCACTCCACCATGGCTGCAGCAACATGTTTCTAGCTGCCCTGCCATGGGAAGCAAATGTTTCCCACCGTTTGATTATTTTAACATTTCAAAAATCAATCATCACGGCCTCATTCATGACTTTACAAACAATATATAGAGAGAGAGAGGCGGAGAAAAGGAGAGAGAGAGAGAGAGATTTGTATGTAAAATAAACAGTGAAATCAATGGGTTCCCTAACAAGGGAAGAGAAGCGCATCATGCTTCTAGAATTTGATCCTTACTCAAAACTACAAGACATTATTTAAGTGGATCGCATGAAAGAAGCATGTCACCTTTGAGAGTAAAGTCAAAAGTAATTTTACTATGATTTTAAAAGATTTTAAAAATGAAACGGGGAATAAAAATTTTTGTCCCCGTTAATCAGCTATTCTCAAATCAAATCTACTAAATGGTTACATAATTGATTGAAATGAACCCGATTCAAATTAAATTGACGCTGACCGAACCTAACCCATACAAATATATAATATGGTGCATTTGTAATGACCTTATAAATAGAACTTCTGAAAGTAGATCTTTTACTAATAATGTTTTTAACCAAAAAAATAACTATATTATTTGACATTCCATCAAATTTTTTTTTTTTTTATTTATAAATTATTTGAAAATATATATTTTTTTTTAAAAAAAAAAAAGAGCTTTGATAGCTACGGGTGATAAAAAGAAGCAAAATAAAAATGTTTAATGAAATTTAAAATATTATGAGGATGTTTGAGTTAATTTGAATATTTAAAAAAATGAAATTTCCGTCAACGTAAAAAGGCTCTTCTTGACTAGATACCGAACAACTAAAATAATTTCAAAAAATCGTTAAAAATTATCTTTGGGTGGATATAAAAGTACTGACTCTAAACCTAATACATAATTAATCTTAGACCCGAATTAACGGATACCCAAGATTTCTCTTTATTTGATATTCTTTTTTCAGTGTTAAATAGTGAAGATAATTTTTCAGGCCCAAAATGAGGCCCAGAAGGGTGGGTAGTAGCCCAAATAGTATTGGGCTGACCCAATAGGAATAGTACGGGTGAATGAATAGTATCGGGTTGACCCAGTGCTACAGTACACACAGTGACGTAAGCAATGACGTCACAGTGACGTAAGCAATGACGTCACAGTGAACATGACGTAAGCAGTGACGTCAACAGTGTTGACCGTATACGTGAACAGTACCGTACGCGTGAACAGTGCCCGGTGAATAGTACCCGAAATTTTCCTATAAATAGCCCCCCTCATTCATTTGTAAATCATCCCAAAAATCAAGTCTTCTCTTCTCCCTTAAGTGTATTTTCTTCTCTTGTAAGGTTATTCTCTCCTAGAAAATTAGAGAGAGGTTGTAATTATTTTTTGGGTCTAATAAAGTCTTTCTATCTTTGCCCGTGGATGTTTCCCTCAAATTAATTGGGGGTTTTACCACGTAAATACTGTGTCTCCAGTTCTTCTCCACCTTTCTCAAATCTTTACTTTAGTTGCGGTTATATTGCTTCTACATACAGTTTCCTAACAGTGGTATCAGAGCTTCCGGTTGTATTCCGAGTTGCAGGTGTCAGAATCTCTAGTAAATTCTTAGTATGCTCTGTGGTTGCAGCACTGTCTGATCTTCCACATCAGAAAAGAATTGTTCTTGAGTTTACTGACTAAGAGCTTCCGGTAGTATTCGTGGTTGCTGGAAATAAGTGTGGTGGTGTGGAAAGTGCATGTCTAGGAAAGGTCTGGCTAAGGAAAGACTTGGTACTTAAGAGTGTCCGTTGTGACCCACCTCTCTTTCCTGGGAACTTACCTGGTGCACTATTCATAACTACGGTCACTATTCCAATATACGGTACTATACGGTGAAATAGTGTGAGACGATCCAAGTGAGAAGCAGGTCATCATCAACATTATGGCAACAAAGTTCAAGATTGAGAAGTTCGACGGAAGCAATTTCTCGCTGTGGAAGATGAAGATGAGGGCAATACTAGTAAAAGACAATTGCCTGGCGGCAATTGGAGACAGACCAAAAGAAATTACTGATGATAGCAAGTGGGAAGAAATGGATGGCAATGCAATTGCTAATCTGCATTTGGCACTTGCTGATGGAGTGTTATCAAGTATAGCAGAGAAGAAGACAGCAAAGGAGATTTGGGAGACTCTGACAAAATTATATGAGGCCAAGTCATTGCACAACAAAATCTTCTTGAAAAGGAGACTCTATACTCTTCGAATGGCAGAATCTTCAACGATGACTGACCATATCAACACCTTAAATACTCTATTTTCTCAACTCACAGTGTTGGGGCACAAAATAGAAGAAAATGAGCGTGCCGAACTTCTACTTCAAAGTCTACCAGATTCGTATGATCAACTCATCATCAATCTCACAAACAATATACTTGTGGAGTATCTAGTCTTCGATGATGTTGCAGCCGCAGTTCTCGAAGAAGAAAGTCGGCGTAAAAACAAAGAAGACAAATTGGGAAGCTTACAACAAGCTGAAGCTTTGACGATGACGAGAGGGAGATCAACGGAACGTGGCCCCAGTGGGAGTCAAAATCGTGGTAGATCAAAGTCAAGAAGTAAGAAGAGTATCAAATGCTACCATTGTGGCAAAAAAGGGCATGTCAGATCAGAGTGTTGGAACAGGAAGAAGAGTGGAGATAACAGAGCTCCGGAGTCATCAGGCTCTCAAGGATGTGTAGCAAGCACCTCAGATGATGGTGAAGTTTTATACAGCGAAGGCACTACTATTAGTGAAGGCAGAAAACGGTTTGCTGATGTCTGGCTTCTAGATTCAGCAGCCACCTGGCACATGACCTCTCGAAGAGAATGGTTCCACAAATATGAACCCATCTCTGGAGGATCTGTATTTATGGGTAATGATCATGCCTTGGAGATCGCTGGTATTGGTACCATCAAGATAAAAATGCACGATGGTACAGTCCGCACCATTCAGGAGGTACGACATGTGAAGGGCCTAAAGAAGAATCTATTGTCTCTGGGACAATTAGATGATCTTGGTTGCAAGACCTATATTGAAAATGGGATCATGAAAATTGTCAGAGGCGCGCTTGTGGTTATGAAGGCAGAAAAGATCAGTGCAAATCTATACATGCTTACAGGAGAAACACTTCAGGAAGCGGATTCATGTTCTGCATCAACCAACCATGGAGAAGAATCAACGATATTGTGGCATTATAAACTAGGCCACATATCGGAACGAGGTTTGAAAATTCTATCCGATCGAAATCTGCTTCCTGGGCTCAAATCAGTAAATCTACCTTTTTGTGAGCATTGTGTTACAAGCAAGCAGCATAGATTGAAGTTCAGCAGCAGTACGGCTAGAAGCAAATGCATCCTAGACTTGATTCATTCTGATGTCTGGGAATCACCGGATATATCTCTAGGAGGAGCAAAATACATGGTGACATTTATTGATGATTACTCCAGGAGATGCTGGGTGTACCCGATCAAGAGAAAGTCAGACGTGCTTGCAGTATTTAAAGCCTTCAAAGCGCGGATAGAACTTGATTCAGAAAAAAGGATCAAGTGTTTGAGGACAGATAATGGAAGAGAATATACAGACGGCGAGTTTCTTGCATTTTGTAAGCATGAAGGAATAGACAGGCAGTTCACTGTCACATACACTCCTCAACAGAATGGAGTGGCAGAGCGGATGAATAGAACTCTTGCTGAAAGAATAAGAGCTATGTTGAGGACTGCAGGCCTACCCAATTCATTTTGGGCTGAAGCAGCCAAAACCGCCTGTTATGTGGTAAATCGGTCGCCATCAACAGCAATCAATTTAAAAACACCGATGGAGATGTGGACTGGTAAGCCGCCTGATTATTCAAATCTATATCCATTTGGATGTCCTGCGTACGTGATGTACAATGCCCAAGAAAGATCAAAGCTGGATCCGAAATCCAGGAGGTGTATATTCTTGGGGTATGCTGACGGAGTAAAGGGGTATCGCCTGTGGGATCCCACTACCCGCAAGGTTATTGTCAGCAGGGATGTGATCTTTGTAGAAGATCAACTACTACAAAACGATGGAAATAATAGCACATCGAAGGAGGCTTCAGAGACTACAACAGTACAAGTGGAAAATAATCCGGTACAAGAAAGTCCAGTTTCTACTGAAGCAGCACCAGAGCACGAGGTACAAGAACCAGTCGAGTCCGAGGCTCTAGAAGTTCACCGGCCAACTCGTGAGAGAAGGCCGCCAGCTTGGCATTCGGAGTATGTTACTGAGAGCAATGTTGCATACTGTCTTTTAACGGAGGATGGAGAGCCCTCAACTTTCCATGAAGCTACGAGTAGCTCAGATACATCTCTGTGGATGGCAGCAATGCAGGAAGAAATTGAAGCTCTACACAAGAACAAGACTTGGGAACTGGTACCATTGCCACATGGAAGAAAAGCCATTGGTAATAAATGGGTCTACAAGATCAAGCGAGATAGCAATGATCAAGTGGAACGGTATCGTGCAAGATTGGTGGTAAAGGGCTATGCTCAGAAAGAAGGAATTGATTTTAACGAGATATTTTCCCCAGTTGTTCGACTTACAACAATCAGAATAGTCCTGGCTATGTGTGCTACGTTTGACTTACATCTGGAGCAGTTGGATGTGAAAACTGCATTTCTTCATGGAGAGCTTGAAGAAGAAATTTATATGCTTCAACCAGAAGGTTTTGCTGAAACAGGCAAGGAGAACTTGGTTTGCAGGTTGAACAAATCTCTATACGGTCTCAAACAGGCGCCGAGGTGTTGGTACAAGAGATTTGATTCCTTCATTATAAGCCTTGGGTACAACAGACTTAGTTCAGACCATTGTACTTATTACAAGAGGTTTGGTGATGATGGTGATTTCATCATAATGCTGTTGTACGTAGACGACATGTTGGTGGCAGGCCCCAACAAAGATCGAGTCCAAGAATTAAAGGCACAGTTGGCTAGGGAGTTTGATATGAAGGACTTGGGACCATCAAACAAGATTCTAGGGATGCAAATTCAACGAGACAGAAATAATAGGAAGATTTGGCTTTCCCAGAAAAACTATCTCAATAAAATCTTGCGCCGCTTCAATATGCAAGATTGTAAGCCAATTTCTACCCCTCTTCCTATTAATTTCAAGTTATCCTCAAGTATGAGTCCTAGCAATGAAGCAGAGAGGATGGAGATGTCTCGAATACCGTATGCATCGGCAGTGGGAAGTTTAATGTTCGCCATGATATGTACAAGACCAGACATTGCACAAGCAGTGGGAGTAATCAGTCGGTACATGGCGAATCCTGGTAGAGAGCATTGGAATAATGTGAAGAGGATTCTGAGATATATCAGAGGAACCTCAGATGTTGCATTATGTTATGGAGGATCAGATTTTACTGTCAGGGGCTATGTAGATTCAGATTTTGCAGGAGATCTCGATAAAAGAAAATCCACTACGGGCTATGTGTTTACAATTGCAGGAGGAGCTGTGAGTTGGATTTCCAAATTACAAACTGTTGTGGCCTTATCTACAACGGAAGCAGAATACATGGCGGCTACACAAGCTTGTAAGGAAGCAATATGGATACAAAGGTTATTGGAGGAACTCGGGCACAAGCAGGAGAAGATTGTTTTGTTTTGTGACAGTCAGAGTGCCTTGCATATCGCAAGGAATCCAGCCTTTCATTCCAGGACAAAGCACATAGGAGTTCAATATCACTTTGTTCGAGAAGTAGTGGAAGAAGGTAATGTGGATATGCAGAAGATTCACACCAAGGAGAACCTAGCAGATGCAATGACCAAGCCAATCAATGCTGACAAGTTCATATGGTGTAGATCCTCATTCGGCCTAGCAGAAACGTAAGCAACATGAGTATGAGCAAAGAATAGAAGGATGTTTGGACCATGAAAAATGACTTCAAGTGGGAGAATGTTAAATAGTGAAGATAATTTTTCATGCCCAAAATGAGGCCCAGAAGGGTGGGTAGTAGCCCAAATAGTATTGGGCTGACCCAATAGGAATAGTACGGGTGAATGAATAGTATCGGGTTGACCCAGTGCTACAGTACACACAGTGACGTAAGCAATGACGTCACAGTGACGTAAGCAATGACGTCACAGTGAACATGACGTAAGCAGTGACGTCAACAGTGTTGACCGTATACGTGAACAGTACCGTACGCGTGAACAGTGCCCGGTGAATAGTACCCGAAATTTTCCTATAAATAGCCCCCCTCATTCATTTGTAAATCATCCCAAAAATCAAGTCTTCTCTTCTCCCTTAAGTGTATTTTCTTCTCTTGTAAGGTTATTCTCTCCTAGAAAATTAGAGAGAGGTTGTAATTATTTTTTGGGTCTAATAAAGTCTTTCTATCTTTGCCCGTGGATGTTTCCCTCAAATTAATTGGGGGTTTTACCACGTAAATACTGTGTCTCCAGTTCTTCTCCACCTTTCTCAAATCTTTACTTTAGTTGCGGTTATATTGCTTCTACATACAGTTTCCTAACATTCAGAAATATTATTTTATTTGAATATTAAAAAAAATCCATAACGTAAATTTCTAAATAACTTACAAAAACCCACCATTTTCACAGCTACCATTCCAATTATTTGAAAGACACAAAAACCATGATAGCAGCTCATTAAATCCATTTTCATGTGAAAAAAAAATATGCAGATAAAAGAAAAGGGGAGTGAGGAGAAGAATAGTACTTACAAATATATGTATGTGTGAAACTGTTGGTTGATCGAATGTATAAAGGTGGCGAATTTTCTGGCTTCGCTGAGGATCAGACAGTCTCTCTTTGTTGAAGAAATAAGTCAAATCTCCAGAAATTGCAGTGCTCCATTTGCGTTTTTATGATGCGAGGGTGTTTTTATAGCCTATCTCATTTAGGATTTTATTGTGTAGTGTGAATGGTAATATGAGGAAAAGTTGGAGGGTGGTATTTTAGTAAACGTGGACATCAAGCTTCCTATTAATATTTCCGTGCATTCCTTTTGAAAAAACAATATTCAGTACAACTGTAATAATATTAATAATACAAATAGTATTTTAATTTATTTCGAATGTTTCACCATCCAATGCGGCTCAATTGGACACTCATTCATCTTAGTAATGTCTAGGTTCGAATCATCTATTGATATAAAATAATTCAAGGAATGTAATATGAATTGTGAGATTAGCTTCTAATTTTGTTTGAACTATTAGGAGCCGTTTGTTGCATGGGTTTGGCTTGGGATTCGACAATTTTTTGTCCAATCCCATGTTTGGCCCATGCAACACAATGGATAAAAAAATTTTGTTGACTTTTTTAACCCATTAGACCAGGTTAAAGTAAACCTCTCAATATGGTGGGTTACAACTTGTCCCACCTCTTTCTTCCTTTTTTTTTTTAAAATAAAATATTTTATTAAAATATTATATATCTTTAATATTAATAAAAATTAATTTTTAATAGTTCTATATATTTTTAAAAAATAATTTAAATAATTTATTTTATTTAAAACATTTTTTTAATTTAAATAATTTTATAATATATTTTATTTAAAATTACTTTTAAATAGTTTTATTATTTTTTATTAAATTTATTTTATTAATAAAATAATTTTTAACTTAATTTAATTTAAGTAATTTTTTTTTATTTAATTCAATCCGTACTGTACCAAACACATGACAGTACTAATTAGTCCAATCCTATCCAACCCAATCCAATCCCACAAAAATAGTCTAATCCAATCCAATCCAATCCCATGCAACAAACGGGCCCTTATAGTAAAGAAAACATCAAATTTGGAATATATGTATAACTTACTGATGATATTTAGTTCTATATATATTGACATACTTGGAGATTGCTAAATGGTTATCTGAAATTATTCCCAATCACATTGTTTTTAATTTTGAGTTTGCATTCTTGGAGAGTGCTAAATGGTTAATTAGTTGACATGCACTCCTCCATGTCATACTATTATGTTAAAGCAAGCAAGTTCTATATCTAATGATATATATTGAGTGAAGATGTAAAATTTGCTTAGAAGCAGACACGCTAAAAAGAGTGCATAATAGCTCATTAATTGAGACGCTCTTGCACTGCAGATGAACGAGGCTAATTAAGCAATCTATCGAAGTTGTGGGATGTAAAAAATATCGGTATGGAGCGTTCTGCCTTAGAGGGTGTTAGTATATAGCTTTAGTCTAGTATTAGCCCATTGGGCTTATTCCATATATTAGTATTAGTACATTGTTCACACATCAATATACACACTTTATATTATTAACATGGTATCAGAGCTTTTTCTCTGATTTTCTGGTTCCTATGGATATCTCCGGCGTTTCCCGCTGCCCTCATCTTTATCCAGTAGTCACTATCAGAAGCGAGTTACCGCCGTTACCACAGTCCCTGCAACTCTCGGATCTCATCGACTCTCGGCTGTCCTTCGTGCTGCACCGCCGTTGTTGATTTTCACAGCTCACCACTGCCATATGGACCGCCTCCTTCTTCCAGTTCCAACGCCACCGGAATCGCGGTCATCGGCCAATCATCGGCTCTGCACGCTCCCCAGTAAGCCGAATACGTGCCACAGCCATCCCGCCTTCCTTTTTCATCTGATCTGCCACCGTTGCTGATTTGTTTCACTCACCACCACTGCCATCTGGACCGTCTCCTCCTTGTGGTTTCAACGCCACCGGAATCACGGTCATCGGCCAATCATCGGCTCCGCACGCTCCCTAACAAGTTGTACACGTGCCGCCTACCTCTCTAGCTGGTACAATTACAGTTTGTACCCCCTATTTGGTAAATTACCATTTTATTCCTCAGTTGGTAAATTACTGTTTCACCCTACCACGTCAACCCTAAAGTGACATCACATGCCACGTTAGCCCTGCAACGTGTGACCGGCAAAAAAAAAAAAAAAGGTCTGTCTTGCTCAGTTTTTCGCGTAGATTCCGATTTTGGGCTCCGTTTCTTCATTATGGCTCAACAAAACGAACGAGATATCATTCGTCCTATTACCATTGTGTTGGATGGTCCTACTAGCTATCATGCATGGTCTCAAAATATGACTATCTTTCTCAAGGGTCGTAAACTGTAGAGATATGTGACTGGTTCAATCCCTAAGCCAGTACCAAGCCCTCAGTCCAGCGCTACAGCTACTGCAGATGCATCGAAGACTGTTGTTATAATGGATGATTATGAAGAACATCTGGAAGAATGGGAAAGTATTCAAAGTAAGATCTTGTCTTGGTTTATCAATACTTCTATTCCCTCCATTCATAATCTTCTTCCTCGTCTTGAGACTGTTATAGCTGCTTGGAAATTTCTGGCTGATCGCTATAATTACACTAATGATTCAAGTTTGGAGTTCCACATTGAATCAAGGCTTTATCAAATGCGCCAAGAGACAGGTCAGTCTATTTCTGATTTTTATTCTCAGACTTCTACTATGTGGGAACAACTCTCTGCTGCAGATCCTCCACTAGTGTGTTCTAAGGATATTGAGCTATTTGTCAAGTATCGGGATCGCCGTTAATTTATGCATTTTATGATGGGTTTACGTGGGGATTTTGAACCTACTAGAGCCTTTCTGCTTAACCGGTCTCCTACTCCTTCTCTTGATGTTGCAGTCAAGGAGCTTATTTCTGAGGAGAACCGTCGGCCTACTTATCACATGTCATCATCTGATCATGTATTGGCTCCACCATCTCCACAGCCTCCTATTGCCGCATTCACTGCTCATCCACGAATAAACTCTGGGCGACTCACCTCTCAGTCTTCTAAAGGTACTCGCTGCGAGTTTTGACATGCTAAAGGCCATGACATCTCAATTTGTCGCAAACTACAAAAATTTTTGCAAGAGCAGAATAAAACCTCTTTTCCTCAGGCAGCTACTGTATGTCTTTCAGCTCCATCAGCTCTTACAGGTCTATATTTGACTTCCTTACTTACTACGGCTGATATTAATGCAGTAATTCAACAAGTTTTATCCCAAACTTTCACTGCCCTTTCTGTCACCTCAGGTAAACAACCTTGGTTTTTTTATACTGCATGTTGTAACCATATGACTCCTGATGAATCCCAATTTTCTGATAAGGCGTCTTTAGAACATCCTATCACTATTTACACTACTGATGGAACTCCTATGTCTGTTAGTCATAAAGGAAAAATCTTCTCTCCTGATTTATCTCTTAGTGACACTTTTCATATCCCAAAGTTGTCTCTCAATTTACTTTCTGTTGGTCAACTTTGTGAATTAGGCATAGATCTTCTCTTTACTAATCATGGTGTGAATGTGCAGGATCCCCTGGACGGGTCAAGTGCTTGGAACAGGCCGTAAGGTTGGTCGTATGTTTGAGGTTTATGACTTGAAGATTCCTTCACAAGTTGCTTCGGCCGCTGCTACCATTGCCACCCCCTCACCTAATCTATGGCATGCTCGTCTTGGTCATCCATCCTTATCTCGTCTTCAGTTGTTAGCTTCTCAAGGTCATTTAGGTTCAATTCAGTTTCAAAAATTTGATTGTACTTCTTGTCATTTTGGTAAATAAACAAAATTGCCCTTTAGTAATAGTATCTCATTTTCTTCGGCACCTTTGATCTTATACATTCTGATATATGGGGTCCTGCATCTGTTCCTACTGAGGGGAGATCTAGATATTTTGTTATATTTGTGGATGATTTTTCTCGATATACTTGGATTTATCTACTTCATCATAGGTCTGAACTTGTGTCTGTTTACCAAACATTTCATAAAATGATTCAAACACAGTTCAATCTCACCGTCAAAGTCTTTCGATCAGATAATGCTCAAGAATATAATGATAAATCTTTCCTATCCTTTTTAGACAGTCATGGGACCCTTACTCAGCAATCCTGTCCTTACACCTCTCAACAAAATGGTCGTGCAGAACGAAAACATCGTCACATTCTTGATGTTGTCCGCACCCTTCTCATTTCTGCCTCTCTTCCTGAGCGCTTTTGGGGTGAGGCCGCACTCACTGCTATGTACACCATTAATCGTATTCCTTCACCAACCATACACAACAAATCACCATTTAAGCTTCTCTATGGTCAATCCCTTGACTACTCCTCTCTTCGGGTTTTTGGTTGTGCTTGTTTTGTCTCTCTTCCTCCTCATGAACGCACAAAGCTCTAGCCTCGTGCTCGTCTTTGTTGTTTCCTTGGTTATGGTATATCTGAAAAGGGGTTTTGCTGCTATGATCCCATTTCTCATCGTCTTCGTGTCTCCCGTCATGTTGAGTTTTGGGAACATCGTCATTTCACGAGTCTCCAGCAGTTTCCTGCATCCTCGTCCCCCGAGTCTCCCATTTTTACTGATCTTGTTCTTCCTCTCTATCCTGAACTTGTGGAGGATTCTTCGACATCGGCTGCCTCTCCAGACGACTCATCTCCGGTTCTCTCCCCAGCATTTGACCCATCTGTCTTGGATCCTGTGGCACCACATTCTCCTGAGTCTCCTGTTGGTCCTGAACTTCATTGTTCTACTCGGGTAAGCATTCCTCCTTCCTATCTCACTGATTATCACTGCTCTTTTTCTCTTGCCACCCTCTATGAACCTCACACCTATCGTGAGGCTCATACTGACCCTCTTTGGCAGCAAGCTATGAATGAAGAACTAGATGCCTTTCATAAGAATCACACTTGGGATATAGTTTATTTGCCTTCTGGTCAGTCTATAGTAGGTTGTCGGTGGGTTTACAAGATCAAGACCAAGGCTGATGGATCTGTTGAACGATACAAGGCTCGCCTCATTGCCAGAGGCTTTACTTAGGAGTATGACATTGACTATGAGGAAACTTTTGCTCCTGTTGCTCGCCTTACATCTGTCAGATGTCTCATTACTGTAGCTGCTGTTTGCCATTGGCCTCTTTATCAAATGGATATAAAGAATGTTTTCCTAAATGGAGATCTCCAAGAAGAAGTGTACATGCAACCACCCCCTAGCTATCCACACTCCGGCAATCAAATTGGTCATCTTCGCCGTGCTCTTTATGGCCTCAAGCAGGCTCCTCGAGCTTGGTTTGAAAAGTTTAGCTCAGTTGTTGCTCAGCAGGGTTTCACTTCGAGTCCTCATGACACTGCTCTCTTCGTTCGACGATCTTCTACTGGTATCACTCTTATTCTTCTTTATGTTGATGATATGATTATTACTAGAGATGATTCTGCAGACATCCGCTCTCTTCAGTACTTCTTTAGTCAGCATTTTGAGATGAAAGATCTGGGCACTCTCAGCTATTTTCTTGGGCTTGAAGTTACCTCATCCTCCGATGGATACTATCTTTCTCAAGCTAAATATGCTTCTGATCTTCTCGCCAAGGCCGGTATCACCGACAATAAGACTGTTTCTACTCCCTTGGAATACAATGCAAAGCTCACACCCTTGGAATGGTGAACCTATATCAGATGATACTCGTTATCGTCAGTTGGATTGGTAGTCTAATCTATCTCACAGTTACTCGTTCGGATATTTCACATGCTGTGGGTATGGTTAGTAAGTTCATGGATGCCCCTCGTTCTATCCACTATGCTACCGTTCTTCGGATTCTCCGATATGTCAATGGCACTCTTTATCATGGTCTACACTACTCCTCTCGGTCTTCTCTCGAGCTCCATGCTTATTCAGATGCGGATTGGGCAGGTGATCCGACTGATCGATGTTCTATCACAGGTTTCTGTTTCATGTTGGGTACTTCTCTTGTTTCATGGCGTAGCAAGAAGCAAGATGTCGTTTCCCGTTCCCGTACTGAGGCTGAGTATCGTGCCCTTGCCGACACCACCTGCGAGCTTGTCTGGCTTCGTTGGCTCTTGGCTGACATTGATACTCCACAGCCCACTGCCACTCCTCTTTATTGTAACAATCGTAGTGCTATCTATATTGCTCATAATGATGTCTTCCATGAACGCACCAAGCACATTAAGATCGACTGCCACATCACTCATCAGCATCTCAAGAAAGGCATTCTAAAGTTGTTCTCCATCTCCTCTGCTGACCAGCCTACTGATATTTTCACCAAGTCTCACCCGCGTGGTCGTCTTCGAGATCTTATATCCAAACTCCAGTTGGCTTCCTCCTTGCCACCTCGAGTTTGAGGAGGGATATTAGTATATAGCTTTTAGTCTAGTATTAGCCCATTGGGCTTTGTCCATTTCTTGTACATAGCCTATATAAGGCCATCTCTATTATACATTGTTCACACATCAATATACACACTTTATATTATTAACAGAGGGAAGCATCCGCGCAAGCGGGGGTGGACGAAGCAAAAGCAAGAATGTCGACTTGAGTAATGTAAATATTGGTGAGAATTCAATGCCTGAAAAAAAAACTAAGGGTTACTGCACAAGGTTCATCCACGGAGGGTGAGTCAGGGCTAATATTAGGTCGTAAGGTAATGGAGAACAGGTGAACAAATTTCAAATGCAGAATAAGCATGGAAGAATAGAGTTTGGCTATGTTTATGGCATCAAAACAAATCAAGATCGTATGTCCTGAGACTTGATGATAACAAAACAATCAAAACGATGCGTATCAATGCTAAACAATTGAGCTCATTAAAAGTTCAAAATGACTAATATTTGTAGTTCATTAAACTAGTAAAAACTTCCATATTTTTGTAGTTTTCAAAGAGGCAAAATAATAATTAAAAAACTAGATAGAAATTCGAGCGTTTAAAAATTTTGATGAACACAGAAAAAAAAAAAAAAAAAAAAACCTCTGTCTATGTATTGAACTAATATTTGAGAAGTTAGTCAAAATAAACATTTTAGATAAGCTCCATTGAAACAAATTTCAAATGCAGAGTAAGCATGGAAGAACAGAATTTGGCTATGTTTTTTATAGCATCAAAACAAATCAAGATCATATGTTCTGAGACTTGGTGATAACAAAACAATCAAAACCCAAATGCAGAGTAAGCATGCATAGACGTTTTGTAGTTTTCAAAGAGGCAATGAAGGAATAAACATATTCTTAATTGGGACACTTCAAGATATATTATTTTCTGTTTTAATCGGATTGATGGCCTGAAAAATGATTATCACAGCCTATAAGCTTGTGTGAACCAGTCGATATTTTAGTCCCACATCGTTTGAATAGAAAAGCTTTTAGTGTTTATAGTCTTGTCAAAGCTGACAGCACCATCGCCGAGCTCAGTCACGAGGGCTTGTGACCCAATGTGGGGGCATTAAGGTGGTGGAACTTTGGGTCAAATTCATTGGATCGGGCTCAAAGTGGTAATATGCTGGCCCGCCCGTTCCAAGCCTGGGAGTTGGACCATGGGTCATTAGCGAAGGCTGGAGGCCCATGATTCCTAGAGTGGAGGGCACCGCGTGAGGCTGGTTTCACAGAGCAGCGACCACCTCCCGCTCTTAGCAGTGGAAGGATAACGGGCCAGTGCCGCTTGAGTCCAGTATGGTCCAATGGGTTGACCCTAACTGAACCATCACCCTTTTTTTTTATTTTTAACTTCTCTTGTTTCATTTTTTTAATGTGAAATATTTTCTATTCTCTTCTTCGTCAATTATGATTTTCAGAGACTGTTTTTAGAGATGAATAGTAGATATAGCTGAATGCAGTCGAATGGACATATGAGTTAGCCATGGTTATGTTGTCAATGCCAATTATAGGTGATCACAGTAATTACTGTGATGCACTAGAAGTAACCCCATTTCAATTATCATCTGTAAATTGGGACCGAACATCTAAAGCAAGTCAGCAGTTTCAAACTCAGAATTATATTTTGGCAACAGAGATTGAATAACAAAAACTTCATAGCATTGTAAGAAAACATAATCCATGAATCAAAAGTGTAGAGATATTCTGATAACGTATGTAGGACCCTTCAATTACGTCCTGTTCTACATTTACAAGAAATCAAATGAAGAAGAGACTTCCGTACATACATTTTGATACTAAAATGACTAAGTAAATAAAGAAAAAGATATCTGCTGCCGGTAATCTGACCTACAAGTATTGATCACTTTCCTCCGAACTCCAAGCTACATTGTTGCGTAGAATTTGCCTGCAATACTCCAGTCACGTATTCTTGCTGACGACTCTTTCCACTGATTTGAATGCTGTAAGCTCTCAAGCCAGTTTAATAACTAAAGAATCACACACACAAAGCAACTTAAGCAAATACAAGGAAAACAAGCACACAGGGTGAAGCAGGGTCCAGCAACCATGATCCTACCAGAAAATTGAAAAGACATTTCACGAAGATTTTCATCCATTTTAGTGAAAAGGGCACCAAATTGTTATAACAATATTAAGGACAATGAGAACTTCCATGCAAGAGACAAAAGCAATTCACATGAATTGATTGAGCCTGTTGGATCAAAAGAACTTGTAAAGCACCAACTAAAATGATCACATAAGAGCATCTCCAATGCTATTATGCATTTGGAGAAAATTGAGTGCCACATAGGATCAATATTGAAAAAGTTAAGAAAATATTCTCCAATGCAATTATCTAACTTTAATATTGATATGATGTGGCAAAAAAAAAGTTAGAAAATATCAAGTAGAGTTTCTAATTGTAGATATTCTCCTTGATATGCTGACTAGGATTTCTAACTTTTCCCACCAATAAAATTTTAGTATTTTGTCAATGCATTTAATTATCATATTGAATGGAGAGAGAATGTAACAAATGACTTATGGTGATTGGTTTAAAATTACTATTTAGATATTCACATTGGAGAAGTGAATATGCATTTCTATAATTTTTTTGACAAATTAGATCCATATTATTTAGAAATGCTGATGTGGCACTATTTAGATACTCAAAAATACATATTTGCATTGGAGATGCTCTAAGAACTTGAAGACCCTCCTGTTGGCTGCTTGGAGATCATCAAGGAGGATGCTTCTGGGTGGTCTGCCTCTAGGAGCTGCTCTTATATTTCTTAGTTTCTGGTTTCTGGGCTTTTGAGCCCACCTTGGCACCAAAAAAAAAAAAATGATCACATAAACTGAAATTAAATGAACACAGAATAACAGTAATCATCAGATGGGTTGATTTCAACCTCAAAGTTGATGATTTAATTTATGGTTTCTTGAGCATTGCCATCTCCATTTTTCCATTTTGTCTACAACTCAAAATGTGTGAACTTTTTTGAGTTGTAGCTATCAGGCTATCCAAAATATGGCTTTTGAATTCAAATTCTCCCAGCAATCACTTCTTTTGAGTTTCAATTAAACTCATTGCACCTAGTAAATGCCCGGAAATATGTGTTCAAGTCGGTAGCTGCTACGCCGTTGTGGCTCAAACAGAGACTCAAAAAGACTTTATTGACTCTCCTCCAAACTTGATTTAGATTCATAAAATCAAGTTCTTTTTTCAAATGAAATAAGCTCTTCATCACTGGGGATAAATTACTTCAAACTTGATTTACATTTATCACATCACTCTTCTCACTCTCTTACAAAAATATCAATCAGAGAAACCACCCCAAGATCACATCAACTTCAACCAAACACCAACTCCTCAAAACCCAAAAAAAATAAAAAAAATAGAATCTCAATTATGTGTGTTTGTAGTTGCTGTTACAAAAATTCAAGTGGGTAGAAAGTGAATAATAGCTCAAGAGCCACCACCAGTCTTTTGAAGCACCAACCCCAGCTGAGATGGTCGTGGAATTGTGATCAAGTGTTGCAGGTACCTGCAACAGCAATGGCAAGTCACCAGAAACCCCATGTAAGAAAATAGTTGTTCTACTTTGTAGTTTTTTTTTTTTTTTTTTTGAAACTTTGTAGTTATAGAAGTCTTTCAAGTTCTGTACATGAAAACCTGGACAAGTTTTAACAATTTCATTCAAAGATTTTAGAGTGTGTGATGGAAATAATTGGACTAGGATTAGTAATACAAGTAATTGACCTGTTCTATCAAGCAAATATTGTCGAAAAAATGACCAAAATAACATCTTCTATGTGTTAAAATGTTTGTTTATAGTTAACAAATACAAACAAGAATCAACATTTCATACCTCAAACACGGTCATCTACTCAAGAACTCATCACAGCCAAAAACCACAGGGCGCGACATGTTTATATATACAATTTGACCTATATGGTGACACTTTGATTCATTAATTTTTTTGGTTCGTATATTTAAAATCAAAAGTAAAAAAAAAAAAAGAAAAAACAAAAATGCATAGATGTAAATCATAAACACTAAACATAATTAGGCAGCTAAAAGGCTCAGATTCAGGTTTGATCAAACAAAGAGAGGCAGCACCGAAGTGGCTGCAACACAGAGAAATCTCCAGGTTGCCCCGCCAAGAAATGCAGCCTCTCAAAGCTCGACCTAAAGCCTAAAAACATCATCACGGCCTCGTAACATCCACTTAGGAAGAAGAAGAAGAAGAAGAAGAAGAAGAAGAAGAAGAAGATAATGAAGCAGCAGAAGAAGAAGATGATCATGATGATGATGATGATGATGATTATCATTATTATTATGTGCAAGCGAAGTAAGAGATTGATGTAATGGAGAAATCATTGGCTCCGCTTCGATCAGAGAGCAAACAAAACAGCAGCCTGAGAACAGAGCCTCATTTTTAAACTAATGAGAGTTAGATAAACACTTGAGCTTACTGTTAATGCTCGGATCACATCTGAGGCTCATATTCGTCTTCTATCAGACAAGAACGAAACCTCACTCCACCATGGCTGCAGCAACATGTTTCTAGCTGCCCCGCCATGCGAAGCAAATGTCTCCCACCGTCTGATTTTGTGACTTTACAAAAACCAATCATCACAGCCTCATTCGTGAAACCCATTTTTCAAATTTAACATAAAAAGGAAAAAAAAATGTACAGAGAGATTACATGTGTGAAAAGTTCTGCGGATTATAACTTATAAGATATCCATAATCAGACATACAAGATTATGATAATTATATTTCTAAATAACTTACATAATAACTGGGATTAAAAAGAGGCTCAGATCCGTCTTTTATCAGACAAGAACGAAACCCCACATCACCATGGCTGCAGCTACAAGTTCAGTTAAATCAGAGAGAAAGAAGCCCACCACTTTTTGCAGGAACCCAGCACCAGCAGCTACACCTCCATTAGAAGCAGATTTTCTTCGGAAAAAAAAAATGGAGAAATCACTTGCTTCGCCGGCGATTAAATAAAGGGATATTATTATCCTCCTTGTAATTTGTAGTATTCCCCATTTTTTACTCTTTAGTTTCACTTTTTTTTTTTTTTTTTACCCCTTTTATTTTTATTAAGAGTTATTCGTTATCCTCAATTTTTTTAATAAAATAATAATTAATTATTATTATATATAAAAAAATTAAAAATACATAAAAAAAATTTTTAATAAAACGAAAATTTTAATAAATTATTCAAAAATTAAAAATAGATAATAAAAGTTTAATAAAATTAAAAATAGATTTTTTGTTAAAAAATGATTTAGATGTGGTGGAGATTGTTCTCCACCAAAACTCCAAAAAAATCTATTAAAAAAATATATGAATAAACAATATATATATATATATATATATATATATACACACACAATATATACATGGGAAGGATAGGAGGACTCATTTTTTATATAATTTTTGACTCAATTTTATAGTCATTGGATCTCTTAAATTTGAATGGCTAGAATTTAATAAATTTATTTCATATATTTTTTTTTTCTCTCCATCATTAATTTATTTTATTTTCTTTTTTCTCTTTTTTAGATTTTCTTTCCTAAAATATTATCAATTGAATTCTATTTCTATTTCATACAATTTTTTCCTTAACTTTATTATTTTTTTATATTCCACCATTATCAAATATTCACCTAGTAAAAAATATTTCCACCATTTATATAATAGTATTTTAAATAATGGGGTAGTATTGTTTCCTATATTACTCTCTTTATCTATAAATATATATAAATCCGAATTCATATAAATAGTCCCTGAGGAATATACATAATAATATAAAATTAAAAAATATTATGTCGAGATACATTAAAACAATTAGAAATAATGTATCACAATTTAAAACAATTTAGATTTTTGGTTGATATGAGAGTTTAACTACGTCAACAAAAAAAAATTACAGGCATTTGTAGCTAGGCCTGGTGGGCAGAATGCAGCAATGTTAGTGTTAGATTCCTGCTCGACAAGGGTCACAACCTTGGGAGACAACCTCTTAACAAGCATCAACAGCCAATTCTTATAATTGTCAGTGTTGACACAGCTTTCATCAAGCATATGGTGGAGCATGAATTCAAAATTCACTACGTTCAGTGATATTTATTTTAAAAAAAAGCTACCGGTATATGCAGAAACCCACTAAGCATGTATTTCGTAAAGATAATTAAGCCATTCATTTTTTTCTAATCCATTTTCCATAACCAATATCTTCCACTTTTCTTCGTATGAAAAAAAAAAGTATTTTTTTCCATCTTGACTTTGAATTTTGACTTTTTAAAGTAATCATATGATAACTTTCAACAATTTTTTTTTTTATGTGCCAAAGACATAAACAATGATGGTTATCAAGGAGTACCTTTGCAATTGCTCCTTTCATTGCCAAGTCTTGGTCAGTTATAATAGAAACTAGATGACGTCCTCCCATTGCTTCAAGCCATATCTCAAAAGGCCACAAAAATATTGCTTCTGCCTTATCATATAAAAGTGCACATCTAAATTGTACTGACTGTAATCGGTGGTTTACTCTGGTTAACGATGCAAATGACATGTCATATTTGTTTGTCCTATAAGTTGTATCAAATGTGACAACATCACCAAAATAATGATATGCTATACTTGATTGAGAGTCCACTCAAAAGAAATTAGTTGCTCTCCCATTTTCATCACATTGAACCACATTAAAAAATTGAGGGTTCTCAGCTTGTTTTTTTCTAAAATAAGTGAGAACCGATTGAGTATCCCCTCCATCTAATTGTCTATGTCGTATATTCCTCAAGTGGTTATAACAATCTCTATTATTAAAACCAATATGTGAACCACCTAAAATCAAGCAAACTTTGCCTATTTGCAAATGTTTTTTATGAAATGTTTCAGTCAAACTTTTAGCAGTTTCAGGTATGTACTTATTTGACTTTATCTTCATTCTTTTTGTTGGAGATACTATTTTATGATTGTGAATGTCTTAAAAGGCTGTAACTTTCCATTTGTTAGACCACTTGTCAAGTACAATTCACATACTAGCTTCACATCCACAATTAACAATTGAACAATTTTTATTTTTTATTGTATCTTCATTCTCACCTACCTATTCGTCATCTTTTTCTTCTTCAACCTCGCATCTCTTATGCCTCCCTTAATGAGCACATACAAATTTTTTACTAGTCACCTCATTTGAACCTAATCTAGTCTTGACTGAAGATCGAATACGAATCCAAAATCCTTTTTGCCAACCATAATTTTCATAATAGTTTTTGGCTTCTTCCCCTGTTTCAAAAAAATCCCAATAAATGGCACCATTAGTTGTTCTACATTCCGTTTTTGACTGTTTGTTTTACCAATCTTCTTTGAGTTGTATCAAACACCTAAATAAAAGTTAATGCGTAAATTAACTCATGCTTATTATAAAATTGTATGACTTAAAAGAAAAAGAAAAATTACGTATTAACTATGTAATCGGTAGACTCAATTTCATAAAGAAAAATTAGTCAAAAATTATATATCGGGAGGGATCGGAAGACTCAATTTTTTTTATAATTTTTGACTCAATTTCTTAGCTATTGGATCTCTTAGATTTGGATGGGTAGGATTTAATTAAGTTTTTTCATTTATTTCTTTTTTTTCCTCTCCCCATCATTAATTTATTTTATTTTCTCTTTTCTCTTTCTTAGATTTTCTTTCCTAAAATATAATCAATTGGTTTCTATTTCTCTTTTCCACGATTTCTTCCACTTTTTTTTCACTATTATCAAATACTCACATAGTAAATTCTTCTTCTCTAACTATCAGTTTCAAGAATGAATTCACACAGTACATCACGGGTATGTTTTCTTGTAACGTTTACACTTACTATTTAATGTACGTTTATAGTGCTTTTTCAATAAAGAAAATTAGAATCCGTTAAATTTATATTTTTCTCATACTAAAATTTTTGAGTTCAATTAAAAAATACAAGCCCAATGCTCAACTATCAAGTATTCAAGTCCTGCTATATAAATCCATTAAACCTAGTATTCAAGTCATGCTATCATTATACAGTCCTATATAAATTAATAGATAGAACCTTCACTTCAGTGTCTTGGTCTTGGTTTTGAAAGTAATAGAGTTAATAATAGTGTCAAGCACATGCTCAACTATCAAGACAAAAATTGAATCAGAATTAGAAAAAAAGCAAGTTGAGAACCCTCAATTTTTTAATGTGGTTCAATGTGATAAAAATGGGAGGGCAACTAATTTCTTTTGGGTGGACTCTCAGTCACGCATAGCATATAATTATTTTGGTGATGTTGTCACATTTGATACAACTTATAGGACAAACAAATATAACATGTCATTTGCATCGTTCACCAGAGTAAACCACTGATTACAGTCAATACAATTTGGATGTGCACTTTTACATGATGAGGCAGAAGTAATATTTTTGTGGCTTTCTGAGATATGGCTTGAAGCAATGGGAGGACGTCATCAAGTTTCTACTATAACTGACCAAGACTTGGCAATGAAAGGAGCAATTGCAAAGGTACTCCTTGATAACCATCATTGTTTATGTCTTTGGCACATAAAAAAAAATTGTTGAAAGTTATCACATGTTTACTTTAAAAAGTCAAAATTCAAAGTCAAGATGAAAAAAAATGCTTTTATTTCATACGAAGAAAAGTGGAAGATATTGGTTATGGAAAATGGATTAGAAAAAAATGAATGGCTAAATCATCTTTACGAAATATATGATTCGTGGGTTTTTATATATACCGGTAGCAAATTTTTTTTTAAAATGAATATCACTAAACATAGTGAGAGCATAAATTTATTTTTTGATGGTTTTCTTACATCAAAGACAAATTTAAGAGAGTTTGTCATTAAGGTTGAACAGGCATGGAAGAAAATTATAGAAAATGAAAGTTATGAAGATTTTGAATCAGAACACAAATATCGTATTATCGATGATGGAGAATTTCTTTTGAAACATGCATTACAGTTGTTTACTAAAAGAGTTTTTAATAAATTCAAGGATGAATGGTATCAGGTGAATAGATATAAAGTTGAAGAAAGAGAACATGATAATGATTATCACACATTTAGTGACACCAAAACTTGGTGAACCTAAAGAGTTTGTTGTGAAGTTAAATTTGCAAACTTACAAAGATATGTGCAAATGCCAAACCTTTGAATTTGTTGGAATACTTTGTAGACATTTTCTGAAAGTTTTTGTTCGACTCAATATTGACATGATACCTAACCATTTTGTTCTTCCATGATGGAGATAAGAAGCAAATAAGTTTAGGATCATGGATTCAAAAGATCATTTGGTGAAAAGTGATAGAAAAGAAGAATCAGAGGCATTGAGACTTGGCCATATGTGTCACCAAGCAACTAAATTGGCTTGTATTGCTGCATCGTCAAATGAAAAATACATAATTTATATGGAAGCTTTGAATGAGTTATCTACAAAGTTCTCAGAGGTTTCTAACATCAAAAAAAAAATTTCTCATAAGAAGGATGATCCATGTACTAGCATCCATTTTCCTCAACCTCTGCTTTTGGATCCTAATGTCTCATAAACCAAGGGCAGAAAGAAAGACGTTGAAAGCTCAAGGAGAATAAAAAGCAGGTATCGAGGTAGCCTTAAAGAAGAAGAAGAGAACGTGCACATTATGCAGTAATTTTGGACATGACAAGCGAAACTGTACCTTTAATCCAAAGAGAAAAAATATTGAATCAACTAGTGAAGATAAGTGTTAAATTAAATTTCTAAAAAGTTTCTTATCGCATTACACTCATTTTATTTAAGTTAATATGATTTTTTTTTTCTCCAAATTTAAGAAAATGATGAAACACTAGATATTGATCAGGACATGGAAAGTTGTGATGAGTATTAAGGTGAGTTTTAGATTTAATTGAAATTATGCTTTATCATTTATTTCTTTTTGTTTGAACATAATCTAATGTAATATTTTTTTTCAAGGATAACAAAACGTTGGAGAATATAGGATTATATATATCTCCACCTCTATAAAAGAGGTGCGAAAATAGCCTTTCCATTTTCGCACCCGACACCATACCATAGACAATAAAAAATAAAGATGTGAGGAAGAGAGAGAAAAAAAATGCAAGAGAAGAAGACCCTGTTTAGCAAAGTTTTTACTTTGGGCTTTTGGCTTCTTGAAAGCTCTTCCTGTAAAAGTCATATATTATTACTCAAGATAAGGAGAGGAAAGAGAGGGAGAGAAAAAAAAAAGATATTATTATTTTTCCTCTGAAATTTAAAAATACATTGTTTTACCCCTTACTTTTAAAATATTTACCATTTTCGCCTGCCTTAAAAATGTTTACCATTTTCCACCTTACTTTTTAAAATTTTAGTCATTTTCCCCCAGCCATTAAAAAAAAAAGAATTATTTTAACCGTTAACTCTCAATGATAAAATGATAATTAACTATTAATCTGATAAGGAATATTATTATTTACCCCCTGAAGTTTGAAACAAATATCATACTCCTACTTTTATAATATCCCTTATTTTTCTCTCTAGTGTTAAAAAAACTAAAATATATTCTTCAATATATATGTGTGTATGTGTGTGTGTGGGTAAACTGTAAAAAGTCTATTATAACCTTGATGAAAACTGAAAATGATTATCATCCCATTAAAATATTTAAATAATAATAATAATAATAAACCCTTAAATTTATTAACAAAAATAAAAAATTAAATTGCCTTAAATTAAAAAATCTGGAAATATAAAAAATAGAATATCTTTATTTTCTTTTTCATTATAATACAAAAAATAAAAATAAATAAACAATAAACAAAATTATTTCTCTATGTTCATCATCATCACTATCCATCTCTAACACCAAACCTTAAGTCAATTATCGATTATCATTACTATTCATCCTCAATACTAAACCCTAACCCAAATATCATAATTGGAGGAGAGAGAGAAATTGTTTTGTTTATTATATTTTTTTACATTTTTTTTAGAGATGGATGATGAGAATGATAATAATATGAGGTATTTTAAATTTTTTTTTTTATTAATAAATTTAATAATTTATTATTATTATTTAAATATATTAATAATATAATAGTTATTTATAGTTTTCATTAAGGGTATATATTTTAAAGCATATGTTTTAGTTTTTTTTTTTAAAATATAAGGGGAAAATAAGGAATATTTTAAAAGTAGGGGTAAATTATATTTTTTTTAAACCTCATGGGGCGAATAATAATATCCCTTATTAGATTAAAGTTAATTACTATTTTTTTTCTTCAGAGTTAACGGCTAAATTAGTTTTTTTAATGGCCGGGGGGAGGGGGGTGGAATGGTGAATATTTTAAAAAGTAATGAGAAATATGGTGAATATTTTTAAGGTAAAGGGAAAATGGTAAATATTTTAAAAGTATGGGACAAAACGATATATTTTTCTACTTCAGAGGGAAAATAATAATATTCCCAAAGAAAAAAGAAGATGAAGAGATAGAAGATAGAGAGGAGAGAGAAAAATTATTTTTATTTAAAAATATTTTGGGTATTTATTATGTTGCATTTACTCTTCTACCCTTTAACATATAACTTTCAATTTTAAAAGTCAAATAAAAACTTAATGGGATGGAGAAGTTTAGGTATTTTATGAACTAAAGGAGTAAAACAGAGAAAAATAAAACTATAGGATAAAAAATAAAGAATATTTTAAACTATAGGGGGAATGATAATATTCCTTAAATAAATTAATGGAGCACTTTTACGAGAGCTGAGCCAAAGCTTCCTACTAACGACAGCGTTTTGTATTGGCTGGTTGAGATGGGTGAGGATAGGTTGGTCATTTTGAATTTTGTTTACGGAATCATTGTGTGGGGCGTAATTGTAATTCAAGGAAAAGTTGGAGGGTATTACACATAGGAGGATCATGATTGTTTGGATGGTGTCACTGGTTTTGATTAGCGTCAAGTTTCTATGTTATTTTAGGTTAATTAGAAATAATATTAATTAGCACATCCACTCATAGCTCAAGTGATTAGTACATCTCATTCTCACCTCAGTGGTGAGAGTTCAATTCCCACCATGTACATTTACCAGTATGTATAGGTAGTTTTCTCCCTTTATTGTGGGAGTAGATATCTCCTGCTATGGGAATAGATATCTGGGCCGCGTGTTTAGTGATTGATCTTGGCAGGTCCCGACAGATATTAATATTGTAATTGTACCCCCTTCAAAAAAAATTAATTATGTAAAAATATTATTGTTGCAAAGAAATAAAAATAATGTAAATGTTATATTAATTATTTTTTAATGATTTAGTACTAGTGTACTAGCCGAAATATAGAATAATTTAAAATGTAATGGAATTAATAAACTCAAAAACTTTGAATTTAGTCTCGTTGACAGTGAAAAATGGGTCACATAGTTAACAAAGGTGAACTATATCACGTAAGGGTATTTAGTGGTTCGTGTCTTGAGTGGATATCCCCATAGGTGGCGTGACTGGGGCAGGTAGCTACGATACCATGGGCATGCTATCAGGTATGATAAACCCTAGGGGGTCTGCCTGATCGAAGACAATGGGATCTCCAAATGTGTGGTTTGTTGGAGGCTGTGTTTTTTGCTTGGATTTGTCGAATCCATTGAGTTAAGGTTTTTCTCAAAGGAATGTAAATTAGCCCTCCTTCTTGCGCCAAATTATTGATAGTAAAAAAATGGGTCATATGGTCAACAAGGATCAACTATGCCACGTAAGGAAATTTAGTGGTTCGTTGAGCCTAATAAGATTATGTTTGGTCCTAAGATCCTACAAGAAGGTTCTCGCCGAAGATTTACTACTCGTTGAGCGTTGCCTGTGAAGCTCCTATCTATGAGAACAAAGAAAAATCGATGAGGGTTGCCGGACTTGAGCCGGCAATTAACTTCCAACGATCAAGTCAGTTTTTTTATTAGAGAGAGAATTAATTAATTGCTTTCAATAATATTAGGGTTGGTAAGAGTATTCAATAGCATACCTTAGTTCTCCATTAAAATCTATACTTCCACAGACATTCTCTTGCTTCCATCTACTTTGAGAATGTTCAAATTGCTGGAATGCATGATCACAAAGGTGTTACTTTAAACGTGTAACTTCTGCCATCTTGGGAAACCTATCTGCAGATGGGACAAAATAGAATGGTTGAACGGTAACCTGCATTGTTAAGACATTTAATTCGTCTGACCTTATGATGACAAGGTTTTGACACTGTGGTGTCACAAAAGTCAAACAGGTGCGCTACAGTGTTAAGTTCTCTTCCGACACAACTAGTCTGTTCATGATCAGTATATTAATGGGTGTTCATAAATGTGTTCTGAGAATGCGTTGGCCTTCAGGAAGTTCTCACAATAATGGGGGACATTCTCGGTTGTGCATTTTCAAACGTTGTCGGCTCCTAAGGCTTAAGAATTAGTCGCGTGTTGGTTGTACTATGTCGATTGGTCCTTGGTGGTGACACGGTAGTTGAGCGCACAGGATTGGTCTACCTACAACAAGATTGTAAAGAATATAAAAAATATGTGAATTTAAATGATGATTTCACGAACTCACATGTATCTCTCCGAAGTTCATGCACCCAGATACATTATAATTTTCTATTCACATCATGTTATATGATATGAAAATAAATGTGATTGAACTCTAATCGAACGGAATTGGTGTAGTGATTAGAGACTCTATGGGTCATGTTATTCTTTCTTCTGCTACAAGTCTTAGCCCGACTTTCTCTCCTTTATTGGCAGATGCAATGGCCTTATTTAGAGGTCTCCAATTGGCTTTTCAGGCTGGCATCTTCCATCTTTTGGTTGAATCAGATGTGTTAGTGCTCATCAATCTTATTTGACACAAATCTAGACCTCTTTATGAGATTGGAAGTTTTGTTTATGATATCTCTACTTTTACTCATGATTCTAGAGTTCTTGATCTTCTTTTGTTCCTCGTTCAATTAATTTGGTTACAGATTCATTTAGTTAAGTTTGGTTTTAGTTTAGATAAGGAAATCATTTGGAAGGAGAATTTATTTTTTTTCCCTTATATTGAGACCTTAGCGTTGAAGGATTCATCTCTTGGCTGTAACCTTTTTGTTTTTAATATAAATTCAAAAAAAATTAAATGTAATTGACTTCTTATAGCATGTAACATAATTTTAATAAAAAATTTATTGAATATTAAATGAAAACTTCTTATGTAACAAGAAGGGTAAATATTATTCTTATGTGAATGACAACTGTATATTAGTGACTTGTTAGAATGATTTACAGAGTCAGTGGTGATAGCTCCTTATTAGCACAATATTTATTGTGTGATCAAAACATTTAAGACAAGAAAATACAGGATCAAAAAACTTGTTTACAATAACAAAACATGGGAAGTCACAAAACTCATTACACCAACGAAGAAAACTTGAGAAAAACCCACAGAGAGAGGACCGCATTTGAGACTTTTATTCATTCAACACATCTAAATATACAAACTGATGCAACGCAACATGCTAAGCTAGAAATTGATCATTTCCACAAATTCTTAATTAGCTAAGAACTCTTCTCTTCCCATAGTCTTGACTCATGAGTCTCCTTTGCTGGCTCTTTTCGCACATATTTTACTTCTCCTTGCTTCAGCATGGTTGTTCTAATCTCCTCCGCGTCCTCGTCCTCATCCTCCTCCCCCACGGCGTTTCCTTTCTTCTTCTTGTCTCCTGGCCTCTTCTTGCTCTGTCTCTGCCGCTTCTTCTCTTCTTTTGGCTTCTTCTTGCTCCTTCTTTTTACCTTCTCTCTTTCTGGCTGCTTCCTCCTCTCGATCTCCTCCCCCTCCTCCTCCACCACCACCATGTTCCCTTTCTTCTTCTTGTCTCCTGGCCTCTTCTTGCTCTGTCTCTGCCGCTTCTTCTCTTCTTTTGGCTTCTTCTTGCTCCTTCTTTTTACCTTCTCTCTTTCTGGCTGCTTCCTCCTCTCGATCTCCTCCCCCTCCTCCTCCACCACCACCATGTTCCCTTTCTTCTTCTTGTCTCCTGGCCTCTTCTTGCTCTGCCTCGGCCTCTTCTTCTCTTCTTTTGGCTTCTTCTTGCTCCCTTTTTTCTTCTTCTCTCTTTCTGGCGGCTTCTTCCTCTCTCTTTCTGGCTTTTCCCTCCTCTCTCTTCTTCTCTTCCTCCTCTTCTCTCTTTCTGGCTGCTTCTTCCTCTCGCTTTCTGGCTTCTTCCTCCTCTCGCTTTCTGGCTTCTTCTTCCTCTCTCTTCTTCTCTTCCTTCTCTTCTCTCTTTCTGGCTGCTTCTTCCTCCTCTCTCTTCTTCTCTTCTTCCTCCTCTCTCTTTCTGGCTTCTTCCTCCTCTCTCTTCTTCTCTTCTTCCTCCTCTCTCTTCTTCTCTTCCTCCTCTTCTCTCTTTCTGGCTGCTTCCTCCTCCTCTTCTTTCTTCTTCTCTTCCTCCTCTCTTTTTTTGGCTTCTTCCTCTTCTTTCTTCTTCTCTTCTTTCTTCTTCTGTTCCTCCTTTTCCTTTTGAATTTGTTCCTCCATTGCGCGCTCCTCTTCCTCAGCACAAGATGTGCAATCTAATATGACTGACTCTCTCTGTGGAGTAAGAAGTTCATCAATTGTCACCTTTGTCACATTGAAAGATAGGGCCAAGATTTGTTTGTTCAATGCATGAAGGACTGAGTTCTTCCCTGCTAGAAATTGAGGATGATTTCTGTGTGTTGCTGTGCTGAATCCCATGAAAACAAACGAATCGTTGTTGAACGACATCTGAGCCATCGGATGGAACCTAGGTACCACGAAGACGTCTCCTTCCTCGACCCTAAACCTCATGTCTTTGCAGTCTGATTGATCTGCTGTGCTAGGACAAACCACCCGAACCATTCCTTGTCCGTGTAGCACTATCGCTATCTCGCTAGCCATCGGGTTCCAATGTGGCCCCATCATTGAACCCTTCTCACAAGAACACACAAATAAATTTGTTAAGCAAAATTATATATATATATATATATATATATAACAGTATTTACAAAACATCATTAGAAAAAAAAAAAAAAGTAACCTTTGTCAAGTTCACCATGAAAACACCAATATTACTACGCTTCAACAATTTCAGTTCTTTCTTATTAACTGTTATGCTCCATCCATTACAATTCTTGAAGTCTGGTTTAGCATCAAAAATATTAAATGTTTTCTTCTTATCGTTTTCTTCAGCTAGCAAGGGGCCGCCACCTCTGCCAACTATAAAAGCCTTCAGGAATCGATCCTCCAATTGCCATATGTTTGTTTTCTCCTTTGGCAATGCATGCACCATAGCTGGTGGCTTTGTTGTAGTTGTAATTGCTTCAATCACATCTTCAGGGACCTTCACACACCACATGATCTCATTAATTGTTCCAGTACTCAATAATGCAATAATAATATTGATGAATCTGACACTTGATATCCTCTGTAATTATACTGATTTGATAATGCTTAGATGCAACTAAATAACAGTAAGGATATACCATAGATTTTGACTATATATGTATGGAAATTTAGATATGTTCTAGATTTTCTCTACTCGTATACACACTAGAATAATTAGACGCTGACAAGCATTTGATGCACCATTCTATACTGATCCAGCCTTTGCTGTTGTGTTCCACAATTACTAAAATGAACATCACCTAATTTAACAACAAAAAAAAGAAAGAAATTAAAACCAGAAATATTAAAATCTTTGTTTATAGACAATACCTTGAAAGCTGCTGCCAGGACTTTTTTATCAAATCCCAGCACCAGATCACTCATGCTAGTGTATGGCCCAATTGATGGTTCCTGCATACATTTTTCGTATGAACAACTCTCAAATAAAAAAATCAACAACCGATCGAATCCAATAGAATATCGAAGATGAGCTATATATCTTACAAATGCTTCTTCATCTGTATTAGAAAACATTGCATAGATTCTAAGCTTTTCTCTTTCGATCAGCTCTAAATTGCTCTCAACGAAGAAAACAGTCCCTGGCTGCAGCCTATAGATGTCTCCTCGCTTTAATTGCACCCTTTTTATATCACCCTCATCAGTCCAACTCAACTTCCCACTCCCTACACACACACACACACAAAAAAAAAAAAAAAAAAAAAAACCATTTACATGATCTTGAAGAATAAAATGAAAAATATATAGTCTTCAATGTGAATTAGACTATTCATGGTGGGTTTTTTGAGTTAAAAATGTTACCTGAGCTGACATAGAACACCATGCCAGCATGGAGCAGCACAGGAAGAAATAGTGAACTAGGCTCCAACGTGATTAACTGAAGATAATAACGGCCTTTTAATCCATCACTGACATTAACGGCGGAGATCTCTCCGAATTCTGTCTCAGCGAGTGATTTCCTCTCCTCTCTTGTGATCACCACACACCCAAATCCCTGATCATCACTGAAATCCTCAGCATGCAACAACAAAGACAGCGAAAGAAACAACAAGAAGAAGAATTGCAAGGTCGAAAATTTTTCCACCATATTCTCCTGACAAAATCGAACAACAAAAACTGATCGCTGTTTGCCTCGAAGTGTTCAACATATTCATTCAACACATATATTTATATAAAAATAAAGGAAAAGATCATCATGAGTTACGTGTCTGGTTGCTCGGACACGTGCATGTTTCATGCAACGCGTGGCAGGTGCTTGGCTATTGCAATTGCCCGCGCTAACAAAACGGTTGAGATTGCTTTTTATATGTAAATATTCTCGCAGAAATTACATGATTTTCAACAACAAAATGTTGACTGTAGTTGCTGAAGAAGATTTCCAATGCTTGGGGGTGTATGTATATAGGGATAAGGATTCAATAGTGATATACATGGGCGTTTTTATCTTCAATAAAGCTACTGTTATTAATTTATAGATTTAATTTAAATGTTGTAATATAGGAGCATATATATTTTGATTATCAATTAACATTAATGTTCGCGTATATATAATAAGACGAGTAGTACTATTATTAGCACAATTTTTTTTGTGTTCTAACTTATGTGAAAAGTAATTTAGATTGGTTATATATGTACACCATATAATGATACGGTGAAGAATGCAATTTTTTCTTTTTTAATTTAGTGAAAAATATAATATTATAACTCACTTATCATATTATTTGAAAAAAGATTTTTTTTATAAAAAATTTGGATCAAATAACATCACCTAGTAAGATAGATCCTAATTTAGATTCGGTGCTGGTGAATCTATATATATTAATATGGAATGAGATTACTGTTAGGAATTAAGCCGAATCAACATAGCGGAATGGTTCTATAGTTAACCAAACTCACACACGGAAGTACAGATAAACAATATAAATAAAAAGGAAAAATAAGACAAGAGTTTTTACATGGTTCGAAAAAATTTTCCTACATTCACGGAGCACACCCTCACTCAATCCACTATGATAGAAGATTACGAACTCTCACTTTCGCTCCCACCAGTCTTCATCTGAGTCTAATTCATCTTCACTATCCCAACAATTTTCCACTTGAAGATTGATGCAGAGGGTCACCTCCCTCCTTACAATCCAATGGCTATTGTCACGACCCGGGCCCTAGGCCATGGCAGAGTTGTAAATAAAATCAATAGTTTCAAATCTTGACTTTATTAAAATTTCATAAAAACCACAATTAATTTCTTTGGATACTCCGGAGTATCAAACAAAACGGAAATCTGTTTACAAACAAAAATATTTTCAAATTTCAAAAGTCAACACCAAATAACCCCACAGATATGTGATCACCCATTAGAATTCATAGATTCAATTTCCAAGATAATAATCATACTAAAACATGCTTCAATCATGAAGTCCTAATCATTCACAACTAAAAGATTTGCACATCAACATACATAACTCATAAACTGAGTTATCTCAATATTTTTATAGGTCCATAACAAGTACAAATCATTTAATCAATACAAATCTCAAATAACATAATTTTAATCACTAATATCAGAAATCTAATCCTTAGATCTCACAAGCCTTCACCCACATCAACTAACGATCTTCTAATCAGCGTTGGGCGCTCTCTGGGGGAAAGAAAATAAAAAGGGGTGAGCTAAAGCTCAGTAGGGTCTAATCCCCGATAATGTATGTGGAAAACATCATTTTTTTAAAGTCATGGGATAATCCTGCATGGTTAAATACATTCACAAAATTTTAAGTAAACAGTAACACTTTCTTTCAGAAAGTAATATCAACACGTCCACTAGTCATACCCGGTGGCCTATCATTTTAAATAAAACATTCATACTTGAAATGAAAACATTTGGCTCACCGTGACCCTGGTATTAACCTCATATACAAGGTGTACGTACCAGAAAATACCCTGCGCAGTCCCCAATATAAAGTCGTATAATAACATATAATATAATATAATGACTAGGACGGTTACCATTTCAAAATCACCAAACAATCTAAATAAACCCATCATGCATCCCATATGTAAACTCATCATTTTTAATAAAATTTCGGCAGCATAACGGCTGTTTTTATAAAAATCCCAAAATATAAAACCTGCATAAAAATCATATTTTCTACACAATACATTCCAATTTATTTCTCAAATCAATTCCACAATTTAAATAAGGATTTCCTCAAACTTTCACAATCAATTTATATCCAAAACTTATAGGGAAAATATTCTAAAAATTTAAGTTTGAAACCCCTACCTCGTGTAAGCTACCATTTACTCGCAGTGGCCTCGATTTCAAGCCTAATTATCCCGATCGGTAAAATCTACACGAGAATATAATTATTTAATTTATATACGGCGGTCATATAATACAATTAACCTCAAAATAATATCTTACACTTAAAACGAATACGTAAACGTGTTCGGAATCAAATTCTAAGTTCAGGAGGTTGGAAACTTACCCCCGCCGTACGTGGCGGCCGACGGCGACTTTCTGGAAACTTTTCGGCTACCTCTAAAAATGGTCGGGTTTTGTTCGCCTCGTCTCCCTTGTCAATGTTTATAACTGTGGCCGGAGTGGGAAATGGCTAGAATCGCCGGAATCGGAGGATTTTCGAATTGAAAAATCCCTAATTTTCTCCACCAAATTAGAGACTCAAACGGCCATGAAAATCTTCAAAGTTGGTACCAATAAATTCTATGTCGCAAGAGCTTTCTATTAGTACCAAGAACGATCGAAACGGAGGTCAGACGTGGTCAAAAATCAAGGTCAAAGTGGGCGAAAAAGTTTGGAGAAATGAGAGAAAATGGTTGCTGGTCGCGTGAGGAAGAAGACGATGAATAGATATAGGACTGTAAAAGTTCTATTTTGTCCCTTAACTTTTATCTATTTACAATTTTAATTGTCAACTTTTAAAATATATCTTTTACGTCCTCACATATTCTTCAAAAAAATTCAAAAGATTTCAAATACACCCTTCATAATAATTTAAAATAAAATTTGAAAAGTGAGATTTTACAGCTATAGTGTGCTCTCCCACCAGCCTTCATCCTTGAAGATCCATTGAAGCTACGCACAGCTCCAGCTTCTCTGTAGTCACCGGCTTGGTCAGCATGTCGGCCAGATTCTTAATTTCTTGTATCTTCACAAGGTTTAATACTTCATCATCCAATGACGACTTAATAAAATGGTAACTGAGGCCTATACGCTTGGTCCTCGAATGAAACACTGAGTTCTTGGCCATACATATTGCACTTTGATTGTCATTATGTAACACATTCTTCATCTGCTTGAGCCCAAGTTTTGCTAACAAGTTTTGTAACCAGATCATCTCTTGGCTAGCTTATGTTACGGTGACATACTCAGCTTCAGTTGTAGATAAAACAACAATCTTCTGCAATTGAGACATCCAACTGATCCGTTAATCCCAGTGTGAATACGTACCCTATAGTGCTTCTCATGTCACCAGCGAAACCTGCATCTACATACCCATGTATCTTCAGCTCGTTTCTCTTGAAACATAGGCATTTGTTGATAGTACCTTGCAGGTACCTCAGTATCCACTTCACTGCTTCCTAGTGTTACTTTCCAAAATCTTTCATAAATATGCTCACAGCTACCACTGCATGAGCAATATCTGATCTCGTGCAAAACATTACGTATATCAGGCTTCCAATAACTGAGGCATATAGAACCGTGTCCATGAAATTCTTCTCTTCATTTGTCTATGGACATTACTATTTGGACAACCTGAAATGGTTAGCAAGCGGCGTCTTGACAGGCTAAACATCTTTCATACTAAATCTCTGCAATACTTTGTTGATGTATTCTGCTTGAGATAACCTCAGAATACCTCTCTGCCTGTATCTGCTAATTCTCATCCCCAGAATCTGTTTTGCTTCCCACAAATACTTCATCTCGAATTTGGTAGACAACTCTTCCTTTAACTTGTTAATCTCCCTTAGATATGTACCGGCTATTAACATGTCAGCATCATAAAATAGCATAATGATAAAACTAGAATTAACCTATTTGAAATAGAAGCAGTGATCAGCGTTGCATCTGAAGAAATCATTCTTCTGCATGAAGTTATTGAACTTCTTGTACCATTGTTGCGGCGCTTGTTTCAGTCTATACAAGCTCTTGGTGAACTTACACACCAAATTTTCCTACCTTTTTACTGCAAAACCCTCTGGTTACTGCATGTAGATTTCTTCTTCCAGATCCCCATAAACAAATGCAGTCTTCACATCTAGCTGCTCTAAATGCAAACCTTCCAAAGCTATTATGCTCAGTACTACACGGATAGTAGTTAACTTCACGATCGGAGAGAATATGTCGGTGTAGTCAATGCCTTCTTTCTGCTCAAAACCCTTGTCCACCAATCTTGCCTTATATCTTTTGGAACGTCATGTCACTATTTGATGTGGTACTCCCACTTGTTCTGAAGTGCTATCTTATCCATCGGTAACTCTGCCAACTCCCAAGTTAGATTTGATATAAGCGACTTCATCTCATCCTTCATTGCGAGTTCCCACTTGCTAGCATCATTGACCTAATAAGCCTCACCATAGCTTTCAGGCTCACCTTTATCCGTCAATAGAAGGTAGTTTAGGTACTTTCTTTTCGAAATAGGTGATCATTTGGATCTTCTCACCTCAGTTTCTTGAACATGTTCTAAAATTTCTTCAAGGCGACCTGTGACGCGATTTATTAGTCGCGCAACTTCAGGGTCAAGCGGTGCACTGGTTTTTGCGTCCTCATCTGCGCGACCTAGCGTGTGAGCTTCTGATCACGCGACTTTAGGATCTCACAGCTCAATGGTCCCTGATGTGTCATCTGCGCGAACTGGCTTGTGAGCAGGTGGTCCGAGTTTCAGATTATATAATACAATCTGCGGTTTCGAGAGTATAGCCTCTGATTTTTAGTGGAGTAACTCCAAAGTTAATAATTACAAAATATTAATTAAAGAGTTTAATTAATATTTCTAAGTATTATTGGAGCTCAAAACTGTGGGTCCACAGGTCCCTTTGTAATACATCATCCCGATAGTATGTACTGTATGTATAGGTGTTGTAATATATTCTTCCAGAATTTATTGTACAGTACAAATATAAATAGATAAGCTGTTATTATGGGTAAATTGGATGTTAGATGTATTAATGGTGCTATAGTGGAATTTACTGGATGAATCCGAAAGTTTTCGAAAAGGGTATCAGAGACTCGGAATATGCCTGGAATAGTTCCAAATGGTTATTAAGGCTCCATAAAGTATATAAGAAATTTAATTATAAGTTTTAGAGAACATAGTAAGGATTTCCATAAATTGAAAGTTAAAATATATTTTTATGATATGAGATTGTAATTTAATTGGTATTTAAATATGGTGAAAAATTTCCTCCTAAAGAAGCACAATTCATGTGAAATAAAAGGAACCAATTATGATATGCCAAGTCAATAATTAGTGGGAGGAGAAATGAATGAAGTGAAATGTGGTTGTTCGACTAAATTGATAATTAATAGATTATTGGTCAATTACATGTGATTAAATTTTATAGTTGTGGTCACAATATGATTTTAAAATGTCAAAGGGCAAGTTGCAATTAATTGAATTTATTTAGAAATGACAAGTGGAAATCCACTCACCAGAAAACATAAATCAAACAAATCAAAGTAAAAGAATGAGTGGTGAATTCAAATTACAAAAGAACAAGAAAGAAAATTGAAGAGTCTAGAGAAATTAAGAAACAAAGTCGGCCAAATGGAGAATTCCCCTCACTCAAACCAAATTAAAAAGCAACTAGAAAACAAAAAAAAAAGAACAGAACAGAGGCGGTGAGAAGAAGAAGAGAGAAAGAAGAAGAAGACCAGTTCGGCAGAAAAAGAATAGAGGAGAGAGAGAGAGAGAGAGAGAGAGCAGCCGACCAGAAGAAGAGAGAAAAAAAAGGACAGCAGCTGGCCGAAAAAGGAAGAAAAGAAAGAAAAAGAAAAGAGAAGAAAGAGAGAAAAGAGAAAGGAGAAGAGAGAGATAGGCCAATCAAGAAAGGAAGAAGAAGGTTTCGGCCAAGAGAAGAAGAAGAAGACGAGAAAGAAGAGACCAAGCTAAAATCAAAGGTAAGAAATTGTTGGTTGTGAAATTAGTTCTTGACTTTTTGATTTCTGGTGCTTGGGTGATGATTTTGATTTATGAAATTACTTTGGATCTTTGATTTTGGAATTTTTGAAATTTAAATTGAAATTGAAGTTATAATTAGTTTAATCAAGTTTAATGAGATTGAATTTGATGTTATTAAGTGAAGGAAATTTACTTTGTTAAATTGATAAAGATTAGTATGAGAAATTGTGTAGAGATTGAAGTTGAAAATTTAGATATTTCAATATGTGTATGATAAGTATTAGAAATTGTATTTGTGTGGTCTGATGTTAATTGATATTTAGAAATTTAAGTAAATATGTTGATTTGTGATATATTAAATTCAATCAAAAGAGAAATTAAATGATTCAACGTATATATAATTATAGTGACATGATTTTTAGTAAAATAAATGTAAATGGTTGAGTTAGATAAGAAGAAATTGAGGAAGAAAGTGTAGAATGTATAATAATTGAGTTTTTGTATTAGTTGTTGTATTTATATTAATGATTTATTTAGAAATATATTACTTTAGGGAGAAATCTCCATAGTATGGGAGGAAATGAAATTTTATGGAAAGACAAGAAATGTAATGAGACGTCCAAAGGAACCAGAGCACCAAGCCTAGAGAAAACCAAAAATCTGTGAGTGTTAAACTATTTTAAGCAAAGTTATAGAAAATTTATTATTTCAATTATAGCAAGTTATGATTTTATTTAAGTGAGCGTTGTGCAAAATCAGATTTTTAGTTGAATTATATTTAGTATATTTCTTTCCGAGTTTGATTTGTTATTTTAAGATTTTACATATATTTGTTATTTATACGAGATTAAAACTTTAAACAGAATTGATGCCTTAATATTTCAGAAGTTTTAAGTTTATCTTCTTTTGAGAAAATATTTATATATACATGAGATTGAATTTAAGAAATATGTTCTTTGAATATTTTATGATTTTTGATAAAAAAAAAGATATTACAAACAGATTTTATGATTCTATGAATGTTTTAGACAAAAAGAAAATTTCCAGGCCAATAGGATACCCATTTATTATCAGATTATTGGCAGCTATCAGTTATCAGATTATCAGCAGTAGACCTGGCCGGTACATTCCATTTGTGCAGGGTAAGTTAAGGGGGGACAGTCCACTAACTCCAGGGGGGTTGAGTCTGTCAGTCGCCCACACACTGGGGTGTTGTCTCGCTATATGTAGGCGATGCAGAATTCCGCCACATAGCTAGTGAGATGTCTTTTATCAGATTATCATAGTCACCAGTACAGCGCCAGATTAGTCACCTGGTGACACCCTCCACATGGTGCGACGTCAGCTGAGTCGCCCTATGGATTATCAGTTATCAGATATGGGTTTCATTGGCATTATTAGAAAAGTTTTATCAGAAACGTTTTATCATAAAAGTTTTGTCATAAAAGTTTTATCAGAAAAGTATATTATCATAAGAGTTTTATCAGAAAAATTTTATCAGAAAAGCATTATCTGAAAAGTATATTATTTCAGCTTTTCAATTATCAGAAAAGTATATTATTTTAGCATTTCAGTTTTCAGAAAAATATATTATCCTTGTTTTTCAGTTTTCAAAAAAGTGTATTCTCTCAGCTTTTCAGTTTTCAGAAAATAATAAAAATATATTCCATTAGTACAGCTTTTCAGTTTTCAGCGGAAGAAACATATATATATATATATATATATATATATATATATTATATTAGCTTTTCAGTTTTCATAAAAGTAAAAGTTTATATATTTTCAGCTTTTCAGTCTTTAATAAAGTGAAGTATATATGTAAACTTTCAGCTTATATTTAGAAAGTACGTTATATCAGTTTTCAGTACAGTTTTTGCAAAATAATAAAAGATTCATTATTTTGAAATTTCAAGTACGTCAATTCTAGTAAACATAATTTAGTACAGTGTTCAGTAAATATAAAGGTTTTATTAGTCTTCTTTCAGTATTTTTAGAAAACCGATTATTATTCTTCTCAGTAAAATTTAAGGGAGATTAAATCAAAAATATTAGATTTATTAGAAAAAGATAACACTCATTGAGCTCGTTTAGCTCATTACATTTTTATGTTTTATAAATCAACCTCCCAAGTACAGATGCAGACGTTGCAGGGACTCCCAGGACCGGCAGGATCAGTCAGACATTGTTGTGACAGTTTAGAATTTTGTATTATGTTTGATTGTAACTCTTATATAAAATGTATATTATTAAAGTTCAGTATTTTATTATTTGAAAATTGTGGTTGATTTGAGATGGACCGGAGGTCCACGGTAGTTGAGATTTGGAATTTTATAAAAGTGTTCAAGTTTTTATGCAGGTCTCTAAGATTTGGTAATCTCAGAAAACAGATGAGACTCTGCCAAAATTTTTATAAAAAAAAAAAATTTCTACTCGGATTTTCAGAATAAAAAAAGGGCTTAACTTCACGGAAGCCTTTCAGCGAGACAAGCCTTGACTGGGAAGCTACTGTGGAGTACTGGTAGGCTACCTAATAGGAGATAGTAAATTAGGGGCGTGTCACCCTTACTAGCCCTTGTGGTTATTGGTAACAAGGGTCACGGTTAATTAATTGGACAGTCTAATTAATTGTGTTACGAAAGTGACACGAATAAATTTAGGTAATTAATTAAATAATATAATTACTTGATTAATAAATTAATAATTGAATTATATTAATAATTAACATTTATTAATTATTTAATTATTAATAAAATGTTACAAGTTCGAACCATTACTGATACAAAAAGATTAAAAATAATAAATATTATTTTAATCCTAGAGGTCACTGGTTCAAGTCCTAGTGGTGACCAAATTAAAATAGGATTTTGAATCTTATTTTGACTTGGTCAACTAAAACTCTAGGATTTGATATAAATAGAAATTTATATCAAGAAACAAAACGAACCAAGAAAACCTAAAAAAAAAACATTAGAGTGGTGCGGCCAAAGCAAAAAAAAAATAGATTTTTTGTGTTCTTTTGCATTTGCAGTCGAACCAAGAAAGAACACAAGGAGTTGTGTTCTTGACTTGTGTGATCTGTTGGGATTTATGTCCTAAAACTTGTATTTGTAAACGGTTAAAGACTTAATAAGAATTATCGATTTTATCAGTATTGTTTAAAAGCGTTTTATGTTCAACTAATACATTCATATTATGCAAGAACATCCAAGATTGCAAAATGTAATCTCAGAATGAGTATACGAAAGTCATATACAGTAGGATTCATTTTGAGATATGCAATCTAAAGAGTCCGTAGAGAGCAAATAAAACTTCGTACTTTATTTGTGGTTGATTTACTATTGCAGCTCATTTTGTAATATACAGTGGTCTTATCCTAGATCACTCATGTAGTTGACATGAGAATAGATGCACCTTATATGATGAGATCATATAGGACTGGGCCACGATTTATATGAATCTATCTCTAAGATCCATTAGTAGATGAGATTCATATATATCGATAAACGATGGCTATTTATAGGTGATCTTAATCCTGAGTATCTTATCGACTCTTTCAGGTTGGATCGCGGCTTTTGATTTACCATGAGTGAGGTTGATATGAATTCTCGACCAATACCTTTATATCTTGGAGTTGTGGTTTGGTTTGTGGTTGGGAAGGTATGAACACTGTAACACCCCCTAACCCAAATCGCTCAGACCGAATCAGGGAGCGCTACTATATACTAAAATCTAATTTTTACTTTTATATAACCATAATATATATCTATATTAAAAACATTTTGAAAGTGGTCCGAATAAATTTTCGAAAATCTTACCAGAGTTTCCTCTATTTTTCTGACTTTCCAAATCCTCTTTACAGTTAAAATTCATAAAAATCAACTTCTAAATTTTCAAATCAATTTTGCGCACCCTTCCCAATATAATGCGACTTACCAACCAATTTATCACAATATAATTTATAAAGATTCAAATAACATATACATATAATAAAATATTTATACAGCGGAAGTTCTTTAAATACATACAAACATTTTCTGTATATGCATGCTGTATCAAAACATATATACTTATTACAAAAAGACTACCAAAATATATGTAGGACCGATGTGACTCTGGCTTCTCTTTCTGCAGTCTCTACTCTTCTTTGTCTTTGTCTCCCTTGGAACCCCTGTTACCGACGTGTGAGAAAACTCAACACGCTAAGCATATTGCTTAGTGGATGTACACATAATTGCATTTACAAATATACTATATCAAATAATTCTATCTGTTTATTGAAAATATAAATGACAAATATATAAACAATATATGGGGCTCATATCAAATCAAATCATAAATTCAACAAATATAATATCCAAAATCAATCAACAGGCAAATTCTTCATAATTTCTCAAATGTTTTCATATAACAAATCAGTTTTCATACTAGGCTCCTGACATACATAACATAAGTTATCGGACTGGATTACGAGTTGTTCGGCATCGGACACACAAACGGGGCTTCCCGCCGAACATCAGATCAGAATGGAACATCAACGGAATTACCCTCTGTAAATGTCTCGTAACAAATTTCAGAACCTTAGGATTGACACTTTGGGTCTGTACTATCTAAAGGGCGGTATATCGGCACAGTACTATTCAGACAGAAACCTAATTGACATGTCAACCTCCTATATCCATATTGTAACACCCCCCGACCCGACCCGGCTGGACCGACCCAGGGAGCGCTACACGGTTTTACAAAACTTTCTAAATTCATTTTATAATCCGAAAATCGTTGTGAGCCCATCGATAGATTTTCAAACCATTGAAAAACCGTATAATTTATAAATTTTAAAACCATTTTCGAGTGAGCCCAATACATAAACTTTTTACAAAATTTCGGCAGAGTTCCATTTGTTTTTCAGATTTTCCCAAAACCTGTTTTTCCATAAAACAATTCAAATACAAATTCAATATCAACACTCCAATATCGTTTTCAAACAATTGCGTACCCTGCCGTTTAGTGCGGCTTTCCAACAACAGTTTATAAAATAAAATCATTCAAGAGTCGATATTTACAAACATTCTCATAATAAACAACAGAAATCCTAAAATATTTAATTACAAAACATATTACGAAACATATTTACAAATCCGCTGTATATGCATGCTTTCAGAATATATACATATAACAACAATATAGCTACCCAACTGTGATAACTCTGGGACTCTGTCAGCAAATCTCTCTCTCTTCAGTCTTTAGCTTCTTCAGGATCCCTAGTACCTACGCGTTAGAAACAAAACTAACGCGCTAAGCATATAGCTTAGTGGGTGTACACTAAACTCAAATATGAAAACTAATCATAAATAACCTTTAACCAGAAATAAATCACAGAGTATATATATATATATATATGTATGTATTTCAATTCTAATCATTTACAAATCAATTTATTTACAAAATCAAACCATAAGACAGTTTTAATCACTTTAATTTCACCAAATGGATCAACATATAAAATCAGTTAAGACAATCATTCAATTCACTTCTCAATTCACTACAAATCTGGCCCGCTAGAATACTCAACATACTAGGACTGAAATATGGGTCAAACTCCCACCCTATGACGAATCCTAAGAGTGGTACGTATCTCCCTACTCTAGGACCGTGGGTACGGAACCTAGAGAGGTACATAACTCCCTATCCCAGGAACGAATCCTTAGGAAGGTACGTGGCTCCCAACCCCCAGGACGAATCCTGAGGAGGTACGTGTCTCCCTGCCTCTGGACGAATCCATGAGGAGGTACATAATAATCATCAATAGCAATCAATAGCGGCGCAGTACTGCTCAGTAAACCCAGCTGGTATACCAACCTCCTATATCCATTTCTATGTCTAAGTATCCTATGAGCCGTTTCCGATAAACTAGATTCACAATAGATTTCACAATAGTTACTCAATAAACACACAATTCACACAATACTCTTCAAGAAAAATAATCAATAGTTATACGAAAATCTAAATCATATATTTTTAACGAAATCGAAATATTCGAAAACACGATCAAAATGCGATCTATCATAAAATCATTCCAAAATCAACAATAGATATATCAATCATCGATTTTTCATATAAAATAAACAATTTTCATACGAAAATCGAAAACGAGACATTTCAACGAAAACGAAAACGATAACGAAATACTTTTCATAAAGATTTCGAAAACAAAAGTACACCTACCTGGATACCGTTTCCTTTCGGCAAATCGCGGTTCCACAATTTTCTTTTCCTTTCCCCTTTTACCTTTCTCTTTCACTCGCACTTTCTTTTCTCTCTTTCCTTCCTCTTCTTCTTTCTTCTCTTTCTTCTTCTTTCTTTCTTCTTCTTCTTCTTCTTTCTCTCCTTTCTCATTCTTTTCTTTCTTTTCCTCGATCTTTCCTCTCTCTTTTCTGCTCTGTGTGTTTTCTGGCTTCTGCGAGAAGCCACTCTTTTTTTTTATATTTTTTTAGCCATCGCGACCTGTGGTCGCGGTGACCAGGTCGCGATGCTCTCTGCTTCAGTTTTCCTTTTTCTTGCATCATTTTTGGACCGTTCCATCTGGTCCACCTGAAAATCATAAAAATAAACATACGTTTAATTACATTTACACCCTTTTCAAATCACAAAATATATTTTCACATATTCAAAATTAATGATCCGAAATCCATGATGTTACAATTCTTCCCCTCTTAAGAAATTTTGTCCTCGAAATTTACCTCAATGAAACAGTTGCGGATACTGTTGTCGCATCGTTTCTTCACTCTCCCAGGTAGCCTCTTCGACTTTATGATTCCTCCAGAGGACTTTCACCAGTGGAACTCTTTTATTTCTTAGTTATTTGATCTCCCGATCAAAAATCTGCACTGGTTCCTCCTCATATGTCAGGTCTGGTCGGATTTCAATACTTTCGGCCTGAACTCTGTGGGAAGGATCAGATCTGTATCTCCTCAGCATAGAAACGTGGAAAACATTATGAATCTTTTATAATTCTCGAGGTAAAGCCAGTCTGTAGGCTACTGGTCTCACACGTTCAATGATTTCGTATGGCCCAATAAACCTAGGACTCAACTTACCTTTTCTGCCAAATCTGAGCACTTTCTTCCACGGAGATACTTTCAGAAACACTTTCTCACCGACTTCATATTCTATCTCCTTTCTTTTCAAATCTGCATATAATTTATGTCGGTCAGAAGCAACTTTCAATCTATCCTTGATAATCTTCACCTTCTCCTCAGTCTGTCGAATCAAGTCTGGGCCTACTAACTTGTCCTCTCCTAACTCTGTCCAACATACTGGAGTCCTGCATTTCCTTCCATACAGTGCCTCATACGGTGCCATAGCTATGCTCGACTGGTAACTGTTGTTGTAGGCGAATTCAATCAATGGGAGATGATCCGCCCAACTTCCTTCAAAGTCAATTACACAACTCCTGAGCATATCTTCAAGCACCTGAATTACCATTTCTGATTGTCCGTCTGTCTGCAGATGAAAGGTTGTACTGAAACTCAGTCGAGTACCCAAGGCCTCTTGAAACTTCTTCCAGAATCTGGATGTAAACCTCGGATCTCTATCTGATATGATGGATACAGGCACTCCATGCAATCTGACTATTTCTCTGATATACAATTCTGCCAGTCGATCCAGGGAATAGTCAGTTCTGACAGGTAGAAAATGTGCTGACTTCGTCAATCGATCCACTATAACCCATACTGCATCATGTTTACTCCGGGTGAGTGGCAATCCAGTGACAAAGTCCATAGTGATGCGATCCCATTTCCACTCAGGTATTGCTATTGGCTGTAACAATCCCGATGGAACCTGGTGTTCAGCTTTCACCTGCTGACAAGTCATGCATCTATTCACAAATTCCACCACATCCTTCTTCATTCCAGACCACCAATACTGAGTTTTCAAATCTCTGTACATCTTTGTGCTACCTGGGTGCATTGCATACGAACTGCTGTGTGCCTCTGTCAGGATTATCTTTCTCAATTCTTCATCTTCAGGAATACAAATCCTGTCTCTGAAACACACAATACCGTCAGTTCTGATTGAGAAGTCCTGGATGCTTCCCTTCTGGAATCTGTCCACATATCATCTGGATTCTAGCATCCTGCTTCTGTTTCTCTGCAATCTGCTGAATCAAACTGGGTCTGCATATCAATTCAGCCACCAATGCATTGTCTGAATTCAGCTGTAATTGCACATTCATAGCTTTCAAAACGAACAGTGCTTTTCTACTCAGAGCATCTGCGACTACATTCGCCTTTCCTGGATGGTAGTCAATTATGCAGTCATAATCTTTAATCAACTCCATCCATCGTCTCTGTCTCAGATTGAGCTCTCTCTGGGTAGGCAGATATTTCAGACTCTTGTAATCTGTGTATATATAACATTTCTCACCATACAAGTAATGCCTCCAGATTTTTAAAGCGAAGACTATGGCTGCAAGTTCCAGATCATGAATCGGATAGTTCAACTCATGATTTTTCAACTGTCTGGACGCATATGCAACCACCTTGCCTTCCTGCATCAATACACATCCCAAACCATGGTGTGAGGCATCACTATAAATCACAAAGTCTTTACCTGAAACAGGCTGAATCAGAACTGGAGCCTCTACAAGCATTGCCTTCAATCTGTCAAAAGCTGTCCTGGCATCTGTCAGTCCACTCGAATCTAACATTCTTATACAGTAGCTTGGTCAACGGACTTGCTATGGAGGAAAACCCCTTCACAAACCGTCGATAGTAACCTGCCAGACCTAGAAAACTTCTGACTTCTGTAACATTTCTGGGAGGCTTCCATTCCACTATTGCTTCAATCTTTTTCGGATCTGCCTTAATTCCCTCTGCTGACACAACATGACCCAGAAATGCGATCTCAGGCAACCAGAATTCACACTTGCTCAGTTTGCCATACAGTTGCTTCTCCCTCAGAATCTGCAATACTACTCTGAGGTGCCTGTCATGGTCCTCTGCCGTTTGTGAGTACACCAGGATATCATCGATAAAGACCACCACAAACTGATCCAAGTATGGCCGGAATATTCTGTTCATCAGATCCATAAAGGCTGCAGGTGCATTTGTCAGCCCAAATGGCATCACTACAAATTCATAGTGTCCATACCTGGTTCTGAATGCAGTTTTCGGAATATCTGACTCTTTTATTCTCAACTGGTGATACTCTGATCTCAGCTCTATCTTTGAGAAGACACAAGCTCCTCTCAGCTGGTCAAACAAGTCATCGATTCTCGGCAACGGATACTTGTTCTTGACAGTAAGTTTATTCAGCTGCCTGTAATCGATGCACAGTCTCAGTGACCCATCCTTCTTCTTCAAAAACAGGACTGGAGCTCCCCAAGGGGATACACTGGGTCTAATGAAGCCCTTATCCAGCAATTCCTGTAACTGTATTTTTAGCTCTTTCAGTTATGCTGGTGCCATTCTGTAGGGAGCTATCGATACTGGAGACGTACCTGGTACCACATCTATCACAAACTCCACTTCTCTCTGAGGTGGCAAACCAGGAAGCTCCTCTGGAAACACATCTGCAAAATCGCACACAGTGGGTATATTTTGGATTTCAGCATTAACTTTTCTGAAATCAACCACCTGTGCCAAATATGCTTTACATCCCTTTCTGATCAGTTTACAGGCTGCGGTGGCTGAAATGACATTGGAGAGGAAATCCCTCCTTTCACCCACCATTGTGATCTCTGCACCATCTGCTGTTCTGAGGGTCACTCGCTTCAGTTCACAGTCAATCACTACTTTATGCCGAGTTAACCAATCCATGCCTAATATCACATCAAACTCATGGAATGGCAACTCCATCAAATCTCTTAGAAATTCACACTCCTGTATCCGAATCGGACAATTTCTGTACACACGATTCACTACTACACTCTGGCCTATCGGATTACTGACTAACACATCATATTTAGTAGGTTCAGTTTGCAAACTTCTTTGTCTCAACAATGCATCACATAAATACGAATGAGTGGAACCAGGATCTATCAATGCAATAGCTGTAGTATCAAAAATAGAAATAATACCAGCTATTACGTCAGGAGCATCCTTGTCTTCCTGAGCTCTAACACTATAAACTCGTGCAGAAGCTCGACTATCGGGTCTGGCCACTGACTCTGACACTCCTCTGTGGCTACCACCCTCAGGTACTGCCTGACTAGGCCTCCTACCTCTGGAAGTAGTAGAGGCTGGTCTCTCCGACTGCAGAGATCTAATCTATGGGCAATCTCTCAGGAAATGGTCATGAGATCCACATCTCAGGCAGGCTCCTGTAAGCTTCCAGCATTCCCCAGGATGTCTTCTTCCACAATGATCACACAATGCAGGGGCTGGTCCCCTACCTGCACTCCTAGGAGTACTGGCCACAGAAGTTGCAGACTGACCAGGCCGAGCTGTGGGTACCGGCCTCTGTGACTGCACTGGACCACTAGACTGCAGTCCCTTAAATTTCTTACTCTGGGGCTGATATGAGCAGGATGGCCCTGCCCCTCTTCTTTGCTGCCCTCTGTCTCTTTTGGCCTGCTCTTCTTTCTTAATTCTTTCTACATTCAGAGCTGCCGAGACTAGTCTGGTAAAATCTTCAAATTCAAAAGCAGCCACCTGTAACATTCCTCAATTAATCCACAGTCTAATTATATATTCAAATTTAATTACTTAGAAAGTCAGAATGTTACACAACCTGTAGGCGGATATAATCATTCAATCCATCTTCAAACCTTCTACATTTATCCGCCTCTGTCGCCGCCATCTCTTTCGCATATTTACTCAACCTGACGAATTCTCTTTCGTATTCTGTCACTGTCATCTGCCTTTGCTTCAGGTTGGTAAATTCCCTCTTCAGATTATCCAAATAGATGCGACCAATATATTTTCTCCGGAATTCCTTCTGAAAGAAATCCCACGTTGTGTCCTCTAGTCGCACTGTCTGTATAATGGAGGTCCACCACTGGTAGGCATCCTCCTGCAATAAGGATACTGCACACTCAAGTCGCTCCTCAGGTGTGCAGTGCATCTGCTCTAATATTCTGTTCGTCCTCTCAAACCAATACTCTGCGGCAGATGCATCCTCATCCTTTCTGCCATGGAAATCAGTGGGTCTGTGTTTAGCCAGTCGCTCTATGGCTGATCTTTGTGGCGCTGCTCTAGCCACGTTCTAAAAGAACTCAGCCATCTGCTGTATAAATGCTGGCTGTACAGGGTCCGCCACTCTCGGACTTACTGATTCCCTAGATGCTCCCCCAGCCACGCTGGCGGGACTCTCAGGTCTATCACCGCTACCTTTCATTTCTTTTATCCTATATAAGACAGAAGAGAGGTCTGCAGATTAGAGTCACACATTCCTATGGGTAGCTTTAGACAATGCATGCATATACAGACTCTTTGGTCCAGAAATGCCTAAACCGCGCTCTGATACCACTTTATGTGTAACACCCCCCGACCCGACCCAGCTGGACCGACCTAGGGAGCGCTACACAGTTTTACAAAACTTTCTAAATTCATTTTATAATCCGAAAATCGTTGTGAGCCCATCGATAGATTTTCAAACCATTGAAAAACCGTATAATTTATAAATTTTAAAACCATTTTCGAGTGAGCCCAATACATAAACTTTTTACAAAATTTCGGCAGAGTTCCGTTTGTTTTTCGGATTTTCCCAAAACCTGTTTTTCCACAAAACAATTCAAATACAAATTCAATATCAACACTTCAATATCGTTTTCAAACAATTGCGCACCCTGCCGTTTAGTGCGGCTTTCCAACAACAGTTTATAAAATAAAATCATTCAAGGGTCGATATTTACAAACATTCTCATAATAAACAACAGAAATCCTAAAATATTTAATTACAAAACATATTACGAAACATATTTACAAATCCGCTGTATATGCATGCTTTCAGAATATATACATATAACAACAATATAGCTACCCAAGCTGTGATAACTCTGGGACTCTGTCAGCAAATCTCTCTCTCTTCAGTCTTTAGCTTCTTCGGGATCCCTGGTACCTACGCGTTAGAAACAAAACTAACGCGCTAAGCATATAGCTTAGTGGGTGTACACTAAACTCAAATATGAAAACTAATCATAAATAATTTCTAACCAGAAATAAATCACAGTATATATATATATATATATATATATATATATATATATATATATATATATGTATTTCAATTCTAATCATTTACAAATCAATTTATTTACAAAATCAAACCATAAGACAGTTTTAATCACTTTAATTTCACCAAATGGATCAACATATAAAATCAGTTAAGACAATCATTCAATTCACTTCTCAATTCACTACAAATCTGGCCCGCTAGAATACTCAACATACTAGGACTGGAACATGGGTCAAACTCCCACCCTATGACGAATCCTAAGAGTGGTACGTATCTCCCTACTCTAGGACCGTGGGTACGGAACCTAGAGAGGTACATAACTCCCTATCCCAGGAACGAATCCTTAGGAAGGTACGTGGCTCCCAACCCCCAGGACGAATCCTGAGGAAGTACGTGTCTCCCTGCCTCTGGACGAATCCATGAGGAGGTACATAATAATCATCAATAGCAATCAATAGCGGCGCAGTACTGCTCAGTAAACCCAGCTGGTATACCAACCTCCTATATCCATTTCTATGTCTAAGTATCCTAGGGCCATTTCCGATAAACTAGATTCACAATAGATTTCACAATAGTTACTCAATAAACAATAGTTACTCAATAAACACACTAATTCACACAATACTCTTCAAGAAAAATAATCAATAGTTATACGAAAATCTAAATCATATATTTTTAACGAAATCGAAATATTCGAAAACACGATCAAAATGCGATCTATCATAAAATCATTCCAAAATCAACAATAGATATATCAATCATCGATTTTTCATATAAAATAAACAATTTTCATACGAAAATCGAAAACGAGACATTTCAACGAAATCGAAAACGAAAACGATAACGAAATACTTTTCGTAAAGATTTCGAAAACAAAAGTACACCTACCTGGATACCGTTTCCTTTCGGCAAATCGCGGTTCCACGATTTTCTTTTCCTTTCCCTTTTTACCTTTCTCTTTCACCCACACTTTCTTTTTTCTCTTTCCTTCCTCTTCTTCTTTCTTCTCTTTCTTTCTTCTTCTTCTTCTTCTTTCTCTCCTTTCTCTTTCTTTTCTTTCTTTTCCTCGGTCTTTCCTCTCTCTTTTCTGCTCTGTGTGTTTTCTGGCTTCTGCGAGAAGCCACTCTTTTTTTTATATATATTTTTTTAGCCATCGCGACCGTCGTCGCGACCTGTGGTCGCGCCACCAGGTCGCGGTACTCACTGGAGCGTTTGCACAGCCTTCATCGCGAGCACTCCTCGCGGTCCCTTGGTCGCGCTGGTGGTCGCGTTGCTCACTGTCAGAATTTGACATTTTCATCGCGAGCAGTTCATCGCGACCTGTGGTCGCGGTGACTGGTCGCGATGCTCACTGCCAAAAATCTCATTTTCCACCGCGAGCAAGCCATCGCGACCTGTGGTCGCGGTGACCAGGTCGCGATGCTCTCTGCTTCAGTTTTCCTTTTTCTTGCATCATTTTTGGACCGTTCCATCTGGTCCACCTGGAAATCATAAAAATAAACATACGTTTAATTACATTTACACCCTTTTCAAATCACAAAATTTATTTTCACATATTCAAAATTAATGATCCGAAATCCAGGATGTTACACATATGTATGTTTATACACATCAGAGCCATTTCACAAAACGTTTTCTCAAATCCAATATCAACTCTGTTTTCAAATCATTGAAATTCGATATTGAAATTTCGATTCCGAAATATAATTTTACAAATCACTTTCTTATATTCAAATTTAACTTTCGAATATTTCAAATCAATAAACATATTTTTGAAATCCAAATTTCATTAATAATCATATAAAATAAACATACAAAATCATATACGAATATATTTCTCAAATCAATAATCACATCAAATCAATCCAAAAATATATTCAAATATATTTCTGAAACCAATATTCACATCGAATCAATTCAAGATCATATTCGAATATATTTCACAAACCAATATTAATTTAAAATGCCCTAAAATCATTTTTCGATATTTTTCACAAACTATATATATATATATATATATATTCAAAATCAATTTCAAATACGAATCATACGTAAATCATATTCTAAACTGTGAATTATAATCAAAATAATTCAAACAATTCGAAATCAATAAAATTGATAAATTCGAAATATTCTAGAAAAATTAAAATTCAAAAACTAGTGTACAATTTCTGGACAATTTCTCTTTCCTACTCTTCTTCTCTTTCCTTTCTCTCTCTTCTTTCTCTCTCCTCTTCTCTCCTCCCCTGCTGCTCCTCTTTCTTTTTCTCTCTTTTTTTTTTTTTTTCTTCTTTTCTCTCTTCTCTGGACCGCCTCACCTCCTCACTTTTATTCAAAAAAAAAATTTTGGTTTGACTTCCCCATTCATTCCAACTCCAACACTTGTCACCATATAAATTTTCAATAATTACCATTTTGCCCTAATTTTTTAATAATTATCATTTTGCCCCTTGATTTATCAAAATTATAAAGTGGCCACCAATATAAATTTAATCACATTCCATCTCAATAATTATTCCAAAAATATTACACATTTATCCAATTACCAAATTAACTTCACCAATATTCAATTAGACCCGTTATTCTCCAAATGCACCATGAAAATAATATACTTTACACCCCTCAAATCATAATTATCACATTCACATACTCCATATGAATTAGAATATACTTTTCATATTTATACGAAATTAGGGATGTTACAATTAACACGATAGTGGAATCCTCTCTTTCTTGATTGAGGTAGATAAGTAGTTCCCTTAAGGGTTGATTCAAGGCTTGAACAATTACGAGATCTCTCCTTCTTCCTTGAGGAAGACATGATTTAATTGTTCATTAGAGAATCAATGGTGCTTAAAGGAAAAAATATATCTAGAGGGGTATAACGGACATCATAACCCACCCTCTAGTTATGAACTACTTGAAGAGAATCACACTATATGTAAATAGTTATATCAATGGATGTTGAGACTTTCAGATTGTGTAAACACGTTTACAGTTCTGAGAGTGCAGCTTGGGGTTTTTAATGGAATAACTCCGGGGTTAATAATCATAAAATATTAATTAAAGAGTTTAGTTAATATTATTAAGTATTATTGGAGCTCAAAACTGTAGGTTCATTAGGTTCCCTTGATAGCCTTTATGATTATTGGTAATGAGGGTCACGGTAAATTAATTGAATAGTTCAATTAATAGTGTTACGAAAGTAATACAATTAAATTAAAAGAGAATAATTAAATAATATGATTATTTAATTATATATTTAATAAATTAATAGAATATTAATAATTATTAATTATTAATTCTATTTATTAAATATAAGGTTACGAAATCAAACTGTGAGAGGGACAAAAGAATTAAAATAATTGGATTATTTTAATAGTCTCACAGGTCACAGGTTCAAGTCTTTAGGGAGATCAAAACAAATAGGATTTAGAATCTTATTTGACCTAGTCAAACTTAAACCCTAAAGAGCTAGTATTTAAGAGTTAATATGCTAGTAAAAATTGACCTAACCTAAATGAAAAAATACCAGAGGAGTTCGGCCATAGTAAGAATGAAAAGAGAGAAGAAAAAAAAAAGTTTTTCCTGACTCTCTCCTTTTTTGCAGGTGCGGCCGCCCAAGGAGAAAGAAGTTCTCCATTCGTTTTTCACGTGACCTGCATCTCTTACCGTGACAGTGCCCACACACGCGTTGTCAGACTGCAGGTCATAGTTCGAAAGATTTGGTGGTGGATCAAATAATCAAAAAAACGTAATCAAAGAAAAAAATATGTAGTCAAAGATTTTTTTTATGCGTATACACGGGAACTCGTTCCTGATTGAAAAATATTTTCAATAAAGAAAATTTTTGAAATCCCACTCCGCACGTTATTCGATAATCAAATTTTTTTTCTTTTTCCCTTCAAGATCTCCGAATATACCTTATTATATCAGTAACGTGTCCACACGCACATTATCAGACCGTGGGTCATAGTTCGGAAGGCTTAGTAGTGAAATTGGAATCAAAGTCCTAAGAAAACAATCAAGTAAACTTTAAGATTTTTTTTATATACGTGTATATACAAAATCCAGTCCCGAAGAAAGTTTTCAAAAGGAAAAAATATATATATGAAATCCTAAATCTTCCACTGCGTTTTTCGCAATCAACCCTTTCTTTTTTACCAACAACCCGACTTCATGGTCGCGCCATTCACTGGAGAAATAGCATCCCTGCTCGCGCGACTAAAACCTGCTTGCCGTGACCTACTGTCTCGACCTCTTGGTCACGCGAGTTATTGTTCTTCACTTCTCTGAGTCTGATTCATCTTCATTATCCAATAATTATATGTTCTTAAATTTCTCATAACATATGTTTGACAATAAAGGATTCAATGATTTGGATATTATTGTACGTCTATGTAATAATAACTATAAAAAAAAAATATTTACTTCTTAAAAGCATTGTCAATTTTATTAGTAGTTAAAAGATAATTTACAAGTTCATTAGATAGATATACATTGTCTGCTTCTTCTATTTTATATATATATATAAAGCCCATTTTTTGAAATGGCATCTGTTGGCCTGGATTGTGAAAACTTGCACTACATTATTTTTTTAACTGAAAATAGCACTTAAAATTAGTTTGGGACAAAAATACCCTTCAGCATAAAATCCATTTGACCGATTTTTTTCCATTTTCTTCCTTCTCTCTCTAATTTTCTCTCCTTACCTTCTCTCTTCACCGAACCCATCCTCTCATTCTCTCTTCACCTTTCCAACCACTAATCACCTTCCTTCGCCGACGACAACCACTAGCCGACCGGCCTTCGTCGTCAACAGCATCGGCCGATTCCTTCTCTTACCACTTTATTTCTCTCTCTCCTTCACCCAGTCCGTCCACCCATTTCTTCACCGACCGAGCAATCAACCAACGATGGCAAGGACAACGATTCCACCGGTCGACAAAGCAGATTCCGACCAAGACAATCTCAACTCCAATCAAAATCAGTTCATAGCCAAACTGAATCAATTCGCGAGGTGAACTGAATTAGTTCGTCCACAAACTAATTCAGTTCGTGGAGAACTGTGAGTTCGCCCATGCATTGTTGGGCAGTTCACATTTTCTCATTCAGATACAGATTGCAATGCTCACCCCCAAACAAACATAACATAATGAAAAATAATATAATGCTTCCCTGAAAAAAGCAAGCAAAGACATTTCCTTATTTCTTGGTCGAACTGATTTCGTGAATGAGTGATTGAAGGAGTGGGTTAGAGAGAGAATGAGTGAGTTATTTCCTTAGAGTGAGAACCAGAGCTCTTTTATTAGAGGAAGAGATTTCGTGAGTGAGTTAGAGAGAAAGAGAGAGAGAGAGAGAGAGAGAGAGAGAGAGAGAGAGAGAGAGAGCTCAGTCAAAGAGAAAAAGAGACCTCAGCTAGAGAGAGAGAAAGCTAGGTTAAAGAGAGAGTTTAGTGATACAAGAAAAAAGAGAAGAAAAAACAAAAGTCAAACTTGTTAGGAAAAGAAAAAGAGACAAGTCAAAAGTTAACTCATTAAGGGCAATTTAGGATTTAATAGAAAATATGTGTTATTTTCAAAAACAATAATCAAGTGTTATTATGGAAAGTTACGGTATAACTGGTGCCATTTTGCCCCCCTCTCTCTCTCTCTCTCTCTCTCTCTCTCTCTCTCTCTCTCTATCTTCATTCTTCTCCCCATCTCTCTCTCCCTCTCTCTGATTTTCTCCCCGTCTTCGACAATCTCTTCCGCAGGTGACTTTTGGTGGTGTTATTTATATTGTTATGGCAGCAGATTTTGAAGAGGAGGGAGGAGTGGGTTATGAAAGAGATGTCTTGAAAGGTTTTGGAATTTATGGCAACGGGAAGAGGTGAGATGAGAGTTTTGGTGGTTTTGAATTCTATTTGGTAGGTTTGGGTGGTTTTGGATTTTAGGGGTTCATTTTATTTTATTTTTCCAGTGTGTTTGGATGTTTTGGATGGTTTTCAGTTTCATTTGGTGGTTTAAGGTGGTTTGGTTATTTTGAGCTTTATTAATTGGCGATGGATATTGATGAAGTATGGACTGTATGTGATGATGTTGATAAAAATATAGGTGTCTTATTTCCAGAAGAGAGGGGGGGACGAGAGAGAAGAGGAAAAATATAATTTTTTAATTATTAAATTTTTATTTTTATATTATTAATTTTTATTAAGGGTGTTTTGGTATTTACACTACCTATTACTGTTGAAAGCTAACTTTTTGGATGGATTAATAGTGGTAGGGGGAAAATGGATAATTTTAAAAATAGAGGGGGAAATCTGATGTTAATTCAATTGTCAGGGGGAAATATAAATAACCCTATATAGAAAATAGATACCGAAGATCACTTTAACAAAATTTACAATATAAATTCTTTCATGTACCCACATCATATCAAGATATTACTTGTTCATACAAAAGATAACATATGCAGTAAATTGATTGATCATTTTCCTTTTCATTTTATGATAGGGGTTCGAGTTTCCACCTCTGTTCATTTCCAGTAGACCCTTACCCAATTAGTGTCAAATTAAAAAAAAAATACATATATGTACTCGACACATGTTTAAAGTGCATTTTGATGTTGTAGTTGTACAAAAAAAATAGGACAAATTGCAATGGAGTGTCCTGATGTTTAACTATATTACAATGAAATCATGAATAACCTTAATTACACGTTAATACCCTATGTTAGTTGACTTAGTTAACACTAATGGTTTGACCAAGAATCTTACTTAAAATAACACAGCTACCCCTGATTAAAAAATAAAAAATTTTAAAAAAAATTGATGGAGCAGCAGATTCAGTTTCTAAAATTTTTTATTTTTTATTTTTTTATTTGTTCTTGATGTTCTTATTAGGTGGAGATTCAATCTCCATATTAGATCTCCATCGTCCATTAATTTAGAGATTGGATCTCCATTCCACCAAGAATAAATTTTTTTTTATTTTTCTCTTTTTTAAAATTTTTTTATCAATATAATATCCCTCGTCTATCAAGTTTGATGGACAGTGAAGATTTATTTAATTTTTTACAATTTTTTTTAAAAAAATAAAAATAAAAATGACCATATTATCCTTTAACTATTGGTTAACTATCAACTCTAACAGTCACTAGTTAGTCAAAAATACTAATATATAATTAAGGTTAAACTTACGATTTGATTATAATATAATTAAACATCATGATACTTTATTATAATTTGTCCAAACAAATAAGAATTTGTAAGCAACAGCTGCCGTGCATTTAGTAGCTAAGCTGAGTTGATATTGGGCTCCTATCACAGGCTTGGATCTCAGTTTTGGAAAATGTCCTTGACCACCTCTCCGCACCCCTCTTATTTTCTACGTGCACCCCATATATTATTTTTAATAAATTTACTAGAAAAGATCCAAAAATATAAAGTTTAAACTCACTACTACGATTATCGCATCAGAAACTATATCAACCTCTTTATCATCAAAACAATAAGATTTTATTAAGATACGATAGTTTATCAAAAAGCAAGAACGGTATGAATTAAGATAATTATTAAGATTTTATTTAGTTTCTTTTAGAAACCCAATAATATTGAATTGGGAGAAACCACGGTAGATTTGAGTTAATTAATAAAATTTTAAGAAAAAATAATTAAACGTGAGGGTGCTTCCCTTTATAAATATTGGTATACTTTCATTAAATTGATTTGCACTAGCATTGAAACATTTTGGTATACAATGTAACTCATTTCAGACTAACAAACAGCTAGTAGATTTTTTTTTATTTTTTTTACTACAATAAATATAAACTAAATTCATCTTTATTTTGGTTTTATAATACGAGATTTTACCAATATTATGGATAAAAAATTATTGTTAAGCCTAAGATAAGATAATGATAGCATACAAAATTATATGATCAACTTGCTGTTTTTTCTATTATTAAAATCATAAAGGTGTTCTTCACATATTAGTTAAAGAATTAATTCATAAATCAATTTTTTTATATGAATAAATATGAGCCGACGCTTATTAATTAAAAAAAAAAAGATGCATCAAAATTAAAAATAGGAAATATAATATTTCAAAGGCACATCATGTAAATCGAAATTCCACAATTTCAAATATATAATGAAATGATATTATGATGAGACAATGCATTTGCATCATACAACAAAATCACTTGTCATTAAAAATTTGAAATAAAGTTGTGGAATAAATTTTGTAGTATAAAGTCCCTGCAAACATTAGACGAACTCGTTATCTGAGACCTAATTTCAGAATAAATATTTGATTTGATTGACAGAAGGTGGAGGCATATAGCAAAAAAGAAAAAAAGCTTTTTTTTAAGGGTTAATTACACTAAAGTACCCTGAATTTATTTATAATTATAAACATAATTTTAGTTTACTATTTATTTTACATTCAAGTATCTTCCAGTTAGTTAATTGACTTAATTAAACCAAATTAATATATTTATGAAAACTTAGGGTCGAAGGGTACAATAAACAAAACTGTGTTAAAAAATTGATGATTTCTTAAAAATTAGGGACCAAATTGATTGTCCTTAAAAATAATAATAATTCACCATCTCCACCATCACCATATTTATTTTCTGATTCACTCCACCATCTCTTTCATCCAATTCATTTAACCTCCCTCTATTCAAAATCATCCAAAAAAAAAATCTTCATGTTCATCACTATCATTCATCCATCTTTCACAATCAATCTATCAATCATCCACACAAAAATTAAAAAACCACATCATAAAAAATAAAATAAAAAAATACCAAAACAAAACAAAAAAAAAAAATTTCAGGTGGACTCTGCTCCTATAGATGGAGCAACGAATTCTGCTCACACAAGGTTTGGAGAATAATTTGGTTTTATACCGTTATTGTATTAAAATTTAAAATTAAAAAAAAAAGTTATTAAAAAAATTAAATGCGCATTACAACAAAATAATGAATAATCTGTATAACCTACAGCTGGAAGAACTGCTGTTTGTTATCTGCCAAAAGCATTCAATGAGAACACCTAATAACCCCAACTCACTCATCCGGTCATCCCACTAAACGACACACACCTCACTCTGTTGCCTCAACTCTTTCCTTTGCTTTTGAGAAAACAATTTACAAGCATCCATGCTCAGATCCATAGCTGCGGCTAATGCCACGTATGCAGCTGCATCCTCTGTGGAGGAGATCTATTCAACAATTTTGGCGCTCCATCTGCGCGATGGAGAAGACCATCTCCATCGCAGATGGAGATGTTGAAAGTTTTTTTAATCTTTTTTTTTTTTATGTAAAGAAATTTTTCAAAGCTTTTTTATTTTCAAAATATTTAATTTTTTAAAAAACTAATTAAAAAATAGCGTGACTTGTTTTTATTAATTAAGTAGCTTTTCATTTTTTTTAAAAAAATTTATATACAAAAAATCGATTTACTCTTAAACCGTTAAACCCATTATTAAGTTAATAGTGGTCAATGTGGTCAAGAGTACTTGAATACAATAAACGGTAAACTGAAATTATGAGTATAATTATGAATAAACTCACAGTACTTCAATGCAATTCATCCTTTTTACAAATATATATAATGCATTTATTAAGATAATTTTCTATTGAATTTTAATATTTTAAATTTCACATTTTATAAAGTTAAGTATTTATTGGACCACTAGATGGATTTCTTTTTCCTCCTTTTTAGTCTAACACCAATTGACTTAAGAGTTTATCGTAAAAATAACCGTTACAAGTATGATTCATAAAGTAACTTCTACTATAGAGTAGAAGTCTCCTAACACTTTGTGTTTATTGAAAAGCAACTCTCTTTATAGGGATCATGGTAGGGAAATTACTTTAACCACTTAAAGTATGAGTGAGTATATATATATTGTATCGGTATATCGATGCACTATTAAATTATTTTTTAGTTTTTTTTTTTTTTAAGGAATGCATAATTAAAATTTTACTTTTTTTATATATATTCACATGCAACTCACAAGACCCTCTATATATATATTTTATTTTATTACTTTAATTTTTAAAATATAATTTATTAACTCCATTAATATATCGGTGTACTACAGTCGACACATGCTTTTATATTTATAATGGTTGAAGTTGGACCGTCTACAATTCTATTTCCAAGTAATTAAGTATTCAACTTCAGCTGAGTGTGACCCATTTGAGAATTCGTGATCAAGTGGACCATCTTGGATGGTCATGTCACCAATACAAGTGGCGCGCACGAATGTACCAAATAATACCCTCCATGCATTCCAGAAGCAGCTTATCTTAACTATTCAGTTTCATCGTGGCCCACAAAATGGCATCAACTCATAGATACGATGCCATTCCCAAGTGTAAATGGCAATTACATTAAATTTTAAAACAAAAATGTTAAAGAAAAAAAAAATACAATTGTGGTTGTACTTGTATAAACAAGGAAAATTTTCATTATCAATAATGATACACAATTAAAAAAATTTAATTAAAAAACATAAATTATGAGATCATAAAATGAAGGATATAATAAAAATAAATCACTTACTATATTATTTAAATTATACCCACAAAATTTCGAGCTAGGAAGAATATCTGTGATGATTTACAAAATTTTAATTTAAATACATGCATGTAGACTTTAGATAATTAATTTCACATCATTAAATAATATTATATTAAGAATATCAGATGAATTTGGAAACAGTTGCTTGTATGTATGAAAACATAAAACGAGTTTGTTTGCTTTTTATAACTTCGAAATCAACTGTCCACAAAAAAGTGTCTTACTTTTACACAAATTACAAGAGACTTTCTTATAAAATACTTGATAGTAATCTCTTACAAATAACAGATTTAAGTACATTTTTTTCACTCATTTAATTGTGTAAACTTTTTCTAAAATAAAAAAATATCTGAAGCGGTCAGAATGTTCAGTAGGATTTAAAAACGTGCTCTTACAATTTGGAAACGTTTACTGTTATAATATAAACAAAAAATTTATCACATATTACATAATTAACAAGTGTTGGAAACTTTTCAAAGTATAATTATATAGTTAATAATTGTCAGGAATCTATCAATATCACTCTCATAATAGAAGATATCTGCTACTAAAGTAAGGGAAAAAAACTACTCACACATATTGATAAATATAACTGGTAGGAATTTAAACTCTTACTATTAAAATGGAAGAAAGATTCAATAACTATTTAAGCTGTAAGTGGTTATAAAAATATAGAGATACTTAACATATAAAAATAAACAAATAATTGAATCAAATGGGTATTATTGTATATTAAAGGGAAAGGCAAGGCAACATATCCAGAGGGATCCCCAATATTGAAAAAGCACCCCATGCATGCATGCATGACAATACATGAAGCTTGCTTGTAAAACAGAAGAAGATAGAAGATCTGCCATTATCGTGGTTTCAAGATCACCTCACACTGTGATCCACTCCACCTTCGCCTTTCCTTTCCTTTTTATGACCATTATTTAACTTTACACTGAAATCATTTGTATTTTAGAATCTCAACCCTCTCTCTCTCTCTCTCTCTCTCTCTCTGTATTCTCATCTTTTGTGTTCTACAAGCTGCCTGCCCTTTCCACCGCGTGTGTCCCGTGTACACTTATATATATATATATAGTAATAAACAGTCTTAAGTCTTAATAGCTAAGTATTTGACTTAATTAAAAATTCTTTTCTCATAAAATGCTTGTGCTTTCAATGTTAATCATGCATCTAGCTATATATAGACTTATAGGTGTTTAATATTTATAGGCTCTTTTGAGATTAGATGCCAATGGAATTAATTTGTTTTATTTTGTTTATAATGGGATTGAATTTATACTATATACTATTGTATTGTCATTCTCAAAAAGAAGAAGAAGAATATGTTAGGAATTTTGGTATCAAATGATGTAAATTTGGCTTTTGTTTGTATTGATTAGGTCATATTTAAGAAGATCAACCTTCTTTATTTGTGATAATTAAATAAAAAAAAATGTCAAAATTGATGTACTTTGATAGATTTGGATGCTTAGGATCTCTTGGATATGATTTTTAATTTTGTTTCTGTTTTATAAATTTAAAAATATATCATAAAAACATGTGTTTGATGTTATATTTAGAAAAAAATAGATATAAATAAGATTCACAAAGTATTTAGAAAAAAACATGTATTTTATGTTATATTTATAATTGATGAAATATTACACTAAAAAGTATTTAAAAAATACATAAAATTTTCTTTAACATTTACTTTAAAAAATTATTGTTAAAATAAGCTTATTCAATCTTAAAATATTTAATTTAATTTAATTGATTTAATTTCTTAAACTGACAAATAAATCTAATTATGTATAAATCATCCATTGGTGAAGTTGATAATAATTATAGTTCCATTCAAGTATCAGATTCTTCTTCGCTAAAATATCATATTAAATTAGCAATCAATCGATCTATCGATCGAATTGTTACATGAATAGAATTTGCATCACAACAACCCTTCTTTCTTGAACTCATCAAATTCATTTAGAGTCTAAATCAAAGTTGTCATTTTTTTTCCTCCTTTGACCATAAATTGCATTGCAGGCAAGCGCGGGCCCTTTTGAGAGCCAGACTTTAATCCTTTTAGAATTATTTTTTAATAAAATTATATATAAAAATTAAATTTAATATCTAATTTACATATAAAAAATAAAATTATATACAAATTCTAAACTCTTAATATCACATCTCTAAGAGCATCTCCAATGCTATTATGCATTTGGAGAAAATTGAGTGCCACATAGGATTTATATTGATAAAGTTAAAAAAATATTCTCCAATACAATTATCTAACTTTAATATTGATATGATGTGGCAAAAAAAAAGTTAGAGAATATCAAATAGAATTTCTAATTGTAGATATCCTCATTGATATGCTGACTAGAATTTCTAACTTTTTCCACTAATAAAATTTTAGCATTTTGTCAATGCATTTAATTGTCATATTGAATGAAAAGAGAATGTAACAAATAACTTGTGATGATTGGTTTAAAATTACTATTTAAATATTCACATTGGAGAAGTGAATATGAATTTTTATAATTTTTTTGACAAGGTAGATCCATATTATTTAAAAATATTAATGTGACACTATTTAGATACTCAAAAATATATATTATGGTCTAATTTTTATCTTTTTGTTCATGTCTCCTCCCCCTCTTTCTCTCTCTCTCTCTCAAACAAATTACGGCTCTCCCAATTTTTCTAATTGACAAAAAATTATCTCCACTAGCTAGTTTAATTAAATTCATTAGAAAGAAAATAATAATTAATTAAAAATGTTAAATTATTTAGTTAGTGGCATTGGTTCCCTTTAAAAAAATGTGTTCACACTTCACACCCATAAATCCATATTATATTTCTATTAATAATTAAAAACTTCCCATTAAAAAGGACAAATAAAAATAATTAAAAAAAAATAGGTATGACCCTCGTAAGCTTGATTACGACATGAGTGTTACAACACAGAAAGATAATTATTTTATAAAAAAAAAATTTATGTGGAAAAAGGCTTAAAACATCTTTTTTTTGTTGGTGGGGAAAAACCTTTCTCTTAAAGTTAAATAAATAAATAAAACAAACAAAAAAAAAATCGAAAGGTGTAGATATTGGTGGGTGTGGCGTGTTAAAAAAAAAAGGAAAAAGAAATGGACGGATAAGATCCCATTGCCAGTCAATAATGCAGCACTACCACCGTTGATCGATGAGAACATATTCGTTTTTTCTTTTTCCCGTCGCCGCCAAAGTCCAAAAAAAAAAAAAAAAGGTAGAGAGTCTTACGTGGGCGTGGTTTGTACGCGCTGACTTTAAAAATTATTTTGCATGTACAATGTACATGCATGTCCGACAAAAAGCCGTCATGGTAGGTCCCGCGATGGCCAATCTGATCGCAGTACTTGACTGCCATGTCAATTTGAGGGACCCACTTGCTGTCACTTCTCTTGTCAACAAGAAGAATTCTGTCAACTTTTTAGAATTTTCTTTTGTGGTATGAACACAAGCGAGGAGGATTTGGTGTCTTGTTCAAGGATTAGAATCCTTCCCTAATATAAATTTTTTATAAAATTTTATATATTTAAAAATATACGGTATATAATTAATTTAATAGATAAAATTTTATATTTTATTCTCATTCTTTTTAATAAATCTTTATACATATAAAAATATATGACACTTAATTAATTTAATAATTAAAATTTTGTGTAAAATTTTATAAAAAATTTAGAGCAAAAGAGGATGTTAATCCCTTATTGAGACCTTAAAAACTTGATGGGAGATCGAACGGATATTGATAGTATTGGGGACCACATGGACAGCTTTTACGGATTGGGTGCGGATGGATTCAATTCACTCAATCACTCTTTTTTGGAAAGTGTCGTTTAGGTTAATTAGGTTAATCTTGGATTGATAATTTATTTTCTTTATTTAAGGAAAAAAATTTAAAAAATATATCGTTATTGTTTTATTGACAATTAGGTTAGTTAAATACTTTCAAAGTTTAATATGCATGCATCTACCTACTACATTTTTAAAAAGGTAATTAAATTTTATTTGATAAGTAAATAGGAATTAATTTTCTTTTTAGCATGAATTTAAAATTTAATTTATGTATGAGGTCTGCATAACTTAATTTTAAATCATTTTAATAAATAATATTATTATAAATTAAAAATTAAGTTACAAACGGACAATATTACTACAATGTGTTGGTTGAAGTCACCTCTCCAATAAATATGAGCCACAATTAAGTTATTGAAATACACATTTGTTTGGGATATGTGCACAAAAATATTTTTAGATATTCATATGCATACTCTTGAAGCTGTGTTAAAAATACTGTATTCAAACTGTTTTTTATTTTTTTTAAATTTAACTCTCTATAAATTAAAAAATTATCAGAACCTATCGATATTAAGTCTTATAATAACAATCTAAGTATTTACTTTTAAATCGAAACGAATCTACTCTCAACATTAAAAGAGATTCTCTTCACATATGCTGTAATACTATATTCAAACTGTTTTTCAGTTTTAAGAAGTTATTTTCAAAGGAGAGACCGAAGCTTCGTGGACAATATTATGTTTTTAGTACACTTTCTGTTCAATGATAATTAATTGGAATGTGAATAGTAAAAGAAAATTGAACAGAAAATCCTAATATATTTGATTAACCGTCGTTAGTTTAATCAATAAAGTAGGGTCTTCAATATCAAACTACTTTATAGTACCATTTTCTGAATTGATGTGACTAGAGGGTGGTGGTGGTGTTTTTTTTTTTGGCTCTCTATTTTACCACTTTTGCGGGTCCTCCCTGGTGTGAGTTGGATTTGGACAGGAGCAAACGATGCAACTTTAAAGAACACAATTTGACTTGCTTGTCGTTTAGCGGTTGAAATGTATTTTTTTTTTTTTTTATTTTTTTTAGTTTGTAGTACTTTGAACCTCAATTTGTTATTATTATTTTGGTTCTAAATCATATTGTATATTTTATTTTATTTTTGTTTTATATGTACGTATATATAGAAGCATCCAAATTTAGAGCTCTTTCTTATTCATGAAGAAAAGCGATCATTTTGGATTATAGATGGCGAAACTATTTGTTGAGGTCTTGAAAAATAAATATTTAGACAGTGAAATCATTTGTATGTTGTGTAATTGGTAATTTTAAATTTTAATGTATAGACAATAGTAAAGCTTTGTAGTTACATAGGAACATGATTAGTTATGACTTAAGAGATAATAAAGAAAGCCTAGAAGCAGAGGTGACAAAAAACGAAGCTACGAATCCCACAAAAAAGCAGAAAAAACGAAAGTAATGACTTGAGTTAGAAGCTTCAAAAGAGATAAATTAAAAAGAAAGAGTAAGAGGAGTCTGACTCGTGTCTAGCATGTTATGTCCATTCATGTCTCTCATGTATAGCATCTACTACACACATTAACACTCCCATGCGCGCACACACATACACGCAAAGATAAAAAGCCCGCAATCATAACCCCCAAAAGCCCCCTCTCTCCTATCCCCACCACACTTGCAAACAATCAACAACAAACCAGAGGAAGAGCTCAATTGGCTCCTTTTCTCTCTCTTTCTCTCTTAAGCTATGAGAGTTCCTGTTCAACCTCCACAAATCGACCAATCCTCCAACCCAAAACTACCAGTTGCCTCTTCTTGCAACGTCAACAACAGCAGCAACGTTAACGTGGCGCCCAGTATCGGTTTGGGTGGGTCGTGTTACGAACCCACGTCGGTTCTTGAACTTCGCGGTAGTCCCAGCCCTATACCTGAAAAACCAGCCACTGCAACGGAGGTGTCAGCCGCCGTCGGCTCAGAGCTGCCTTCTGTGGTTGAGTGGGACGAGCATGCGCTGCGTAACATGGATTGGGATTCAATCATGAGGGACCTGGGCTTGGATGACGATTCTGCCCTTAATTCCTTGAAGGGCGGTAGTAATCATCATCCTCATCAGTTGATCACTCGTTGCGAGCCTTATCAATTTCAACACAGCATCACAGAATTCGCACCTTATCATCACCATCATCATCATCATCATCAACAACAACAACAACAACATCAGCAACTGGATTCGACTCAGTTCATCAACCATTCTGATTTTACTTTTAATGTCCCAGATACATATTCTAACCAAAATAATCAAAGTTTTAGTAATAACGCTTTTGATCACATGTCTAACGCTAGTGGCAATTGCAACGTGGGTTTGGATCTTGTAGACGAGTTAATACGAGCTGCTGACTGTGTCGACTCGAACGAGTTGTCACTGGCTCAGATGATATTGGCGCGGCTCAATCAACGGTTAAGAGCACCGGTCGGAAAACCGCTCCAAAGAGCCGCCTTCTTTTTCAAGGAAGCTCTCAATTCAGTCGTGTACGGTTTAACTCGTCCAACTCGGCTCTCGTCGTGGTCCGATATCGTGCAATCTATCAGAGCCTACAAGGCGTTTAGTGGGATCTCTCCCATCCCCATGTTCACTCACTTCACGTCCAATCAAGCCCTCCTCGAATCGCTTGATCGAGATGGATCGTCGTCATCATCGTTGATTCACATCATAGATTTCGATATCGGATTCGGAGGCCAGTACGCTTCGCTCATGCGAGAAATAGCCGAAAAGGCAGAATCGTGTAAGATGAACCCGACATCTCTTCGTATCACTGCTGTGGTACCAGATGAGTACGCCAGCGAAACAAGACTCATCAAAGACAACCTTATTCACTTCGCACAAGAACTCAAAATCAGGTTCCACATCGATTTTGTACTTGTCCGTATTTTCGAACTGTCTTCTTTCAAAGCTGTCAAGTTCATGGAAGGTGAAAAGACAGCTGTTGTGCTATCTCCAACTATATTTCGCCGTCTAGGTTCAACCAACAACGCCGTCGCTTTTGTTTCCGATATACGATTTCTCTCTCCAAGCGTCGTCGTATTCGTGGACAGCGAAGGGTCCGCGGAGTCCGGAGCGACGGGGTCGTTCAAGAGGAACTTCGTGAACAGCCTTGAACATTATTCGATGATGTTCGAATCGCTTGACGCGGCAATAGGCGGCGGCGACTGGCCGAGGAAGATAGAAATGTCCTTGCTGCGACCGAGGATTTTGGCGGCGGTGGAGGGGGCGGGGCGGCGCGTGGCACCTTGGCGGGAGGTGTTCTCCGGGGCGGGGTTGAGGCCGGTGAAGCTGAGTCAGTTCGCGGATTTTCAGGCGGAGTGTTTGCTTGGGAAGGTGCAGGTAGGCGGGTTCCAGGTGGCAAAACGGCAGGCTGAGTTGGTGCTTTGCTGGCACCAGTGGGCCCTTGTTGCCACGTCAGCTTGGAGGTGCTAGCTAGGGTTTGACGTTTTTTAAGGTTTTAGGAAAAACTTGGGATTGGATCGAAGAACATCTAACTAGTACTACTCATGTCATGTAATTCAACCAAACTTAATTGTTTTTATGTTTTTTGTTTTCTTGTTGGTGTATTATTATAAAAACACTAAGGAGGGTGTAATTTTCATGTCATATAAATATATTGGATTTATATACATGGATAATTATGAGAGTTTTTTATTCTGTTTTAATGTTTATTTTTTTAAAAATTTAAAACTTTTTAATTTTATGGACTATTAGATTAGAATACAAAAAATATAATCATCCCTGTAATTATACAAAATATATATAGTGGCATGAATATAATTTAATTATTCATGACATTTTTAAACAACCCCTTATTGTAATGTAATCAGATTGTTTTTTTTTTTTTTTTTTTGTAATCGAATTGATGTACAATATTGATGAACAACGGCTAATTAATTGTTGTTAGCACCAAATGCTTACCACTATATGAAAAGGTTAAACTGTTAGAATGGGCAATAATTTATTTTCTTATATTTTTAGTAATATAGAGCCTCGTATCTATACGGGGTAAGAGGTTTTGCAGCACCACGTGGCACCAGCTGGTTTGTGCAATGAGACAATAATATCATACCCATTCATGATAATATATAAGGCCAACAATTCTGTTAGATGGAGTTTTCTTCTTCTGTATGATTTTTTTGTTCATCATATAGCAAAAATTATCCTTAGAGAGAATACATTAATAGTAAATCAGAAGCATTATGGGATTTATTTGTTTTCATAAAAATCTATTTTTTACAGCAACTTGTGAAATTTCATATAGCAATTTAATCGATGGCTCACATGATCTATCCAATACTATGGGATGATTTATTTTTTTCCACTTAACATTCAATGACTTAAAATTTGATACATTAAATTATTTGTATTTATTTTTTTAAGTGATTAAATCATCAAATAACTTTATTTTTTTTTAAAAATAATTAAAAGCTCATTCTATAATTACCTTAAAATAAAAAAAATAAGAAGTAATTACAGACAACCTAACCGAGGTTTGCTCTTTTACTTTCATATACAATTTTATGGTTATTGACGTGCAAAACGTAAATAGTAACAAATAAAATAACAAAACAGTAAATCAAGATTGAACACAAAATATTTTTAAATTGGTATTATTGTATTAAAAGAATACCTACATCTACTAAAGTCGAGCTCGCTCAATGTTTATACCGAACTCGCTATATGTGTTTGCTTTTTGAGAATTTTCGTAACCTTTGTAACAGTGATCATCCATCCCTTTTATATTGTGAAGGGTGAAAGACATTCAATTTTACATGGAATGTAATTACAAGAAATTAGGGATTAAATTGTATTCTTAATAATCATATTTTAATTGAAATATGATTACTGAAATTGAGGAGATTGAGACTGATTGAGACTCAGCTAGTTGACCGGATCAAATCCCTTTATTCTTGAGATTCCTTCTCTAATTGGAGCTTCGAACTGGGTGTCATACGAGCTGGAGTTATGCCGTTGATGAAAAGTAGCACACAACTTTTTTAGGTAGTCTGGGCGCGACAACTCACGTAGTCTTTTTCTTCACATCTATTGGAATGAACTTGCTTGTCGTATTGGGTTCCATGGGCTTCTTCAGCTTGTTGGGTCTCGTTGACTTCCTTAAGCCCGCTTGGCCTTATTGGTTTACCAGGGTCCATTGGGCTTTCTTGATATAACTGGGTCCATTTGGGCCTAATGAAATTTGACACATAACAATGGTCAATTGACACAAAACCCCATCGTTGTTAGTTAACTGCAGTTAGTTTTAATGGTTGACTTTTAATATTATATGTAAAGTTCAAAATATTCCTCAATAGTATCAAATAAATGTAATTACAATTTTGTCCAAGGAAAAGGACAAAATATTAACAGTATTTTTTTTACAATAAAAAAAAGAATTAAAAAGAATTAAAAAAAATGGGTATAAATTACAGATGTGATCTTCACCACCCATTCCCATTCATAGGAATGGATGGTGGAGATAAAAAATATTTTAAAAAAATTAAAATATTTTTTAAAAAAAGTAGATGGAGATTCTTGGATGAACAGTGGAGATCAAAATTTTTTGAAAGAAATCAAAATAAGAAAAAAAATAAAAAAATTTAAGAAAATAGGTGGAGATCCAAGATAGGATCGCCACCGTCTATCACCCCCTCCCCCCATCCCTCTGGTATTTCCACAGTCCATTTCCCCCCGGAGATCTGATCTCCATTGTCGATGGAGACCAGGTCACCATGTCCATAGAGACGAGCTCGTCTCTAGAAATCGATCCTTTTTTATAATTTTTTTAAAATTGTTTTATTATTTTAATATTTATAATTATATTTTAAATTTTAAATTTTTTTAAAATATATTTTTTAATAAATATTAAAATGGATGAAAAGATAAAAATACCCTTTTAACTGTTAAAATTAGGGCTGGACACATTAATTAGTCGAAAAATAATCGAAAATAACCGATAAAAAAGAATAAAAAAAATGAGGTTATTTTAGGTTATGAATCGTGACTCGTAAAGGTTAGATTAGTCACTTTGATAACCGAATAAAAATTGGTTAAAGTTAGGTTATGGGTGAAAAAACCATAAATAACCGAACTTATATAAACTTAAATTTTTTTTTTAAAAAAATAGGGTTATTGGTCATCTAATACTCTTCAAACTGTTGTCGATTTTCTTAGTTGGATTCAATTGGATAAAGTCCACAAATCATCAGCCCACATCACAAAGGCTAAATATCTCAAACATCAACATATATGGTTCATGACCCATTAAAAGATACTTAAACAGTTAAACGTAATATAAATGTGGAGTAAGGTTAAAATGGGAAAGTGGGCTCATAAAATTTATAGGGTTTATAATAAGTGTTATAATTTAGTATATTTTATTGTAGATTGACAAGTATAATACATGTGTTATCGAAGTATATTTTAAAAGATTATTGAAAGAAGATTGTATGTTTTCTAATACAATGAGATGACAATAGTTATATATATATATATATAATTGTAATATAACTCATAAGAGACCAAAGTTTGATATTGACATAAACTTAATGCATGTGAACATAATATTTTAAAATATACAAACAATTAGATAGAATATAAAAAAAATTAATTTTTGGCCTAAAAGGTCTAATTAAGCCCATATGTACAATTTAGACCCAATAAAGGCCAAATCAAAATAATCGAACCGAATTTAACTGATTTTTTAAGATTAGCTTATTTTAGGTTATTCATATAAAACCCATTAGGTTAGGTTGCCTCAATTGATAATCGAACAAAAATTAGGTTAGGTTAGGTTATGGGCATAACCGAATATAATCAAATAGCGCCCACCCCTAATTAAAACTATCTACAGTTGACTAACTGTAAGAGAATTTTGTATGAATTAACCATGAAATTGTATATGAACGTAAAAAAATAAATCTTTGTGTGTAATTTCTTTAAAAAATAAACACATCATTTAACGTTTTGGCTCGTTAGCTACAGTACAATTTTATTTTCCAAACCCAGCGTATCGATGAGTAGAAAATCAATCAAAATTGTAAATACCGGTGAAGAAAATGTAAAATAGCGGTTTAATTGGATTCTCTACAGAGATAACTGGAATGGCTCTTCTCGGATCCAGCTTCACAAACGAGGTTCGTTCTCGTATTTCTCTTCCGATTTCTAATTGGTTCGCTTTCAAGAAGAGAAATCAGAGGCGTCATTGAGTTAATTTGAGGCTCTATCTAATTGATTTTGTTACAATTGGAGAGGTTCTTAGTAAATTTATCGAGATCATTGCTAAAATTTGATGTTTGATTTGTATGTTTGTTTGTTCTTTGGTAGGTCGGGTTGCGGTTGCTTCTTTGTCCGCTTGGTTCTAACATTGTAATTCGAACAGCATGGTGATTTTTTTTTCCTTCTTTTTTTTTTTTTGCATAGCTGGTGATCAGAAATTTTATTTTATGTTGATTAAGATTTGATGATATGAACTGAAATTTGGTGATACTCAATGTGAGCTTACACAGCTGCTCTGTGGGGATTGGTTTGCCTGTGTACTCTACATTCAAGGCGATTGAGAGAAAAAACGAAGAGGATCAGCAAAAGTGGCTCATGTATTGGGCAGGTTGGAAGTTTGTATGTTACCCTTTTCGTTTTCAATGATTTGTGTTAATTGGGGTTTTCTTTTTATTTAGTTGTGGGATTTCTAAATTATCAGGTTCGTATTCGTATTCGTATTATGCTTTTTTTGTGTAGAGTTGCTCTATTGTTATTCCATTTTAGCCCTAGTGTTTTCCTGTTATAATGCTTTGCATCAACCATCCGAAAAAAGTGAATCAATGTTCGGTTTTGCTAAGACATTCCGAATTTATAAAGAGATCTTCAGTTTGTGTGTTTACTGATCCACATGGCTCTCTTTCTTTTAAAGGCTCTCTGTTATGTGTTAACCTGTTTTGGTTTAATAAGAGAGGAGTTTGGAAGAGTAGGGATGTTGCTGGCAGGTGTTAGATAAATCTGTCTGTCACACTTTGTAAAATTGATTGCTAAAAATTACAAATGTATTACAAAGCTGTAATGTGGCTAAACCAATTCCTGCTGCTGACTATGGCTAGAATTTTGTTGAGTTGAGTAATAGATTCAGTGTCTAAACAGAATATTGAGTTTCCCAAGTGATACTTGGTCACTAAAGTTTAATGTAGGGACAAATTGTGGAGGAGGATTCATTGATATTCAAATTTCTACAATCAATCAAAAATTAAGGTAGTAGTGTTATATGAGTAGCTTTTCTTCAAGAACCAAGGGGTTCTGACTATTGCAATAGCATTGCATTCTCTGTTTGTTTCACTGCTAAATGGTAGCTTGCCATCTCATTTTGGTCACTGAATAGTGACTGCAGCATACTAGATTGTTCTGGATTCAGTAAGCTGGAGAGAAATTGAATTAAACAGTTCATACAATTCTGGTTAAATTTAATGCACTTTATTGAAATGATTTACAAAGGCACAAATGATCTAGGAGTTAAAACCCTATTTAAGAATATTTCTTTCTAAAACAAGTTACAGGAGTATCATGTTTTAGTACATTGACATGTGATATCTGCAAGTTCTGACGTCTATGCTATAATTGTATCAATCTTCTTGCTTCTCATACAGAGTCATTATATATTAATCTCATGATAGTTTCTCCAGATAAATAAACAGTGATTTCAGCAATATATGCGGATATGTCATCAGCTGATGGCATTAATTACACTTTTTAAACACACTCAAATAACTCGACGGGCGATAATCAATGGTTAAGTTTAAAAGTAACAACTCATGCTCGATTTTAGGTTATTGTATGCAATTTGCTTTTGTGGTCTGAGGGTACAACATGCTTAGATTACTTGGATGCCAATGTTGTTCATGATTAATGAAGATTTGACAGCACGTTTCCTTCTCATATTGCAGCTTATGGATCTTTTAGCATTGTGGAAGTGTTTTCAGACAAGCTTATTTCTTGGTAGAGTTTTTAATCCTGGTGCATTTTCCTTTGGCTTATAAAACCATTAATCTTTAATCTCTAGTAGATATTCATGGCACATATCTCCCAGACATTTATGAATACATTTATTTCTGATATGTATCATGTCAACTTGATATATCCCCTGACCTTGGTTTTGGTGTTCCAGGTTTCCCATGTATTATCACGTGAAATTTGCCTTTCTTGTTTGGCTTCAACTACCATCTGTTGATGTAAGTTTAAACACTTATTGTTTAGAATATAATGAAAAAATAGGAAGAAAAATCATTAATGACACTTTTCTGGGATAAAAGTGCCCTTTTATATCTCCACTCTATTTCTATTTGTTACAGTTGCTTTCACCAACTTTGTTTTGCACCCTCTTGATAGGTTGGTATGTTGGATTCTGATGGGGTGAACTGATAATGTAATGGACCTGCTTGCCTTTCTTCAGGGATCAAAGCAATTGTACAGGAATCACCTGCGTCCGTTCTTGTTGAGGCATCAAGCTAGAGTTGATCAAGTTGTGGGCCTTGCATATGGTGAAATGGTGTGTTACCTATGTCTATATTATGGGCGCTAGAGTTTATGTTAAGTGTGGAGCATTTGTAGAGACATAGCCCAAGCTGGGTCAAGGCGGGGGCCTAAGCCCGGCCTGCCCAGCTGACCTTTTTTTTTTCTCAAAAATTACAAAACTTCCTTTATCCTAGAAAATTATCAAACTACTCTTATTTTTGTAAACCCCACCAACCTTTCACCACATTACCACCAAACCAGATTGTCCACCTCCTCCTCTCAGTTATTTCATCCATTTTCTTTACCTCAAGTTTTATCTATCTCTTTTCCTTTTTATTATTCTATTGAGGCAGAGAAAATGAATGAAAATAACTGAGGGAGTGAGGAAGGGAATAGGTTGGTGAGGGAGTGAGGAAGGGAATAGGTTGGCGATCTAGTCTGGTGGTAATTTAGTGAAGGGTTAGTGGAGGTAATAAAAAAAATAAGGGTAGTTTGGTAATTTTCTAGGATAAGGTCGGCTTCATAATTTCTTGAAAAAAAACAATTCAGCTGGGCAGGCCAGGCTTAAGTGCAGCCTAGCCCCAGCTTGGTTGCGTGTTGAGCATGTGTCCATTTGGCTGAATTGATCCATTGTTACTGTGTGGAATATATATGAAGATGATAATATTCTGAACTGATTTGAGTTTCAATTCAGTTTATTGATTTATGTTGGTAAACAAGGCCCTTGAAGGTGGCTTATTTTCAGTTATTTTAGAGAACCTAGGTGCGAAGCATGCATCCACACCCTTTCTCATTTTTGTCCATTTGGCTGAATTAAAATAGTATTCTTCTAAGGAATATATATGATGGTGATAATATTCTGAACAGCTGATTTGAGTTTCAATTCTGTTCATTGATTTATATTGGCAAACAATGCCCTTGAAAGTTAAATGATTTTCAGTTATATTAGAGGTCCTAGGTGCAAGATCGTGCATCCACACCTCATTTTCTCAGATGAAATGTTAACTTTAAAGTGGGGTTTTCTATTTGCTAAAATCGCAGGTGAGACTCGTCAGCATGCACCAAGCGGAAATTCAATTTGCGAGGACTATGCTCAAGAAGATAATTGGGACAGGTAAAACACATACTTTTATACTAGTGCTGTTAATTGCACCTAGACTAATACTATTTTATTTGTTTCGAGAACCAGCCGACCACATTTTCAGGGGTACTATCAAACCGGACCAACCAGGAGGCCTCAATGCAATTGAAGGCCCTCCAACAACCATCTCAGATGTAGAGTCTGATCACGAGGATTGATATTTTTCCTTGAAGTTTTGAAGCCGTTTTCTCCCCATTTTGATGAGGTAGCTCTATATTGCTTTTTGTCCTTTTCCCTTTACGAGAATTTAGTCTAATTGGTACAACAAGGATATCCCTTAAAACCCAGGGCAGTGTTCATTCTGCCTTTGTAATTAATGCTTGGTTTCCCCAAATCAGTCTGCTAATTTATAATCGAATTTTGATATGAGCTATAGCTTGATGTAAATCTCTTATTATTCTATTAGGTTTTGGGACATCTCTTTCGAAATTAGATTTTGTTTTGTATTTGAATAATTGAATTGTATTGTCATATAATTTTATACAAAAAGAAGTTTAATTATGTAATAAATGTTCTTTTGATTTTAGACTCAAATCATCACGAAGCAGAAATTCAATTAGGCGTCGTGTTGCATTCTCGTGCAAGGTCTGTCTATATAACTATAAAAGAGTTCGAAATTTCAACATTTCCAGATAGCAATTTTGCCGAAAAAGGGATGAATTTACCAATAAATTGGACACCTAGTACGCATTTGAATGCAAACTTAATACACCTCTTTGTTCTACCATATTTGCTGCAGCAACAGGTTTTTCTTCTGAATAACGTCAACTACAACTGCAGCCACTTGATTTAATATTCAATTACTGTCCAAGTCGACAAATAGAAATAACAGTTACAAAGGTTGGGTTAAGGGTATAGATTAGTAAGAAAAATATAAATGTTCTATGCTCATTAAACGCCAAGGTCAAAAATTCCCGGAGATCCAGAAATTTCTGGTCTGAGCTACAAGTTAACAGGCTACGTGTGTGTTTGCTGCTATTAACTATTGCCTTCATCACCGTGGGACTGAAGAACTGAAGTGGGTGGGTTGCTCTGTTCTAGGTTAGCTAGTGCCTCTGGTCCGCACAATCGAGTTAATTCTTCCTGCATACATAACACAAACATTATGTGCATAAATGACGATAAGTCGATAACATGCTTGAATAATTAGTTAATAATTAGTTAGCAGGGAATTGACAAGCACTCCATTACTACATGAGATCATCAGTGTATGAACGAATCAGATTCAGAGGGGTAAGAAATTGTAAGACCTTGATAGAATTATTTTCTGATGAGAGCTTCTCACAATCCTCAGAAAGCCTCTGCAACTCATCTCTAAGGCTACGATTCTCACCGTTCAATGCCTCCACCCTGCCTTGTAGCTCTTCACATTCCGCCTGGTTGTAATGATAAATTGATGACAACTCGCCAACAAATATGCGCATAGATGGAAACAAATGATAATAGGAAAAAAGTACCCCAATACCTGCTTGCGTAATCTCGACCTTCTGGCTGACTCCCTGTTAGATTGCTTCCTTTTCTGTCTTTTCAGTTCCCGTTCATCCTGTAGGAATATAGGTCCACAGTTCAGTGAAAGTGAAAAGTAAAAGATATATCTTGGCGGTCTTATGACAAAATTTCACATCCATATGGGTTCAAAAGGTGAAATGGTAACACCCTTTAATGAGTCGCCAAAATTACTAATCAGAGCAAATACTTTTATTTGAATAAGCAAAATAAGAAGTAAGAAGCCATTGCAGGTCAAGCATTGTGTGAGTAGAAGGCAGTTATGATGATTAATTCATATGTAATATGTTATTAATTGAACAAAGAATTAAAAAAAGTGAAAGAGTGTATATTAATAAGCAATTTAATGAATAACTGCAAGGCCCATACTTGAATCCACTGGTCATTCATTGCTGGAGCAACTGTCGCTGAACCACCAGATGGATTTGACCTCATTTTCGAAGCTCCAGCCGCAGCAGAAGATGGATTCCAGAGGTCCATCCCTATATTAAGATTAGTTGCGGGCATTGAAGCTACAGGCTTCCCAGGCACTGAAGCCTGAACTGCCTCTGTGTTACTCTGTGCATTGGCTGCTGAGAGAAAGTTATTGAAATAAGAAACTTATAACAAACAAATAAGAAGGCAGGAGCCATTGAAGATGAGAAAAAACAAGAAAGCATTACCTTCTGCAAGCATCTGATCAAAGCTTCCCTTTTTACTCCCAGCAAAGTCCTGAAGAAAGAAAAATTAGCTATGTGTTCACTAGAAGAAGTCAGAATTATTATTTATTAAGCTGGGTTGGCTTTTTCCCTATTATTGTCTTAAAACGAGGTAGAGGTAGGCAGGCAAGGGCGTGTTAGATTAAATTGCTACGTAAAATTGAAGTTCCAACACAATCCAAAGTATTAGAATTTGGACTGATGCTAACGTAAAATTGAAATTCCAACACATCCAAACTATTAGAATTTGGACTGTGTATGCATAAGATAAGAGAATAACAGATTTAAAGGGACTGCATGAGCATCAGTGACTTCTTTTAGCTTTTCCAATTTAATGATTTAGCATACTGAGCATGATAAGTGTGACATGCACATACCTGCTGGTTACCATTCTCATCACTTGCTTCAGATGAACCCTCGCTACCGCTTTCAGCACTGCTTACAAGCCAATTTGAAATTATCAGACGATAATGAACCAAAAAGGAGGAAACATATTCATTTACTATAAAAACATGTTGAAGAGAATGTTGTAAGAATAATATACCTTTGGGAGAGACCATCGTTCCCGGAACCTGAAGCTGCCTTTGCCATCTCTCCGGCCTTGCCTCCAGAAGTTCCCTTGGATTTTTTAGCTGAAGCCCGGTCCTTTACTTCGGGGCCCTTCGTTTCCAGCTCTGTATTTGTTGGTGCTGGGCTTGGAGTCTAGACAAGAAGAAGTAGAAAATGAAATTAGATAATAAACTACACTGACTTAACCATACTATGACGGGACTGATGATAAAAGTAATCTAGTAATTGAAAAGGAAGTGTATACAATGGACAGTTTATAAATTAAAAAATTACCGTAGCCATGTTAGGATGGGCATAGACACCGCCTGGAGGATACATAGCTGGGTAAGGAACCGGTGTCCCATATGGTGCCATTAAAGGATGCTAAAAAGATTGTCAAAAAGAAAAATAAATAAAAAACCTCTGGTCGATCATGAAAGAGACTACTATTGCTAGGACACATACACACCCCCCAACAATTCCATATAAAAGAAAGTATTCACCTGGCTTCCCCAGAGATATGGGTGAGGAGTTGGAGAAGCAACACTTGAGGCAAAAAAGGGAGGTGGTGTAGCCCCAGCACCATAAAAAGCCTATACAAGGAGCTGAGATGTAAGCTCCTAAGATTACTTGTCCGACGTAATGTTTATCTAGATATTTAATTAACACATCCACAACATATTTATATACAATATAAACCTGCATGGAGGTTGACCAATCAGGGTATGCAGGCGTTGTTGGTATTTCCTGCAAGAGCAAAGGAGAGAAATTAGCAGGTGTGCTCTTTCCCCTGTCTTCATTCAATAAGTACACAGAGAAAGACCTGAGTTGAAGAAGCTGTTTTGGAAGGCTTAGCGGGTGTGCTTTCGTCCCCTGTCCCCATTCAAATGAATTCGATAAACACGATTAATTTCAAAACTTTGTGATCTAATCTTCAGTGTATCCTTAGTAAAAACTATGAAGCACCTGGAACCATCATAACAAATAACAATATCAGAAATTCTGAGTTGCTGCTCAAGGATTACTGCCAATTATCATCGTCAACAAATAATCAAAGCAATTAATATAGACATTTGAAATCGATATAAGGTAGGAAGCAAAGCCTTCTCGATGCCAACTGAAGTGCAGATTATTCGAAAAAGGATTTGGTCTAATATTTTATTATGCGCAAGATTGCTGTTAATTATGGCTTTCCACTTTTCTTAAAATGTTATATCATAAAACCTGACTAGCTATCAATCCTCACATTGCTAAACAAAAGAGTAACCATGACCATGCACATAAATCTCAAGAGTACTCAATAATGATATCACATTCCCAGAGTGCTCTTTCTATTTGCTTCACATCCATCAGCCGTGGCTTCTCAGATCTGACTCTCTTTATTCTTCACAGACAAACCATTATTTAATTATATACCATATATTGCTTTTAGAGACTCATCCACTGAACAATGCTACTAATTGTCAGATATCCTTAAATGGAAGGATAAAAGCCCCAAGATTAGGATAATCATTTTTAAAATAACGATGAACCAGAGTACTGAGATACTCAGCAGTATCCCCAAAAACGGCAAGAAATTTTCTCGAAATATCTGACCCAGACTATGCCTGTTTCGCGAACAAATAAATAACCAATTAATAAGCAAAAGGCTGTCGTTGATTGAGCTCTTGTAGTTTAGTTAAAAAGTTTTTTTACAATGTCACTAAGGTACCAGTTTCCTTCTCAACTGAACAAGACCTACTACATTGCTCAAAATTATATGAAATTACATATTAATGGAATCAGCGAGACTTCCTTCCTGCACCTGTCAAAACAGGACTCATGTTTGCTACATGACAGAAAGGAATTCGTCTTTTTCCTATGACACGTTCAAATAGTAAAAGAAACCTCAAGGTACATGACACTAGAATACTAAAGATGAAGAGTCTGATATTAGTTTATGATAGGTTCACCCAATACAACAAGAGCCAAACTTTTCTGTTATTTGGTTTATTGATGATGACAAGAAGAAAAAGAAAAAAAAAAAAAAGGATGATGAAAATGTATTAACACCTAAACCCACCAAAACAGAGGCATGAAAAATTTAATACCGAAAAGAAAAGGCACCAAAATCTTCTTTTATGCCCTCTCTTCTTTATTTCATTTTCCACTACCTTGTACTCCACTTTCTCCTATAAGAAAAACAATAGTAGTGCAAATGTTTCAATAGTCCCATGATTGGAGAAACAACCAGAGGAAGAAGACAACCTAAGAGTAGTGAGTCATATTATTATATCAATACTCCCCGTGTTATCAATAATGATTAATGTAGTCAAACACCATCTTCTTCATTTCACATAACAACTTCCATGACATTGAATGCTTCCTCCATCAAGTTTCTACTAAAAATCAAGAAATTGTTTATTAAATTTCTCAACCTGACACTTCTAACACAACCTACAAGCCTTCTCATACAATTAAACTCAAAAAGCCAATCCAGTAAAAGGTATATATATCATTAATTCATTAATTTCCTTTTATAGCAATTTTGTGCATGTGCTTTCTTCATTATTGCAAAATAAATTAGCATTAGATTTACTAGTTTCTGATATATCATAACAAGCACTCATATAGGAAGTTTTGCCTAATATTTGAGTATCTGATTATAAAATTATAACAAGTACACCACACATCTCACTGTTTTATTATGTTGTGTTTTAAAAGATCGTTTAGCAGATTAATGGAAACTGAGTTTGAAGATTCATAGCAAATCATTCAAGCTAAACAATCCCAGTAAGAGCTTTGAAAAGTACAAATTGAAGAGATGCTAAGTCCAACCATTGAAGGGAAAACGTAGAGAAACTAAAAAAAAAATCAAAAAAAGAAAATTGAGAACCACATCATGCAACAAAACAAAGCACCAAAACTCAATCGAATCAGAACAATTCAATAAACAAAACAGAAGCATATTACAATCACCTCAAAGAGCAAATTTTTTATAACATGCATGCAACAAAAATACATATGTATAATTTATTGTTTTTGGGTAATAAAAAAAAACTACAACTAAGAAATTTGAAGATCCTGAAACAAATCCATGTGGATATTAAGTCTAAAACTTTACTAAGTTACTAATAATATATATAAAAAAAATGTTATAATTATAAAACAGAAAAGGAAAAAGATAGTAATATGAGGGGATGAGAGAGAGAACCTGCTTTCATGGCGTATGGAGAGAGTGAGGTGGAAAGTCCAAGTGTATTTACTTATAAAAGCTATGAGAGAAAAAGAAAAAAGAAGACACCCAGATAGACCCTTCCCTCAAGATGCCTTTTTTTATTATTATTATTTTCACTATTTTTCTCTCTAAAACAATATCAACGGTTGAGAATTTATCTGGGACGAGAAGAATCTGGAAGGAAGAGATTCACAGACGTACCAAAGAAAGAAAGCACACGGATTCACCGGAGCAGAAAAACAACAAAGTTTTTTTTTTCTCCTGCCTCTGTTTTCTCTGTTTTTTCAAAGTTTTGTTTTTTTTTTTTTCCTTTTTCTACTTCTGTTGTTTACTGTTGTGTTGTGTTGTGTCTTAAAAACAACAAATCTGATCTGGTGATGCGGTGTCCTCCAATAGGAGGAGCTGGACTTGAAGTGATGAGTTAGTAGTAGTAGACTAGTAGTGAGAGAGAGAGAGAGAGAGAGAGAGAGAGAGATGGAGAGGGTGGGGGGCTGTTAGAGAGGGGTTGGGTTGGGTTAGGGTTTCAGTTTCGGGGGTGACACGTGCGAGAAAGAGGAATCCAGCTGTCCACGTCTTACTGGATTAGGTTTTGACAATGCATCAGCTTGTTATGACTCATCGATAATATTTGCCAACTATTCGGATAATGTTAATTTATCACCAAGTGGAACCACGCTGTCTCCCTTGCTTTATTATTTTTTATTTTTCTTTTACTCCGGTTCTTCCCATGCGGTTCTTCGCGAACTTCCAATGTCTGCCTGCCACGTCCCCACAATTACATTTAAAATTTGCTGCTAGATTATTTGATAAATCTATTTTTCATTTTAAGTGAAAATGGGGTAAATACAACTTTTGGTGCGGCCTTTAGCAGTTTAGTGAGTATAAGGAAGGCAACGGATAAAATCGGTGTCAATCCGCATGTTTCATACTCGAAATTCTTTTTGAGTAGGATGCTTTATACCTGATTTGTGCCTTAAACGGGTTTTTGATTTCCGTTTCAAACCTAAACCCATTTAAGATGAGGTGATTCATACCCGACCGGATTTGACCTGTTTCATTTTTTTTTTTCATTTTAAAAAAAAAAAAAGTTCAACCCACTAATGTAGACCACATAAAACGTAGGGTGAATGAAGGATACTACAACCTGCATAATATAACGCACGTGACCCGTAGGACGTCTGGAGTACCGAGATGGTGCCGGCCAAAGTCACTCTAACAGTCAAGTTTGTGATCGGAAATAGAGTAAATATAGATAAATCAAATAAAAAATGATAATACTTCCTTAAATGAAAGGGTAGATCCTCCGTAGATGGTAGGAAGGAATAATTAGACCGGAGTCATGCTCGGGAAGTGACTGCAAATGATCGGGATTGGCCGAAAATTGCTTTAGTGTTTTTTTTTTTTTTTTGTGAACAGTAATGTCAATAGCTAGTTGAACTCAGAGGATCGCGCATGGACCTTCACAATGAGTGAAGGTCTTCATCTAATAGGGGATCCATCCTGTTAGAGGGAGTGAATCACGTCCCCTAGAATATAGGCTCGTATCAAGGAGAATATAATTACCTATTTGACTTGGTCCATCAGATCGTGGATTTGGAGATCCATGGACGAATCATGGGTCGGGTCGTTGCAAGGGAACCATTGTCATGTATGTCGAGCGACGTAAGGGAACCATTGTCGAGCGACTATAATGAGCGGTGTCGTATGACTATCGTTGAGTGTTAGTTCGTGAAGCAAGAGAGCTCGACACAAGGCTCTAAAGTGTCGATCGACAAACTGGGCAGGTTTAACTAGGGTTGATCAAGAGTGTCATGCGACATGCTCTAAGTGTGGTCTATGTCTCATGTTTACAAGTTTGGGCCATGTATGGGGCTTCTTATGGTCTTTGGGCCTCAAATGTAGTGTGATTGGGGCCTTGGGCCCTTGCATAGAGTGAATCTAATCATGGGCTGGACTTTCGTTGCCTTAATTTGGGCCTGACGGATTTTGGCCACAACAACTAATTAAATAAATTTTCACATACAATTAAAATTAAATATAAAGTATAATTAAATATTAATACACGTACACTTAAATTTAATAGATTACAAGTTATACTACATTTAAGTTAAATAAACCATACAACACTTATTTCAATAAACCATACAACACATAACTTCAATAAACCTTAAATTCAAATAGGAGAAATTACAGCTAACCTACTTGAGGTTTCCTTTTTACGGACGGAATAAACTTATTGAAAAACTAACAGTTAACTCTTATATCTTTAGCATTGACTGTTAAAAATAACCCATGACCTTTTTAAAATTACAAAAAGACCAAAATACTTCTAATTAAAAAATTAAAAATTATAAAAACTGAAATAAAAAAGGACAAATTACAGCCAATTTACCTAGAGTTTAGCTTTTTACATGCATAATTAATTTATTGAAAACTAACAGTTAACTCTCCTGCTATTAGTGTTGAATGTTTCAAAAGTGTAAAAAGATCAAAATATCCCTAATTAAAAAATAAAAAATAAAAAAATAAAAACAAATCTATATCTCCACCATCCAAGTGGAGAGTGGAGATTTATTTATTATTTTTTTTAATCTCCACCATCTATTTGAGATGGACGATAGACAATGGAGAACTAAAGTGTTCTATATTTTTTTTATTGTTTTAAATAAATTTTTACCGTCCATCTCAAATATCTTTTGGAATAGTTGACTTTGACTAATGTTGACTAACATTTTATAACGGTTGACTAACGGCAATGCAGTTAACTGTTAGTTTTTCAATAAGTTGATTCCGTTTGTAAAAAGGTAAACCCCAGGTAGGTTGGCTGTAATTTGTTTCAATTTGAATGGCTAATAACCATTCTACCTTTTTAATCAGGGTCAACTGTTAGCACTTGATGGTTAACGGTAACGGTTGGAAATTTCACTATCAATTTAATATAAAGTTGTTTCTACCTGTAAAAAGGCAAACCCCATGTATATTAGTTGTAATTTGTCCATTCAAATATAAAGTACAAATACCAAAACAATTTAAATGACATAAAATTCATTAACTTCTTATAACATTAGCAATATATTAAAAAAAAATTGAGATTCAATTTAAAATTTTATCACTCTCTTATTTAGTTTATTATATTAAATAAAGTCCAATATAATTAAATTTATCTCTTTCTTTTGAAGTTATACGAAAACAGAGTCAGAGTACAACTCCATCGTTGAGATTGATGATGGAGATCTTGGATCTCCATAATGGTGTAGATATTGTAATTGTATTCCCTTAAAAAAAAATTTTCTTTTCTTTAAAAAAAAAAAAAAAAAGTAACGAGGTACAAGTACAACTGCCCATTTATTTTGGACATAAGTAATAGATCTTTTAATTTATTATATTAAACAAATTCCATTATAATTGCAACATATTAACGACTATGTACTTCTTAAATAACTATCCATGATCCAATACATGATTGGACATAAATAATCCATTAACTTTTCAATTATTCACCACTGAAGAAGGTTTCCATGATTCCATCACAAAGGTCGGATTAGAAATATCTCGGAATTTGAGAAGATTAACCGCTATAAATACGACTGAAAATCTAACTATTATTACTAATAAAGAAACTCATATCACGGATATAAATAAAAAGTACACAACGTGTGTGTTGAAAGCCACATTCTCCTTCACTGCTGCCAACTTGTAATTACGAAAGCCGACAATTTTATTTATTATTCTGCTGACCAAAATCTCCTCCTCCTTGGCACTAACGTGTGTTGAAAGCCACATCGTCCAGTAATTGAGGTTTGAAGTGCAAAGTAATTGCAATTTGTTTATTGGACGAAAATGCAGTGAAGTGGGCTCTTAGCCATTTGCTGCGTCAAAAAGATCATCTTATTATTATATAGAACTCAATATCATGCAGCAACCATTAATTTACCTAGTTGGATTCATCTTTTCAAGCAGAAAAGTCTATGTATGATGATTTCAGAGGCAGCATGAACAACACAACAAATAGAGGAGAAAGGCTCTAATGGATACTACAAATTAAAATTCAAAATTGCCGTTGTAATTGACCATACGGATAATTGCTATGTTCGTCCCATTAAAGCTTTTCTCCACCTTGTATAAAATCCAGACCACCCTGTCTGTCACATCCCTCAGCAAAGGCACACAAAAAAAAAAATGACAAAACAGCTTATAATCAACAATGACTTGTGTTGAATTGATTTCTAGTTTATCAAGTCAAAATATGAGACCTGTACCTAACACAAACATGTCAAATTACAAGAATGTCAAGATCCATATCCATATCTTTTCATGCTAGGCTGTGTGACAGAACATGCACAATGAAAATTTTCAAAATAAACAAGGGAAAAACATGAATATAATTAGGAATTTTATTTTTCCTTTTCCTTTGAATTCCTTTCAATGTTTGTGTGTGGAGTCCTAAAATATGTCATAGAAACATGACAATGACAGTTCTTTATCTGCTATAAAGCTATTTGCAGTAAAGGACATAAAATATCAATCATGTAATGATATACACCTGCCTTCGATTCTGAAGAGCTCAAGCCATGACTTAGCATGCCTGCCTCTTGATCAGAAGGAAAAGCAGTGGCCAAGGCACTTGAGAAAACGGTTTAAAATAATTCTCCCTTTCTTCTTCTTTTCTGTCTTGGATTTCTTATCCGTCTTACGTTTCTTATCTGTCTCGTTTCTTACATGGTTAGCAGCCAAAGAATCTTCTTGCACGTTGCTCTTTGAATCTTCAGTCTCAACCGCATCCTCAGCCTCAACCTCAACTACATCGGTATCGGTGGGGATGCTCTCGGTTGGACAGAGTTTCTCAAGGATTTTCGTAAGAGTGACTGTGATTTCTGAAAACTCTGGGCGAACCTTTGGGTCCTCTGCCCAACAAGACTGCAATAGAGCGACAATATCCTCTGGAAGATTCTCCAAGCTGGGCCTTTCATTCTGAAAGTGTGAATGAAGTCAGTCAAATGTTAACAGAAAGCAAAGGCTTCCTCTGCTTAAGCAAATAGTAACAAAAGCAATATTTTCAAAAACATAGATTTCAGGTCACACTTGGTCTCAACAAATATCAGCAAGCAAGAAAATTCTAATCCTAAATGTTGATAAATCTTGCAGGTTTTTATAATAGAATTTGGTAAATCATAAGAGATGCCAATGTTGTGTTCAATGGAGATTAGTGGAATTTAAACAAGTAATGCATGCGGATGGGCTAGTAATAACAATAAGTGGAGCATGTCAATATTACTTTTGCTAAAGGAAAATTTAGACTACATACTTTGGCAGCAGCATATGCAATTGTTATGTTATCCCTCCCCTTGAATGGAATTTTATTTGTCACCAACTCCCACATAACAATCGCAAAGCTGTAAACATCCACTTTGTGGTCATAATGTTTCTTTACTCCATTTGGAATGGGGTCTCGGCTGAATAACTATTTCACATAAGAAAAGAATTAGACAAACAGAAAGACTTTTGGGTGTATAAAAGTTCTGAAACAAGAAAAGGAAGCACCTCTGGAGCCATCCATCGGTAAGTACCAGCTTCACAAGTCATTTCATCCATTATCTCTTCTCTAGCCAGCCCGAAGTCAGCCAGCTTAATTTCCATGGTATCCTCTGTCAGGAGTATATTGCCTGAAACAAACAAGGGTAAGTCTGTAAATAGAAGAAAATGCACAAATCCCATTCATTCATGGATTGGCTGTTTGTTTGGCTCAACCTCACAGAAGTAGCAACTTCATGCAGTTAGCCAATTGGTTTCTTTAATTATTATATTTAGTTTGCAATTTCTTTTGGGAACAGAATGATAATGTCCCATGTATCTAAACTGAATGAAATGCGAAATCACGGATGGGCGGAAGAGGGTCCAGACCAAAATTGAGATTCACACCCTACCGGTGAACAGCTCAACTACAACAACCAAATATCTATGACAGAAGTACAGTTGATTACTTGGCTTCAGGTCGCGATGAATGATGCCGTTGGCATGCAAATACTCCATAGCTCGAGAGATTCCCAATCCAAGACTTAGAGAAACCTTCATATCAAGACGTCCTGGACGGCTGTTCCAGAGGAACTTCTGAAGTGTTTCACCCCTCACAAGTTCCGTAAGTATTATCATAGCTGGTTCCACGGAGGCACCAACCAACTGTTTCAGCAAAATGGAGCACAAATGCTGTTAATTATGACATATATATCTTTTAACATTCAGAACAAATAGTGGCTAAATAGTAGGGAAACAAATTTATACCAAGTCCAAAATAAGTAGACAGCTTTGATAACATTTGAAGATCGCGCATTAATTAAAGTCAATAAACTGAAACCTAAAGAGAAGTCGTTTTCCTAATATATTGCTCATATAAGTTAAATCTATGGCACTTAACCATCTGAACCTCATTTCAGTTATTTCAGATAACTGCAAAAATACTGCCTTGAAATTCTCCTCTAGAATAGCCAATTTGCAACATTCGATGAACCATTATCAATAAGTCAACACTACAATGTGCAAAGGCCATTGCAAAACAACTTAAAGTTCAATTAGTAAGCCATTGACACAGCATAGGAAAAATCTCAAAAATGAAATAGAAAGAGGAGTATAGTATCTGCTAGACGTCTACTCAACACAATAAAGATTGGGAAAAAAAGGAAGGTCATCAAGGGTTAAAATAGAAGCCCAAATAGTAGGTGCTTTTATAGTCTGTCAAAAGGGGAAAGGTCGGAACCAGCGGAATCACCTCAAGAACAACGGTGTTTGCAGATCATGATCTTAGGATAATTATGCACAATTTTGGTCTTTATTCTGAAATTAATACAGTTCATACATATTATAATTATGAGCATGTTTGTTCATTAGATCTCACCCCATGCTACTTTATATACAAGAATGAGCTTTGTATTACTGCATACCAAAAAATTGTAAGTTATCAACTCCAAGATAAATGTGTTAACTTCTGCGCCTAACTCTTACAGGATAGCTGAAAAGCTAAGCTACAATACAACTTTCAAAAATTACGGGTAGCATAAGCACATAAACAAGGAAAGGTGTAAAATAGTTAAAGCATATAGATTTCATATTTTAGATGTCTAAGATAGTGGTGCTTCATTTCCTAAGTAGTTATATTTTATGAGCTTTTACATTCTCTCTTTAATAGGAAATATTATGTTCACTGGAAATATTAAAGAGATTATATTTACAGGTCTTTTGAATGATTATATGCATATATAACAAGTACAGCTCAATTACTATCTCCAAGATAAATGTACGTGAATCCCCAACAAAACCGCTTTATTAAAATCTAAATTATTCAATTATTGAAATAAGAGAATATTCTTACAAATTGTTGATCATGTCAATTTTACTTATGTACATTTATATAAAGTCTGTAATCAATATGTAGAACAGAAAGTTGACCAGAACTTTATGTTTGCTTTTCTTTATGGTCTTCTCTGGTCAATAAGCATAATTAAAAAAAAAATGTGCAATACAAAATTACACGTGCATTACTATGCATACAAGCATACATATATGCATACATGTAATAGAAAATAAAGTAGTATACCCGCAAAATATTTTCATGTTTCATTCTGGCTAGCAGGTTGACCTCCCTCTGAAATTTTGCTTTATGTTCACGACTCACAGCCGATGTCTTGGATGGCTGTACTATCTTGACAGCAACAGGATTGTCTTTATAACTGCAAACATAGTATACAGTAAGCATCAATATTGAATTTCTAGTAAGTGAATTTTTAGACTGTGGAACAGAGATTATCAAGGATTAACAACATAATGACCCCAAGATGTTCATGAGAGCATTTACTTTATATATATATGCATAATTAGCATTAAATTTACATGCAACTTGACATTGTGTCAATATTACTATATGCTGTGCAGTGCAAAGTGTTATACAAGAAAAAAATCTGATATCACTCCTTATCTTCTGTCATACTTCATTACAACTGTGACTGAGGACAACTAAATTTTGTTTGCATTATCATAAACATTCAAATTACAATGCAAAGCCAATCCTAGATGTCTTACATCATTTTACTTCTTGTAGAGCGAACACACTATGTCACTATTGCAGCAGTCAACTTTCGCTCTTGCTAGGCTTCCAAATTTCTTTCCTCTCCAAAAAAAAATATATATATTGTTCTGTAGTCGATAATGATGAAATACTTAACTTTGTTGCATATAACCAAACTATCTTTGGCAACTTCTCTCAACTTGACCTCCAGTGATGCTACCTACAACTTGATGTAACTATGCCTACACTAATTCTTTCCTCTCTTGTATTGGCGATCACCAATCTCAGTCTACATTGTTTAGTCACATTTCTTCACTACTCAGCTTTTTGAACAATCACATGAATGACATCCTCAGTCATTTCTTAAAATGGCTATATATATAAAATTGCATAAATCTAGAAGAACTTAACCACTGCATCAGTTTCTTTCTGTTTACTCCCAAAAAATTCACCTCAAAGATCCCTGCAGAATGCCTTCCAAAGCCTATTGAATAATTTATCTTCCCTTCCTGCGGACGACCAGCCTAATAGAGTAAGATATGAACCAATCTTGAGTTTTTGTACGTTGTTCTTCAAATATTTCCTTAGTTTTGCAAAAATGTTAACTTGCCGGTTCTATATTTTTTTTTTATAATTCTGTATTCATAGTCTGATCACTTCAATTAATTTTATGGCTTGTAAAATCAACTTATAGCATGGATTCTCTTCATGGAAATGTTTAAAAACCAAATGAACAAGAATCTAATTTCAAAGGAAAAGTATAAATAAATAATAAAAAGTATTCATTGCAAGTTAAGACACCTATATCTACCTATGTCAAAAAATATTTATTTCTATTGTCTCTGATTCAATAACATAACTGGTTAGCCTAATCGACACTATATGATCCCAAGGAGCCCAACAAACATTGATAACTAGGACTTCCTAATGCTGGTGCTTGTTTGAATTAAGATACGTTTATTCCAAACCCCACATCCACCCACCTTTGAGCCTGAAACATGCACATAGAGAAAGAAATGAAGGGTTCTGCTTCCTAAGTAAAACATGCAATGCATTTACCATGTATGAGAATGTTGCTTCCTCTTAGGCAGTTTTCGTAAGTCGTCTATACTTTGTCAAGTTAATTTCAGTTTAAGAACTATAAATTCTGTCATTCAAAACAATAACATATTATCACAGAAAAATTCAAAATATTAACTATAAACTTTTAAATGTATGTTATACTCTTCATATGAACTATTGATATCTGTTTCACGATTCTAATTTCATTAACCTTCCATTGCCTAAAAGCAGAAAATGCTACTACATTCCCAAATGGAATGAGAGAAATTAAATTTGCAGGTGACTTTCAGCATTGGAATTTTACAGAACAACAAAGGAAGCCTTACTGGCTAGTGATCAATAGTAATCAAACTCGAATCCTCTGCAGATGAAAATACTACAATCCTACATGTTATGACAAAAGGAACCTCAAGGTATGTCCGCATGGAACTCAGATCGAACAGCTAATGGAGTTACAATATTTCCCAAAATATAACATTAATAAATATGATCGCGTTTTGTATATTTGGCAATGCATGTATTGAATTAAATCAAGCCCTACAATTAACCTAAATTTTACAATACACGCGCACACGCGCGCGTACCAACGAACATTTTCACGCGTACCAACGAACATTTTCATTGACAATTAACCTGATCCAAGTTTAACACAAGTCTAAAGCAAGTAATTTCATAACAAGTTACGATAAACTGTAATTACAAATCTTTCTCTGCTTCTTCTTCTAGGTGAATCAACCTGAAATTATTTCCTATTCGGTTTCTAAGACATGAAACAAAACCAAAAGCACTGATAATCATTATAGAACATGATATTGATCAGTATGACCAACATGTAGTCATGTAGGCGAGGCAGAGCCTCAGTGACAAGAATCCCACATATCATTTTACACCATGAACTTCAATATAATTCAAAATCATAAATTACACTGATATCTCAATTCAACATGCCAAACAGCAACGTCATGGAACTCATTAATCATACTAAATCCACGAAAGGGTTTTGCCATTACAAGCACAACCCAGAATTCCACTGCAAAAAACAAGTCTTGTCAAAACAAATCAATAAACAAAACAACAATCAAGCACACAGAGATAACATGCAAGAACATGCAGGCAAAGTGATCAACCTGATCAAAGAAAACAAATTCAAGAAAGCAAAGAAAGAAAAACAAAAACAAAAAAGATCAAAGATTAATAATAATAATAATATTAATAAAAACACCCACACTCCTTGATGAACGACGGAGTAGGACCCTTCTCCAATCATTCTCCCGACCATGACGAGTCGAGGATCAACAAGCACGCTGTCTTCAATCCTGAAAACAAAGCTGTTGTCCTCCTCGTCATCGTCAGCCTCGTACGTTGTGGAGCGCGGTGGAGCCAGAGTATGGTCCTCTGGAGACTCAGGCAGAGAGAAGTCAAAGTACTCCTCGTCGTTGATATACACACATCCCGCCATTACTGAAGCTCTCTTCTCTTGCATTAACACAGTGAATAAATAAAAAAATATATATATCTCGAGAGAGACAGAGAGTTTCAAATGGGTTTAAGAAGAACAATGGGGGCTTTTTAAAGTTGAAAAAAAATGGGACCATGAGCGAAACGAGAGGGAAAACTATGGTAAGTTATTTATTCATTTTTCTCTTGTTCTGTATATACATATTTAGCATTCACATTAATTACCTTACTTAATTAATTAATTACAAATAAAATTAATTGAGTTTCTTTACTGTGGAGTGCCAGCACAGGATTTAATGTGATTTTATCCACTACGATTAGCTTGATAAAACTGATGTGGGTGGTCAGTTAGTGGTTTGATGATAATGTACCATCTTGATGGGTTTGATGGAGGAGATCATGAATTGGGTTAATTTATGTGATTATAATATTTAGGTTTAAGGATGTTTTAGGAGTGTGGACCACCACATTAATATTTGATAATTAGAACTCTCTATGACTAAATTTGGGAAAAACGAATTGGACCTTTGTATGCTGATGCAGACTATCAATTTATAGTGGCTGTAGTTACCGTTTAGAGATAATTTTCCTAAAACAAAAAATATTCATATATAATTATAAAATTTTTTTATGGTTAAATTATTTTGGGATAAATAATTATTAAAATGTCTTTTAAAAGTATTTTGATTATTTTGAAGTATTTTCCAAACTTTTTTCTTTATATGTTTTTTAGAGAAAGGTTCTATGAATTTTCATAAAATATGCTATAAATTTAGTCTTATATGATTAAAATAAAATTCATAAAATTTCACTCTAAAAAAAAAAATTACCTTTTATTCTGGAGAAAGTATATTATAATTTACGGTAAAAGGTGTTGCAAATACTTTCACAGTAAAATTTATTTTACCATGGATAATAAAGGATGTAAAAATATTTTTACCGTGAAACATTTGCTATAAAATATTTATCACGAATTAATATTCATAGTAAATATAATATTCTTTATATATATATATATATATATATATATATATATAAAAGAAAGTCAATCTTTCATTTGACCTTTATTTTGAGTAACTATAAGAATTTTATAATCAGTAACTATGTAAATATAATAAAAACATAAGAATTTTTAACTATAAATTAACAATGATGTTAAAATATTTCCATATAAAATGAAAGGTCAAAATTAAGTTAAAAGTGGGATTGTGTTCTTAATAAGGTCCACCAATACCATTAATTAAGTGTATATAAAAAAATTTGTGTATTTGTATACCAAAAAATGCTTTATTTAATGGTAAAAACTAAAATTTGTATTGTACAAATTTATTGGATTCTAATTTATTCTACTCTTGTGATGTCATCTTTTATTCTATTACTCTGCATGTTTATTGAAATTTTTTTTTCCTGTTTTTAATTATATCTATGACGACTGGATTTATTTAAAGTTTAAAATTGATAATTGAGAACAAATGTTGGGCTTTCTATTGTAGTAAAAAAAGAAAAAAAAAAAAAAAAGTGATTTTGGGCCTGATCCCAAAATTGATAACCGCAGTATCTCCCTGGACTTTTGAGAATAAGTCAATTAATGCAGGGTTGATATCCAAAAGCACAAAAATCCAAGTGTATTGCCCATCTCCTTGGAATAACAAATTGAGACTCTTATTCAATCATATGATTTAAATTTTCATTTAAAAGGAGATTGAATTCGAGTATATACTTACAGGGGTCTTGCTATGTTATGGGAATAATTAACATGAGTTTTGTTGGCATGATTTGTGTCAAAATAATTAATTAAAAATGTAACAAATATACATGGCATGCCCTGTCGGCAAATTAAAATACGCCATGTGGCATGCAAAGCAAAGCTCAATATCATCAGTTGTACCACGATCAAGGTTTTCGGTGTTATAAACTAAGAAAACGTTCTCAGCTTCATCTTCATGCAAGACAACACTCGTCACGCACTACAATGTGCTTCCCATCAACCAAGATTTTACACAAATATTGACATTTTAGGAATTAGCTCTCTTAGATTATTTACTGATTTAAATATCGGAGAGTGGTAGTACACATCTCTATCAACGCCATTTAATGAATTCTTTCTTTCTCAGAAAATATTCTATAATAAATCGTTAATCTCCGAATAATATCAAACTCAGACCTACAGTAAGCAAGTGCGTCATACAGCCAAAGCTACACTTATGAAGGTTAGCCGATTCTGTCAACTAGTTTTTACTAATCTTCTCTTAAGATTTTACTTTTTTTTTGTTTGAGCTAATATTCTCTTAAGATTTGGATCATATATAAACGGAAATGCGTATTCACTTATAGTTCTAGTAGTTAGTGCACTTTCCTCCCAACTTAGTGGTGAGAGTTCAAGTTCACCTTACTCATAACGGGAGACATCTACTCCCACAATAAGGGGAGAAAACTACCCACACATACTGGTAATTGTGTATGGTGAGAATTAAACTCTTACCACTGAGGTGGGAGGGAGGTACACTAACCACTTGAGCTATAAGTGGATGTACTCATCTTTTACTTCTTTAACATTGAAAAACATCTACTGTAAAAATAAAATAAAAAATTGAAAAACATCATTGAAGTATTTTCACCATTTCTTTCTCATATACTCCGTCCAATAAATTTTTCAGTAAGGACCTTTTGCGATGCACACTTTAATTACCTTTAAAAATAATGAAATACACTTGAGAAAACTTTTCAGTTATAAGAACTATTTTTCTCCAACTTTTTTCGGTTATAGTATATATATATATATATATATATATATATATATATATATTTGTGTGTGTGTGTGTGTTTATTTTTGTATCAACAAATAAATAGTGTTTTTAAAAATTTAAGGGAACCGAATGGCAACTTGAATTCATTTTTTTTAATTAAATCATATACTCAAAAAAGGTCAAGAAAAAACAGTTATCCAAATACTTTATAGCCAATAACCATTAAAACACTCACATATGGATACATCACACAACACAAGGATATGGAACCAGACATGCATGCATGAACTTAATTATAATATCTCATATCACATGGGTTTCGCAGAGCCACCCCTCCCAAATTAAGATGATCCAATCCCACTATATTTGTAGCCAGATTCCACAAAAATGGGAAGAGTTTTGAGTAGTTACTGGTGCTCTTGACTAGGAGTTGGTGAAATGTGAATCACCACTTATACTTTGCCGATTCTCAGTGTTATTATATCCTTTGTTTTTTGACACTTTTTTTTGGCAAGAGAATCGTATCATATCTTTTATTGCTATCTACTTTTTTAACTTGTTTCTTGCTGTAAATATTTTTCCTCTATTATCTATCTATCTATGATCTACTCGTCTTTTTTTTAATATAATTTTTAATATTTTTTGTGGCCCAGGGAGGGCATATCATTTGGAGTTTCTTTACTTTATGGATCATGATATGATATTAATAGAATTTCAGCCTTATGGATAAAGTTTACTTGAAAGATTAAAAAAAACGAAATTTCATCAACTGAGTTAACAAGTCAGATTCACTCTTAAATTGGATGTAGATATTGTTTCCATTTGGATCATTAAAGTTCTAACGTTTTGGAAAATAAATTGAAGTGGCTAGAGAATAAGTTTCTTTTACTCAGTATCAATATATAACTTCTCTAAAACTCTAAAAATTTATAAACATATTATTATTTTGGGGCATAACATGTCGAGTTGTGCGAAAATGATTGTGAGACCGATTATAGATAACATTTTAACATCGAAGAAGACTCTATTTTTGACATGGTATTTTCGTATAGTATAATTGTAGAAAAAATTTTGATTTCTTATTCGTATTATAATATTCTCCTTACATTCAGCATCATGTTCATTTAATATATATGGTCATTTAAGGTTAATATATATATATAAAACGAGGTGAAGTTATTCTAGTACAATACTCAATCCTGAGATACACATCAATGAGATTGTGTATTGGAATCGTGTTTCTTTCTATAAACAGCAAATTAAAAAAAGAAAAGAAAAAAAAAACCACTTTTAAATATATATACATACATATATATATATATATATAGATTGAGAGAGAGAGAGAATTATGGTTTATGTTATTTTATGTGTTGTATTAGTGACGCTAATCATATTTGATAATTAACCTCTTTTATTTTTGAGTACATGCATGCATCTCCTTAACCATTCATCCAGATTGTTTATCTCAATTCTGTGTAATATCCTCTATAATGATTCATAATTCTTTTATAGAAGAATTCCATTTATAGGTAATATAGAAATATAAATCATGTATATATGGGATAATTATAAATATAGAATTATTTATATATGGTTTGTTGTTGGGCGGCATTGTCACGTCAGTAGTATCATCAGAAAACGGGATCTACAGTATTGACGAGATACTAAAACTCACTAGTAATATTAAAAATTTTGATTTGTTAACACAAGACATTTAATGTCGGAGCCATCGACACAAATAGTAATATCACGTCGTTTTAAATGCGATATTTCTCGAGAAAATGCTTAATACATTATACATACATAAATTCCTTAATTTACTCAATAAATCAGGGAGGTTTGACAGGAAGGGAGGTCCAAGCATGAATGTTTTCCACCCAGTTACCACACGAGAAACATCAAGCCTTCTCCTATAAATAGGAAGAGAAAAAAAGGAAGAAAGATAAACAATATATAGGCAAAACTCTGCCCATTTTCATTAATATATATATATATATATATATTTAATTTTGAATTTTTTTTACTCTAATTCTCATAATTATTAAATTTTATTACCTTGAACCCATAAATATAATTTTCTAGCTTCGTTCCTGTTTGTTATTCATATAGAGAATCTTTCGACAACTATCATTATACAAACTGTATTTATCTTATCTTGTCATTGCATTTTATTCTACATGTATTACTAGTCATTGTTGACAAAATTAGGGTTAAAAACATATAAGAGAATCAAATATATATATATATATATAACGATTTATATATGAATTTAATCGTCAAAACATAGATATAAGTTGTATATACAAGTACCAACGGTAGTGCAAGTGGGGTACACACTGGAATAGATGTCTTAACTCTGAAGAGCTCCAACCAATATGATCATTAGTAGTAAAAAGTTGGTCCACCAAATAATTAAAAGAAATTTTAACTCTAAGTACAAATAAAGAAACCGTCGATGAAGACACAAGTAATTGCCACTAACCTACATTTTTCATGTTAAATCCTATCTCACCCCCAACCATCTTTCATGCCCTGTGACTTGTCATTTACTTGTAGATTAGGTGCACAAAAAAATAAAAATTTCCCAAAATAAATGCAGCTTTATCTTGTATTATTGAGTTAAATTTAGTAGGATCATGTCTTTATATTTACTATTTGCCAACTTATCCTTATCTTGTTTGCTTAGTGTATGACGTACATGTTAATTTTGTGTCATTATCGATTAAAGTCAGGTGTCATGTGTCCGGTAATAAGCCCCAAACCCCTATATCAATAAAATTATAACTTCTTATTCTTCAATTCTTAAACTTATAATACATAAAATTAAGGAAAAAAAAATTGCATTTCCTTTTATTTTAGGTTGGATTTAAGTATTAGTCCAAATAACTTCAAAATTAATATTCATCAACTCCATTTATTAATATTAGGGTTAATTGCAATAAAGTGCCCTGACGTTTGGCTATATTGCAATGAAATCGTGAGTTTAACCTTAATTGCATATTAATATCCCTAACTAACTGATTAATTGCATGTTAGTACCCTTGACCAAGTTGACCGGTATGTTGACTTTGACTTTTTGGTAAAAAGACAAAATTGCCCCTAGTTAAAAAAAAATTAAATAAAAATTTAAAAAAAATTTTAAAAATTAAAATTTTTAAAAATAGATCTCCACCGTCCATCAAGATTGATGGACGGTGGAGATCCATTTTTAAAATTTTTAATTTTTTTAAATTTTTATTTAATTTTTTTTTTTAACCAGGGGCAATTTTGTCTTTTTACCAAAAAGTCAAAGTCAACATACCGGTCAACGTGGTCAAAGGTACTAACATGCAATTAAGGTTAAACTCACGATTTCATTGCAATATAGCCAAACGTCAGGGTACTTTAGTGCAATTATCCCTAATATTATAAAAGATATTATAATTTAGGGTTTATGAGTTATGATTTCAGTCTCTTATCTCCTCTTTTTAATTGCCCCGATTCACTAAGAGCATCTCCAATGCAAATATGTATTTTTGAGTATCTAAATAGTGCCACATCACCATTTCTAAATAATATGGATCTAATTTATCAAAAAAATTATAGAAATGCATATTCACTTCTCCAATGTGAATATCTAAATAGTAATTTTAAACCAATCACCACAAGTCATTTGTTACATTCTCTCTCCATTCAATATGATAATTAAATGCATTGACAAAATACTAAAATTTTATTGGTGGGAAAAGTTAGAAATCCTAGTCAGCATATCAAGGAGAATATCTACAATTAGAAACTCCACTTGATATTCTCTAACTTTTTTTTTGCCACATCATATCAATATTAAAGTTAGATAATTGCATTGGAGAATGTTTTCTTAACTTTTTCAATATTGATCCTATGTGGCACTCAATTTTCTCCAAATGCATAATAGCATTGGAGATGCTCTAATAAGGTAGATAAAGTTACAGTTGAACTCCGAATTATTTTATTTGATTTGAACGCATAATCTTAATAACATAGGTGTAAGCCGTAAGAGGTGTATTCCAACAGAAAATTACTTGAAGTAAGGAACACGTGTCATTGATGTAGTGGTGCTCATAAATCATAATCGATAGAACTTATATTATCGAAACGATTAGGATGATAACATATACATAAACATCATGGCTGACACTTCAAAGGAGACACATGCTTATAGCTCCTAATTAACCACAGTTAATTTCTACTACATCCAACTAATCTCTACTAAAACAACACACACACTATACACTACAACATACGTACGTACAATAGCTATAGACATGGTCACAGGGACAGACAGCTTCGACGATTTTAGTTACACACAGTAGAGGAACTCATCGTCCCAAAGTGAACCGTAACCCATCATGAAACCCCGATAATGGCCGGTCCAATACGAGGTGCCATCACCGTGGTCGTCCGTCAGTTCACTGCCGTCTTGACGAGGTTGTTCTCCGACGACCACATGATTCTCAGAAAGCGTTGGGTTTGGCTGCTCCGGGTGATGGTGGTGGCCGTCCTCTATGAATTTGAAGGGTGGCTGTGGCATGTATTCGTCGAGAAACGGAGTGTCCGTGACGCCGTGGCGGTGAGCAGTGGTGTCCTCCGATTCGATGGTGAACTGTGGACTGGGACTGTTGTGAGAGTTCTCGCCGCAGCCCTCCGTCAACTTCTTTATCTCCTTGTCAGTCTCCGCCAGTTGTTGCTGGATCATCCTCTGCTTTTCACTCTCGACCTCATCGAGTTTCTCTCTCAGCCTCAACACCTGCAAAAGGACGACAATTCATGTTTTTTCAGTTTTTTCCTGAATTCTGATTCGAGCCTCGCACGTGCTGCTCCCTAAAGTGGGCCTTGTGGATTTTTGAAACATGTGGTGGGTTAGCTAGCTTTTTAATTTTTGCTGTCAAATGAGGTGGCAGAATTCTGTTCCTTGTCAATATTTTTTTCTTTGTTTTTGTTTTATTTTCCACATTCTTGTCAATATTATAATTATAAAAACACCCAACAGCATGGCATGGCTTCTTCGAGCCAAGAGCTCATGCACATTTAAATATAGTAGTAGACACCATGTTTACACTCAAGAGACCATGCCTCAGTTTTGATTCTCTTAAATTACGGAGCCATGGAAGCACTGTCATCTATCTTTCACAAATAAAATAATAGTTTTTACATTTTGAGCAAGAAAGTCATGAAATGCGTTTTTTTTTTTTAAAAGATAAAATCAAAAATAAATAAAAAATGTGAGACGATCATACCCTGCTCGTTTCTGTTTGTTTACAAAGAAACCGAAGGAAAATAACAGAAAGAGAATCTCTAATTTTTTCCTCTAAAAAAACACGATAGAAAGAGTAGAGAGAATATATGTGGTACCTCAGACTCCAGAGCACATTTTTGTAGCATCACACTGTCGTGCGTTTTCTTGAGGCTCATGTACTCCTCTTCGAGCTGCTTATTCTTGTATCTGGCTCTTCTGTTTTGAAACCAAATTGCTACCTGTCGAGGGTGGAGCCCCAGCTCTAGAGCGAGCTTGTCTTTTCTCTCTGTCTCCAACTTATGTTCATTTCCAAAGTTGATCTCAAGCAGAGTCACCTGCTCATCTGTCAGCTTCCTCTTCTTAGCACCAAGGAATCTTCCTGTTTCTCCTCCTCCTTTCCCGTTCCTCCGTCGCCTCCGCCGTGGCTTTGCCTCCCCTGAATAAACATTAAAAAAAAAATCAAAAAATGAATTAAAAACTTTTTTACTCAAAACCATTAACGTACAAAAAAAAGGTGTTTGTGCTTTTGGCTCTATATATATACACACACACTAACCTTGTTGTTGTTGATGAATAGTTTGGGATAATATTTCTGGAGGGTAAAACTTGGAGAGTAGAACCATATTTTCATCGCTGTTTTGATGATTGATGATGGGTGTTGTCATAGTTTCTCTCTTTCTCTCTCTATCCATCAATTTTTAGTTTGAAAAAAAAAAAAAAAACTGTTGAGGGAAGTGGGCTTCTTCGTATGGGAAGAGTTCTTTATTTATAGGGTTGATGAGTAAGAGTGGTGGTGTTGTAATATGACTTTGTGAAGATTGGGTTGCCAATTGGTCTTGGTTTTTAGCTGAATTTCAACCATGCCATCCTTAATGGCAATCATGGTGACATAACAAAAAAGTTAGTGTCCTATCCAATGGTTGTTAATTTCTTGATTAAACCCAATGACCACGCATGAATGTCACATTGTGGCACAGTTGTGTGGAATCTTCTTCATAAAAATATTCGAATTCAAAACTTTAATTTTGTTAAAAAACGTGGTTACAAGAGAAATAAAAGAAAAAAAATTCTTATATTCAATATATATTAATCTGACAATATTTGTAAAATAAAATGTACATTTAGATTAAATTAAACTCATTTTAATTTCTTGCCTTATATATCTAAACTTTACCATTCCACATGAATCTCATTTTGGTTATCCACAATGTCACACTAGGGTTGTAGGGTGAGTGTGATTAATAGGCTTTCCGAATTGAGTAAAATATGAATAGAGAAAGAGTGACATTGTGGCCTTGCGGTTGCTGTGAAGTGTGAACAAGGACACAAACAATTTGGTAATTAAATAACATTAGCTAGGATGTGTTTGGGATCCCAAACCTGACCACCTCGAAGTTAATAAACAAATATAGTACGGTTGGCCTCTGGATTTGGACATCTAAGTAACTCACTTTTGTTGTCCAATTAGGTGGTATTCTCCAATTTCTATCTCTGTCTTCTAGTTCTAGCCAAGCCGACTCACTTCTTTAATCAGCTTGGTTTAGCCTCTAATGCTCTTTTTTTTTTTTCATAATCCTATGCTTTTATGCTAATTAATACGTGGCTCGAGATGGTGAAAAATGTTAAAAATTTTCCACAAGTCTTTTGTTTATTTATTGGGAAAGCGACGACGCCGTATAAGGGCTAAAATCACTTGCTTTAAATACTTTGTTTAGTTAGAGCGATTTGTGAATAGAAGAGATATCGTCATTGCTGACGTCATGTTAATTCTAACAGCCACGTTATCATGCAAATGGGGGTTGGTTTGTTAGGTTTGAATCGTTTGATGTTGTTTTGTAAAAATTAACTTAACTATCATTTTCAAAATCAGAGTCTAATTTAATGAGAAAATGAGAGTTTCTTTTCGTCTCCTTAGTGGTTTCACTGTCCACATTTATCAGAATGTGTGTGAAGATTTAAGTCTCAGTATGTATCCCTGCATTGTGAAAGAACTGGAAAGGATAACCGAATAAATATCTCATATTATTTTTAGAAAGTTAGAATATTAACAGATTGAATGAGCTTCATTTGAAAGGTGACGAATAAATATCTCATTTGACTTTTATATTCCATTGTTTCACAGTGAAACTGATGTCATTGCTAGTATAACATAGTTTTGAAGGCTCTATATATACAATTGGAAAAAAGGAAACTTGAAAAAAATCAAGAATATGCAACATATAATGTTGAGATGATTGAAGAGAAAGAATGGAGGGATCACGTGGCTTGTACCTTGACTAACTACTCCAAAAATATGTAAAGAAAGTTAAAAGAAGGCAGTGAATGCTTTGTCTGTCCTTGGGAAGTTTTCAACTTGTTCTTGTTGGACTCGAAGACTTCTTTGAATAACCAATGGAAGATGATCATGAGTTAAAAAAAGAAAATGGAGTACTAAAAAACCAAAGGCATGCAGAGTCATGAGGGAGCACCTTAAAGCAAACTTTGAGGGGAGATATAAATATTAGTATGTTTGATTTGTTACTAGGAGTGGCTATTATATATCAACGTGGCGCGGTGATACGATACGAACATAATATGATATTAGCGGATTTAGGTTAGATTTTTTTTTGAGATTGGACCACTATCGAGTCAAAATATTAAGCTTATTATATGAATGAGCAGTGTTCCTATTAAGTTCCTTATAACCCGTTCATTTAACACAATTATGTTTTAAGCAAGGGAATTTATTTGGAAAAAAATTGTATTAACTTTTCATGAAACTTTGTTTCACATTTATGCTAGACGAAACTTATGTTATAGTTCATTATTTTTATTTATTAAATGGGTTTAGTAAATTAAAATTGTTAATTAAGTTAAAAATATTTATTTTAAAAAATTAAATAGATAAATTGACAAACCTATGAATAATAGATTAATTAAGTTATAACGGTAATCCATTAATTTAATAGGTCGTCTTTAAATTTTAACTTGTGACACGATAAGATTAACAAGTCGTATTTGGGTTGACTAAAAAAATAAACATATTGCATTTGAATTTATTCAAACACGGCACGATAATTTAAATTGCCACCCTCATGTAACTTCAACACGATTGACTGGTTCCTCAAAGTAGTATACACTAGTAGAAAGTTTGGCCAAAAGCGCAGAACCCCTAATCGGGTTAAAGTTTAAAACATTATGTGGTTGAAAACTTGGATTCATCCCCCTCTCTCTCTACAGGAAAAGTCTCCACCAAGAAGCCACGTGGCACGATCATGTGGCATCAAAGACCGATGATCAATCTATAGTTTTGCCCTATGATGAGCAAGAGAAATCAACAAATGACCTTAAAAGATTCTTTACGGTACTACACTTTTACTATATGTCTTCAATAATATTGCATCCATCTGATTTTTAACAGTACTGGCTGCTCTTTTCACTTCACAACTTTACAGTTTTTACAGTTGAAATATGCAGAATATATTAGAAATGAAGATGTTCTTTTTGGACAATTTTATCCAACGTAACATTGTGGACATTAACATTATAATTATATATATATATATGCGAAATCAACACTGTTAAAATTTGAAGAATCATAAATAATTTCTTTATATTTCTTTTAATTTTATATATAGTTAGAGGAGCTGGACTAATATGGCTCAAAGTGAACTGGAGCCAAAGTCAAGAGATCAGAGCAAGCTAGCTGCTCGCACAAAGAGAGAAAGAGAGAGAGAGAGAGAGACAAGCTTCCATGCCAAGGAAAGGCACATGGGGCACAACCAAAACATTAATGCGTGTCACAGTTCCCATGAGTCACTACAAGGACCACATTTCTCCGATCCATCCACGTGTAAACGATCTTCAATAGAGGTAGCCATTTTCCCCAGACCGGTGCACCAATCAGGGCATGCAGCAGCTAGCCTTCACTCTTTTTTTTTACCTCCAATTGGAGCCGCCAATAATATTTAACCTCCAGGCTCCATCGATCTCACATCTACCATCTTGGTTTTTAAACTCTATGGTCCAATTGGGTTTTTAACCCTTTTTTCCTGAATTGTATTAACATGAATCCGTTTGGGACATGAAATAATGCAACACAGTTTTACACCAATATGGTAAAAGAAGATAAACTAAGTGTCCATTTTACTTTCTTTTCAGTGCTTTTCCTCTTCAGAGAGCTAGCTGGTGGTTCAATTCATGTCATGGAATCACACTATTGAATCGAGCAGCATCATAATCATCATCACATATCTCTCTCTCTCTCTCTCTCACTCTCTCACAGTTCCTGAATTGGTTGGAAGATTAAAAAGATCAAAAAGTTGCAGCAGTGTAGCTCTTACTCCAAACAGGCATATCCTATCCTGACACGTGGAGCCTTCATGGGGCACACCAGTATGGACCGAGTTAAAAGAAGTGGGACTTGGAGGGTCAATGATAAGGTTGGGTTTGGGGTTACCCATGACAACAAGAAAAGCATTGATTGGGTTTGAAACTAGTGAACTATTTTGACTAATTCGATATCAAATAAGGTTCAAATATTCTAACCATTGAGATTTTTTTTATTGCCCAATAGTGAAGAGACGTCTAGCTATAACTTTCTCCATTGGCAAAGATTATTATATATATAAATGTGGCCATAGAGTTGTCTAGAAGTTCGGGTAATTTCTAATTCAAGTTGGTGTTTATTTTAAGCAAAAAATTACAACTGAAGGATAAACCCGTGAAGCTTCTTTGGTTTACTTAGGGTTAATTAATTAAACTTGGATTAAAGTAGACAAAGGTGGTAAGAAAAGGATAAGGATGAGAGACTGGGAGATAATCTTCAGTGTGTTGGGTGTACTGCTAACTGGTGCATCGACCATTAAAATTATGATAATTGATAGGATTTGAGTAGTCGGATGCATCACTTAACAATATATCAGGAGATTTTGTGAAGAGAGTGATAGAAAAGAGAGAGAGATTCTGATAAGCTGGCAGTAAATGTTAATTGTGTTCCACTTTTGTATGACTTCATTGTTTAATGAAGAAATAGTACTAATAAAGCTTTATAGGATGAAGAAGATGCGCATGGCGTGGGAGGGATTCCTTTGTCGTAATTAAATAAAAATGGTTTTTTTTTTTTTTTGTTGAGTAGTTGTTTTATCATTTATGACTTCAATAAGAAACCAAACTTTTGACTTAAAATATTCAAACTAATTAAAAACTCTTAAACTAATGGGTGTCATGTTTATCCCGACACATCCAGCCCTTGTTTCCCATTATCCAACTCTCATATTAATTAGATGCTAATCTTAACAGCTATTGGCAATTGGAATTTTCCCCCATTATTTGATTAGCTAAATTAATTAATTTAAACTTGTTTAACCAATCGTCGCTAACACATGACCTGTTCAGTGAAAGCATATTTTGTTTGCAACTTTTTTAACATTATGATCATTTGCCCACGAAATCATTACAACACAAAACACACTACACTATCAATTTCATTCCCATTTCAAGAGAATATACGTACAGTGGTCCCTGGCCAAAACCATTACATGTAAAATTATACCATAATACATGTGATCACAGTACAGTAGTACACTTCATTTTTGTTTTTGTTTTTTTTTCTGTTCTTTTTAATCAAATGTCAATCAGAAATTATATGTTCATGTACTGTCCAATAGAACCTAGCGATATATAAGCTGTCATTTTGTGCATATAAGCCGCATGGATAGGGATTTGTGTGCCTCTAGATTGTGACTGGTAGTTGATCAATTAGCATCTTTCATTCTTGAAGTCAAATTTGTTTGTGTTGTATATGACACTTGCAGTATTCTTCCATGTTTCCCTCTGCCCATACTAAAGACCCTTTCAAGCTCTCTGTCCTTTAATTGGGTAGTAGTTGCCCTTTTCATTAAAAATCAATCTAAGTTTGATTAACCCAAGAAAAACCCTAATTTTTTTTAATCATTGATTATTTAAACTTAATTAATTTTTCAATATAATCCCTTGAATTACGCCTTGATTTGGGGGGGCATTATCTTATAGGTGGGTTTATGACTTAAACTAACTGTAGTATATATATATATACAAGCTCTGAAATCAAGCTTTTTTGTTAATTAAAATACTAATTCAGCCCAATTGTAGGATGACAATGCATCCGTAACGATCCCTTTATCATGAATCATGATGAAATAAAATAGCACGTATTAGCGCGTGTGATCGATTTCCAAGAACTATAGAGGAAAAAAAAAGCGACCAAGCAGCAATCAGCCTAACCCATATCCTACCTATTGGTTACAAAGATGTTAGTCAAATACTTAAAATGAAAACTTTAAAAGTAAGAGTGAGAATGTGAGAGAGCCTCCTTTAATCTTTTCTATTGGAAGGCAAACCCATATAGCTTGTCACTTTCTTTAAAGCTAAAGTCCACCACAACACTTCCACACACACAAAAAAAAAAAAAAAACACATAAAGGTGGATTATTCCCCACACTGAAAAGCAAGAAATTTCGCCAACAACTCAATTTTGTTTTATAAAAAATATATATATATATATATATATATTTGAGTGTTTGATTAATTAATAGTTAAAGATTCTATACTCAAATCTAAAAATCTTAATCAATACTATTAATTTATAATTAATCAATCAAAAACAGTACTAACACATGTGTGGTCGACAAGTGGGTATATGTGGCTAACCATGGTCCTTACAATCCCCTTCCATTTTGTTTTTTTATTTTTATTTTTATTTTCTTGTTACTCCACGGTACTCTTTTTACGGATTCCAAGCTGTCCTTTTAATTTTTCCTCTTCAATCTTCTAACATTTCTCTCTAGCTTTTAGCACATGCTCTCCGCTTTCCCATTCATGTTTTCATTTGTTAAGGTTTTCTTACACTGTTCTTCGCGGACACAAAATCTTCATGTGTCGAGCCACTAAAACATCTAAACTTGACTCATTGCCACATATCGCGGCTGTATTGAAATTTTTTTCAATCTTAATTAATGATCGATCTTGAGTTACACATGTCAGGATGTGGTTGCAAGCCACGTGTCAGTATATTTAGGTACGGATTCTCTCAATAGCTTTAAAGAGTTAAAGTCTAGAATATTGATCTTCTCAGGTGTCTAAGATCCAAAAACATTGGTGTATCATCAATATATCATACCATGGTGGTCCATGGATATGGATGAAAAGGAAAATATTTTATTCGAAGTTCAAGATATAATTAAAGTACTAATTATTTTTTAAAACTTCTTTATTATTATCATGTGGTTTTCTTACGTGTAGTGTAAGTTGTTTTTTGTAATTAAACATTTTAAATGAAAAAATTTACCTCCCTTCACTATCAAAATAAGATATGATCAAACTAACATTTAGTTTGTAAAACTTGTGAAATTTTATCCAATCCAATCCAATAAAAGCCAAATTTAAAAACGTTTAGGGAATATTAATTTGCAAATATTTATTATCAAACACTTGACATACCTCATTTAATTATGAATTAGGTAAATAAATCATACATATTCCTTTTAATATATATATATATATAAAAATTCGTGCAATGATGTCCTAAAAAAATAAATTTAAATTCGAAAGTGGCTTTTATAACTGTGATATAATGGTGTTGGTGGGTGGGTGGGGAGTGCTAGTTTGATCGTTTTCAGCCTAATCATTAACATTAGTGTGTATTTAACAAAAAATGATGGGCTCTCTTCCAAATTTCCGACCAGAATATTTTATACAAATTTGGGCCTACCGGGCCCATTCAAGTGTTAAGAGGTATTGGTCATTTTAAAAAAGTTCACATTTTATTTATTTCTTCAAACCCTTTTAATTTATTTAATGAATATTAACTAATTAGACGACGTTATTGAAGATGATAACACGGTCCACCTCGTATTATAAATTTATAATACAGATCAATTTATCAAATCGTACAGTTTTAGTGGCCTACTTTTTTTTTGTTTTAAGGGGTTATAATCACAATATTAATAACTGTCGAGATTTGTCAAAATCAATCACTAAATGCGCTATCCGGATATCTACTCTTATAGAGGGAGACATTTACTCCTATAATAAAGGGAAGAAAATTACCCACACATGCTGGTAAATGTACATGGTGAGAATTGAACCCTTACCACTGAGGTGAGACTTGGAAGAGAAATGTACTAGCCACTTGAACTTTAATCGCTTCACCGCTACTTTTTTTAGTTTGTAATTACGTCATTAATAATTATAATACTGTATACGATATTTTCTCGTATATATAAAGAGATTGTTATCCAAAAATCTAATTTATGTACCCATATTTTATTAAAAAAAATATATTACAAAAACTATATATCAAAAACCAGCTGACTAGATAAAACAATTTTTTAAAGCAAAAAACAATTGAATTAAGAATCAAAACCCACATTACAGATTTTACAGATTTTCTGGATATTGTCCCGAATAAGGGAATAAAAAAGGGAGGAACCTTCTCCGTCCAAACAACAATGTCATTCACCTTTGTACCGTACTTGGCCAAAGCGTGAGCTACTATATTAGCGTCTCGCGGGACAAAACGAATTTCACAATTCGAACAACTAGCAAACTCGAGAACAGTATCCTTAATCGCCAACCCAACCTTTGAATGAGGGGATTGATGAGATAGAATGAAGTTCAACACTAACAAAAACATCAGACTCCAATATAACCGGAACCAGACCTGAATTAATAGCTAGGGAGATACCCTCACGAATGGCCATGGCTTCAGCTACCATCAGTGACCCACAATGTGCAATTTTTTCACAGAAAATCAATACATAATTTCTACGGGCCAAGAAATTATTCCAAAGAAATTATTTCTCTGGGCTCTATGCAAGGCAGATAACAAATGATCAAAGGCAAAACTTCCAGAGAAAGATTGAAGAAATTATTCCTCTTAACAAAATTTCTAAATACGAGGCACCCTCCAAGTCCAGACATAAAGCTGTATAAGGACCTCTTGTATGACATTCGAGCCTAGAGATTGCTTAGGATATTTAAATTTAGTGCTATATGATTAAGTTAGGGTTAGGGTTAGGGTTCTTATTTTAATAAATAAGCAAACATAAATAAATAAAATTAGTTGTATTAATAATTTAAGTAGGTTTATAAGTATAAAGACGTATATAAATAGATTAGTTCGTTTTAATAAGGATGTTTATAAATAACTACACAATATGGTTCAATTATAAGAGAGTTCTTTCAAAATAGTAAGAGTATCTTCAATGCAAATATGTATTTTTAAGTATTTAACACATCAACATTTCTAAATAATATGAATCTAGTTTGTCAAAAAAATTATAGAAATGCATATTCACTTCTCCAATGTAAGTATTTAAGTAGTAATTTTGAACCAATCACCACAAGCCACTTGTCACATTCTTTTTCCAATTTAATATGACAATTAAATATATTGAGAAAATGTTAAAATTATTTTGGTGGGAAAAGTTAGAAATTCTAGTCAGCATATCAATGAGGATATCTACAATTAGAAACTCTACTTGATATTTTCTAACTTTTTTTTTTACCACATCATATTAATATTGAAGTTAGATAATTGCATTGGAGAGAGTTTTTTTAACTTTTTCAATGTAGATCTTATGTGGCACTCAATTTTCTTTAAATATATAATAGTATTGGAGATGCTCTAATGTTTTAAATTTGAGTCGCTACCATAAATGGTGGTATATCAATAAAAAAATAATAGTTCGGTGATTATAGTAATTATTTAATTTCAAATTTTAATGAGAATAAATAAACTTATAAATTATAGTTTTTGCGGCAATATAGACCCAAAAAGCTCTAATGAGAATATAATCCTTAATATTTTTCCCAGTCCATGCAAAATTGACGAGCCTGTGCCTGCACAATTGTATCCGTACACTAGAAATTGAATTCACTTCAGAGTCGAACGGCCCAACCCAAGTTGGAAAAATCTTACTTGCAGTCATATGTTGGCCTAGTCGGATTTGAATTAAATTGGAAATGAACCTAACTTATTAGGCAGATCTAGCAGCGACATTGGATCAAGCTTGGTTCCTAGGTTTTCGACCAATTTTGGCTAAAATCTTTGTATTGTATAACAAATTAGAATTCAGGAAAAAGGAAGAAAAAAATCAATTACACCTAAAATTTTTTTTTAAATTTTTTTTTTAGAAAAAAATATTTAGAAAACCGCACCACACACATATTTTATATATATAAAGACAAATTACATCTAACTTACTTGAAATTTGCTATTTTACAGGTATAAATAATTTTATAGAAAATTGACAATGAACCCTCCTTCCGTTAAGGTTAACTGTTAACTATTTATGATTAATCGTTATAAACGGTGAAAAAGACGAAAAATCTCTTATAAGGATTATTTAATACTAATTTACAAAATTACCCTTAGAAAAAGACAAAAAAATTAATTGTTTGGAATAATTTTGGTCCTTAAATGACTAAAATACCCTTATATAAAAACATTAATTTTCATATTTATTTACCCTTTTGGATTTTTCTCTCTTAATAAATTAATCATTAATTTTTTTTTTACATGTCCATTAATTTTTTTCCATTTATGTAAAATTTGTGAGAAAGAATACTTGAAATTAAAATATTTACTTTGAAATTGAATAATTTGACAATTCAAATTGGACATAATATAAACAAATTGTACACTTCATATATTAAATAAAGCTGAATAATTCGTCTATACAATATAACATATTCAAATTGGACATAATATAAGCCGTACACTACAATACCAAAAATAAATCAGCTATCCAATGTAACAAATCCAAATTTGACATAATATAAACTGTACACTACAATACCAAAAGCACACACTGCACAATACACAAGCAACAAAAATCACAATTCTACGCGCTAAAATACTAGAAGCACACAATGCACACTACACAACCTAGGTGACAAAAATCACAACATCCTTGACAATATAGAAATAATGTACCCAAAAATTCAAATATTTTGATAATATAGTGGGGCATTTGGTGTGAGAGGTTGAGATCCACTGGAGTTAAAAGGCTGATTTGCCGATCCATATTGATTCACCTGTCTCCCTCCACAATACATCACAATTCACACAAACCCCTCTCTCTTATTGCCTTCCCAAAATCGACTATCATTACAAACTCAAACCGATATTAACATCTACAAAAATAATAAAATCATACACCTAACTGGATTAACCAAACGCAAAATCAACTAGTTAATTCAACGAAAGCAAGAGAAAAGCACAAAAAATTAAAAAGAATCTTTGTATATATATAAACAATTGTGACTGTTAACTCAAAATTTAGCAGTAATCTTAGAGTTTACGAGTAAAGAGAAAATACATCGAAATATCTCCTGGAGAAGATGTTCAGGACATCTCCTTGAATACAATACATCAAATGCTCAATAAATATTAATGAAAACTTAAAAGAATTACACTGAAATTAATATTTATAGTACTTATCAGTAACATGTGCAAAACTAGATTGAAATGATAGACAAAAAATAACCCAAAAGCTTCTGTGAGTGTTTGTGTTACTTTTCTCAATTGATTCTCAAAACATTTTCTTGGAAGAAGTCTGCAAGGACAGATAAAAGCCTGAGATCAGGGTGGTGGTCTGGCTACCACACTCCGATGCTTAAGTTAATATAGAAGAATTTGCCTCTTAACTTTTCCATTTGAACTATCAAAATGAAAAGAAATGAAAAAGATATGAAAAAGTAGCCAACCTTTCCAAATGAATTTGCGTGTGTATTTATAACCTTCTAGAGACAGACAATTCCTCATAGCTTGCCACGTGTCGCTTTACCTATGATCATTCATCTTTTTCTCCATAACCTGCTTTTATGCTCGCGCTTTCCCTTGGGCCTCGTGGTGGACACACTCATCTGTCCAATGAGCTTTGGACAGGTAGGATATAGGGTATTACTTAAGGTTCTTCCAGGACAGCTTGGATCCTTACTGTACACATCCATGTGGCAAAGATTTCTACTTAGCGCCCTCTGTTGCTGATATTTGAAGATTCTCTTGTCCCTTAGTAGGAGACATACTTTATTCGATATTCTCTGTCCTGCAGCACTGATTTCATGCTCCACTTTTCTTTTCTATGCGTGTAGTCCCCTCATCTTGTCTTTTTGCTGACCGTTTTCTTTTCTTCTGTTACAAACTTTTACTTTCCCACGTGTTCTTCACTTTTGTCATGTACCCCATTGATATTTAGCTATGTTTATATTACCTAAAATATCATTAAGATAAGAGATCTTCATAAATGATTTCCTGCAATATTGGAAACACTCATTCTGCGTACTTCCTGGACAAATTTTCTTGGAAGGTTGGTCTCCTGAACGTATATTCTTGGAGACTTATTCTCCTAGACGAATGCTTAAATCTTTGAACCAAATTTTATGTTAACAATGACTTTTTAAGTAAAGAATTATATATAAACCCAATATTAATTGAAAAACGACACAACTAAGAAAATAATATTTATATTGCAAAAATAAAAATAAAAATGAAAATGAATCCTAAATAAGGCTTGGAATATAAATAATAATAATTTCTTTAGTTTTCAAATCCGATTCAATCGCGAATGACCGGCGGCGGTAAGGAGCGACTGCAAACGGATCAAGAAGACTGGAGGCAGCGACAAGAGACGTGAAGATCGATGACGATGAGATATGCGAAGACTGGCTCATGGATGGCTTTGTGCGGGATAAGGGGAGGCTATGAGAATTTGAGAGAGAGAGAGAGAGAGATAGTGAGAGAAAAAAAAATCTTAAAATGATTAGATCTAGGTTTTTTTAATTATTTATACATGCGGGTAGGTTCAGGTCGACCCAAGTTTAGATTTCCTGCCCAATTAATATGCCACAATGACCATTCTATCCTTTTATAACGGTCAACCTTAACGGGAGAGGGGTTCGCTGTCAGTTTCCTATAAAGTTATTTCTACCTGTAAAAGGGAAAACATAAGGTATGTTAGGTGTAATTTGTCCTTCATTTAAATAAAAAATTATCAATTAAGTCTATATTTTCAAAATCCAAGAATGTGTATGAAATGTATGAATCCATTAATCAATTGTCACTTCAGCTGCCATATGTATTGAGATGGAAAATGTGAAATTTGGAGTGTTATGTGTAGCATTACTGATTTTAAAAACATAATAATATGTCTAATTTTAAATTTGCATTTACCTTTAGTTGAATGATGTTCACATCTCTTTTAACATTTGAGGTGAGGATTTAAGTTACCGTATTCATTTATCAATATTTGTTAATGTAAGGATTTGAGTCGCACCTTAGACTAGACTATCCAAAAATTTAACAAAATTTTATTATCCAAATATGGGGTAGGTTGATTTGTAACAATCATATTAATTACGAGATAATGTGTTGATGATGTGGTAGTTATAAATTAGCCTATCACATCATTTGGCCAGTAAATTTGAACAACATGCAATGGGTTGGCTAACATAATAAGTATCATGTATGGGGAGCACGTTTACAAAAATTGAAAAGGAATTGACAAGGCGTGTATAAGCAGTGGAGCGTATGATTTAATTCGATGCAAAGTGAAGAACCTTATCAAGGCTTGATGTGCCACGAATGCTCTTACAATATAAGGGTGCCTTCGGTGATGTAGACACATGAGTGTTGGGTTAAGTCTCGTGGGATTTGTTTTGTACTAATAGTGTTTAATCTCGTCAGATTCCTATAAGCTTCTATCTCAACCAGTGTTAATCCTAAAAAAATGTTTAATATCAATTTTATTTGTAATTTCTTTGAGACACACACACATATCCTAAAAAAATGTTTAATATCAATAACAAATTACTGCCAACCTACATGAGGTTCAGCTTTTTACTAGCGAAATCAATTTATTAAAAAAATAACAGTTAACTCCCCTGCCATTAATGTTAACAGTTAAAAATGATCGTTGACCGTCTTAAAAGTGTAAAAGGACCTAAATACCCCTAATTAAAAAATTAACAATAAATAAATAACTAAAATAAAAATAAAAACAAATCTATATATCTACCATCCAAGTGGTTGGTTGGTGGAGATTTACTCAAAATAAAAAATTTAAAATTAAGTATAAATTAAAAAAATAAAAAAAATCAGAATCCATTAGAGATTTATAGAGGTTCTCCGTGGGAGACGACAAAGGGTAGGCTAACCTCCCATTCGTCGTGCGACGAAGATTGTCACACCTGAGGAGGCAAAGAGCCTCATCTTGCGACGAAGGGGAGGGAGCCTCCTCTTGCAACGAATGTGAGGCTCTTCCCCTTCCCTTCGTCGCACCAGGTCAAACCAGTGGAGGTTCTTTGCTTCCTTTAGTTCGTTAACCTCTATGGATCTTCCATAGAGATCCATAGAGGTTGGCATATTTTTTTTTTATCTTTTTATTTTTTTTAATCTCCACCGTTCATTTAAGATGGATAGATGAAAGGTGGAGATTTTAAGTGTTTTATTTTTTATTTTTTAAAAATAAATCTTTATCGTCCATCTCAAATGAGATAGACGGACGGTGGAAGTCTTAAAATTTGTTATATTTTAAAAATAAATTAAAATAACTAAAATGCTCTTGGAATAGTTTGACCATTGTTGACTAACATTTTATAACGATTGACTAACGAAATATGAGTTAGCTGTTAGTTTTTTTAGAATTTGTCCCAATTTAAATGCCATAATGACTATTCTACCATTTTAGTCAGGATCAACTGTTAGTATTTGACGATCAACGGTAACGATAGGACAATTCGCTATTAATTTTTCATAAAGTTATTTTTATCTGTAAAATAGCAAATTTTGGGTAGATTAAATGTAATGTGTCCTTTAATGAAATAAGGTTTTAAAAAAAAAATTTAGCATAAATGTTCGTTGACTAGATCACGAACGACAACGTTTAGAGTAGGCGTTTCACACGTGTGTGATGATCTTCCAGAAGCCTGCATTTTTCTCAGCTTAATCAGAGATTCAGAATATTGGCTGGAAGCATCCGAATCTTTTATTCCACTCCAAGGATACACAAAGTCCAAAACCTCAAAATCAAAACCTTTTTAAAAACACTTTCACTTCACCAATAACAACAGCGACAGCAACAATTGCTTCCATTTCTCCAAACACCACTCAATTCCTCGGTTGGATTTCTCGCTATCCTCATTTAAGAATTACCTAATTCTTGATGGGGAAAGGAGGAGGCTGCGTTCCAAGCAAGAAGAAACAACCTCACTCCACCGCCGGCAACTCCCGACACCGCGACTCCAATGCTCCCGCTCCGATCCCCGTACCCGAACGATCCTCCGAAATTCACGCCAACGACACCGCAACGACTGCGACGACGACCGCGGCGGCATCTCCGCAGGAAGTCGCGAAATTGAAGGTGTTCATCGTGTTCTATTCGATGTACGGTCACGTTGAGGGGCTGGCTAGGAGGATGAAGAGGGGCGTCGACAGCGTGGACGGCGTGGAAGGGGTGTTGTTTCGGGTGCCGGAGACGCTGACTAAGGAGGCGTTGGAGCACATGAAAGTGCCGCCGAGGGAAGAGGGGATTCCCGAGATTTCGGCTGTCGAGTTGGTGGAGGCCGACGGCGTTTTGTTCGGGTTCCCGACGAGGTACGGCTGCATGTCCGCGCAAATGAAGGCGTTCTTCGACTCCACCGGCCAGCTGTGGCAGAACCGGCAACTTGTGGGAAAACCGGCCGGTTTTTTTGTCAGTACTGGTACTCAAGGAGGCGGCCAGGAAACCACCGCGTAAGTCTAGTTTCCTTATTAATATTATTATCATCAATGTAGAATTTAGTAGTCTATTGGTTGTACATGATCTTGTAGCAGACTTTATAAGGGAAGAAGAACAATTTACATTGTTTATTGGTAATCGTTTAGGTGGGTGTGATGCTAGGAAGCTAAAAAAATTTAAGTTGAGAATTAATGATATGCTGGAGCATGTGTTTTTGACATAAAATTGAGTTCCATCAATTGGGTTTTTATGAGGATTTTGTAAGTTTGTTTGAGAATGGAGGACAGGGTGCACTGGGAGCACTGAATGGTTTCTTGCGGGACATAGTGTAGAAAAGGGAAACTAGAAACTGGGTTAGTAATTTTGGAGGCTAGGCGACTTTGAAGTTTAACATAGTAGCTTGTTGATACTCTTGAGAGTGAAACATGAGTTTGGAGTGTTAGTGGTGTCTGATGTTTTGTAATGAAGCATAATTTTTGCTTTTTATTGATTGTGGCAGGGAGTATAACTAAATTTATTGTCATGGTTTCCGGTGAGTGCTGAAAATAAAAATTGTAAGAAGTTGATTTGTCGGAATTCGGATGTCTTGTACCTTTGATACATCTGATAGTATCCTCCATGTAGAGAAATTATAACTCTTGTGGTAAATCATTTGTAGGTGGGGATACATCTGATAGTTTGCCAGAATTAGTATCCTCCAATAATGCAAAGAATACAAAACTTAGAGATTGTTCACTCACTTTCCAGTTTACCCATTGATGCTTTAACAAATAACAACAAAGACAGAAGTTAAAGGAACAGGCTAACTATTGTGTTGGAGATATCCCTGATGAACACAGTTTGAAACAATTGCTTTGATAATAGTTTTGGAGAACCTTTGCAATCTGAGATGTAATTTTGGCAGTCAACTGAATTTGATGCCTTTTTGCTGCTAATATATGTATGGATATAAACTGGTCACTTGGAGGATATACCTTTGACGTGATTAACATTATCGAAATAGTAATTGATGGTACTGGAGATAGTGTGAATGCAAAACTGATTTGAAATTGTATCCATGGGATGCACAAAGGTGGTCTCTTTCTTGATCTTGGTTAATCTCATTGTTATGTTTGCCATCTAAACTATCTTTTCATGAACTTGTACATCCCATGTTTCAATATTAGCAAAGACTGAGGTTGATCAGCAAGAAGTTAAATTTGAAGATGTTTGGGAGTATTGATTCATTCTCTAATTTTAATGTTCTTTGGTTGGGAAGTTGGGGATGGTTGTACCAATTATTTCTGGCCTTGCATGAAGAATGGATGAAACTTGATAGTGTTCTCTCTTTTAAACTTGTTAAGAATCTGCTAACGAAATTTATATTCAAGTAACCAAAATGAAGGATTCGCGGGGGTTTTAGTCCAAATTGCTTATACAGACTTCTTTGGTAATCATGTAATTTCGATTGCAGATTTGACAGCTTGTCAGGATGATAGCTTTGTGGAGTATATGTTTGTTTATTATCAGAAACAACCTAAATTAGTTTGTCTTGGTGCATGTTTCTGTATCTTACACGATTTGCTTTTGATGCTGATTTCTGATAACTTTTTGCCAAAATGCAAATAACTTTAAAGTTACATGTCAAGAAGTGCATATTTGTACATATCATCCACAAAAAAAGTTTGTGACTGTGCATATGAAGTGCATGTATACTATTTGAAATAACAATTATTATGATTTACTTTTGGTTTTACATTCAATCCATAATTCTTTTAAGTTACAAGGAATGCAAATTAGTTTCAAAGTTGTGTGAGTGGTATGGTAGTGCATCTCTTCTGACTATGGATTAGTTTTTTTATCAAGCAAAAAATATTATATTGACTGTTCATTTGAATTTGTTTGGTTCAGTTGGACTGCAATCACCCAGTTGGTTCACCATGGAATGCTATTTGTTCCTATTGGGTACACTTTTGGAGCTGGTATGTTCAAGATGGACTCCATTCGAGGGGGTTCTCCATATGGTGCTGGAGTTTTTGCTGGTGATGGCACGAGAGAGCCAAGTGAAACGGAGCTGGCACTTGCTGAACATCAGGGCAAGTATATGGCTACAGTAGTCAAGAGGCTTTGCCAGGCTTGATTCCATTCTTTAAACCATATTTGTCATCTCAGTATCTATTTGTTGATTCAGGTGTGTTCTGCTGTGGTCGAATTCAGCATTTTTTACCTCTTGCTGTTGCTGTCTAATCTGTTGTCCTTTCATTCATTCTTATTCCAATTTTTTGTCCCTCGTTTGTGTGCTGTTTAGAAAGATGTAAATGTTTTGAAATCCTTCATCTTGATCTCCTTAAATAAGTTGTGAATCTTCTGGGAGTCTTGTTTTGTATATTTTTATTTGCGTTGCATGTAATTCGATAGGGTTTTATGTAATAAATTTCCTTTTCTTTCCCTTTCTACTTCAAGCCACTGTTGATTCATTTACCTTCTCTGTATCATCATCTCTTTGTTGGCTGATGCATTTTTTAGTATCTGCCTATCTGGTGACAACAATATTTTCTGTTTACAGGGAGCAAATGTTGACAGTTTGTGGCTGGAATTATCTTTTTAGACCCTTTTGTTACTTTGTATCTGCCACCTGCCAACCTGCACTTTTTGTTTTACATGTTCAAATATGAGTTGGGCGTTTAACATTATTGTTTTAAAATTTATCTAAAAGACTTTCAAATTTTGAAATTCATTAGAATTATTGTTTGAACTTTGATGCTTGTCAATGATCATTTTAACATCTTTTGAAACTTTTTAAAAGCATAAATAATTCGGATTTAATTGTTTTTTTGGACTGTCAAATAATTGAACTATAATTTATATGAATGGATATGACGTTCCAACTATGATGACAAAATATATTGAGTTGATATATATATATATATATATATATATATATATATATTAAAATTTAATATAAATTGAGTTACAGGTCTGAAACTTGATAATATATTAATTATTATAAGTACGGTTTGAGTGATAACTTTTAAATGCATCATTCATCAACGGTAAAGGGATGTATACTAACTCAAACATGAGTAGCATGTTATTGAATTTTATGGAGTGAAACTTTTTTTTTTTAATTTTTTTTCTTCAGGTCAACTAATAGAACCACCAAATTGTATAATTATATAAATTATAATACGAAAGATTTTACAGATTTTATTGCTCTTAAGCTTCTATTTAACTATATGTAGAGTTTTTTTTAATGAACAATTATTTAAATCACTAATGGGATAAAAGTTAATAGTGTTTTTTTTTTAAAATTTTTTTTACACACTAGTTACAGTTGCAAAGATTTAAACTTAAGACATTACTAAGTTGAATGAGCACCTTAGTTATCGAAACATATTGGACGATAGTGATAATATTTTTTTTTTAGATATGTAAAATTCATCAAAATAATTTTTTTTTTGAAGAATTGGAATCAACATCCAAAACAAAGTTACAAGACAGCTGGAGACTCCTCCAGAATTTGTCGCTCCACACACGGAGGACATTGATCAATCCAAATTTATTCAGCAGAAAAAGAAAAAGCAAAACTTGCTAAATCATGCGCAACAAAATTAGCACTTCTAGGAATGAAATTAACACCATGAAAGGAAGGATTTAGAAAAAGCTCCAAAAGATCAGAAGTTAACAACCCCAATTCCGAAGTAGGAACCCGAGCAGAAGAGATTAAATTGATAACAAAAAGAGCATCAGAGTTCAGGCTAGCAGGAAGAAGAAGCAAATCCTCCGCCAAACGCAGCCCCCGAATCATAACTAAAGCTTCAGCAATAGGAGGCGAACAAATAATATTTAAACAAGAGCAACAGCAGGCCAATACCTTCCCAACAGAATTCCTTATAATCATGCCTAGCCCAATTTTACCAAGATGTGTTCTTATTGCTGCATTTAGGGGTGGGCATGGTTCGGTTTTGGGTAAAACCGACAAAAATCGAACCGTGAACGATTTTAAAAAAAATGAACCGAACCGAGAACCGGGATTATAGTGAATCGAATAAAACCAAATCGGATTGGACCGGTTTGGTTCAGTTCGGTTTGATTGGTTTGTGGGCCTATTGGGCCATAAAAAATAATGGGCTTTTAATTTTTTTTTACATCCAAATATGATTAATTTTTATTCTAAAAAATACAAATTCAATCCAATAATCAATCCAAAATACAAAATCAATTATGTTAAAATGTAAAATAAATTAAACATTAGTAATATCACTAATATATCAAACACCACCTTCAGTTTTTTATATCAAAATATAATTTAAAAAAATGCACAAAGAAAATGAATATTAAAATTTTGAATATTAAAAATGCACAAAGAAAATTTAACATTAAAATTTTGATTAAAATGCACCAATCAGCATAAGTGACTTTTATATTAAAATGAATATGTTAGGTAAAACAAACTTTTTTTTATTATTTTATTTTTTATATTTGGAAGCCCTTTTAATTAAGTCAAAAGCCAATCCAATAGCATTCTTGTTCAGGACAACAATTTTTTTTAATATTTAAACAACATAGAGGGTCCCTAATTAAAGCCAAATTTGAATGCATGATTTTTCCATTACAGGGCAATTTTTTCCTTCGCATAAAATAAATTTTTGGGCCAAATAAGGTTTTGGCTATATTCGTTGACGTCTCTTGCATGCTGTTTAACTTTCTTTAAATTTGATGATAAATTATCAAACATTTTTATTCTTATAAAATGCTAAATCATCAAATTCATTACAACGATTCAAGTAAGTAACAAATGAACATTCAAACAAGGCAAATCGCAAATTTTCACATCAAACATTTACTCCACAAACCCTATAGCTGCCATGTCAGCCAAGGGTGCTAATCTATGTATATTTTGTGTATAAATATGTGAAATAAATAGGAATAAGTAAAAAACAAAGATTCAAATTGAATCTAGCAACATACGGACCTATCTCTTTTGTTGTTTTCTTCTTCTTCTTCTTACTTCCGCACCTATAAAAAATACAAAAGGAAGTGAAACAAAACGTATTGTTGAAACATACGAACGGTTGAACAAAAAATTCGAAATGGCCAGTTGAAACAGAACTTGAGGTGGAAGATCTGTTGAAACAAACGAAGAGGCAAAGAGCTGAAGGAAATGAAAAAATTTGGTTTTCAATTTCTTAGTGTAAACGAGTGACCAGTGCAATTAGTGTTTTTCAAAAAAAAGAAAATATTGAAATGAGTGTGTTACCCACTAAACTTATTTGGTTGTCCCTACCACTTGAGTTGGTTTGACTGGTTTTTAATTTTTTTTATTTTTTTTATATGTGGTACTGGTTGGTTTGTTGGTTCGGTTTATGGTTTGGGATTCCAAACCATGAACCGAACCAAATTACTTGGTTCCATAAAAAGTAAACCAAATCGAACCAATGGACCATGCCGAACCGAACCAAAACCGTATGGTTCGGTTTGGTTCACCGGTTTCGCGGTTCAGTTCAGTTTGGTGCCCACCCCTAGCTGCATCAGTGTTGATGGAAAAAACACCAACAGGTGGAGGTTGCAACGCATATGGGGAACTGGAAGCAAACTTGAAACATGCAGTGAAGAAGGAATTAAATGAGCCCTGCAAAAATCTACAAGAAAAGTAGATGACCAGCATACAACCTCATCCACAGATAAAATGATAGAATAATGAATCCATTTATCCCGTCGAAACCATATCCGCCAAAGGAGAACACAAATCAACTCAAACTCAACAGTAGTTAAACAAGAATGTAAGGAAATCAAAAAATCCAAACAGCTAATATGGGAAGAAAAAGAACTGTCAGCCACCAAACTAAAAGCATTCAGAATTGAAACCAAATTCTTATAACCCCATAAAGCATGAAATGTAGATTTAGGTACTGTTGAACACAAAGGACATAATACATCTACCTGAAACTTTCCTTCTAAATAAATTAAAACGAGTAGGAATCCAATTACTATAAGCTTTCCACATAAAAATCTTAATTTTAGAAGGAATCTGTAATTTCCAAAAAGACTTCCACCAAGAAGAAATTTTACTAAGAACCTGAAGTAGAATTAGAATTCTGAGAGGAAAAGGCTACCTCATACCCACTGCGAACTGAATAAATCCTAGAAGAATCATAGTGCCACATTAAAATATCATCATGTCGAGACCTGCTAATAGGAATACTCAGAATCAACTCAACATCATCCTTAATAAAAAACTGATTAATCAAAGGTTCATTCCAGAATCTAGAAGAAGTACGTAATTGACTAACCACCAAAGAAGGAGTAAACAACGGAGGACTAAGGAGCTTAAAACTAGAACGCCTAGGGATCCATCTATTTGTATAAACTAAAACAGATTTACCATCACCAACTCTCCATCGAGATCCTAAATCAATAATATTCCTTCCCCACAATAGACTCTTCCATAAAAAGGATCCTGTACTATTGTGTTTAGCTTTAAGTGTAACACCGCCTGACCCAATCCACTCGGACCGAATCAGGGAGCTCTACTATATACTAAAATCTAACTTTTACTTTTATATAACCATAATTTAAAACTATATTAAAACATTTTAAAAGTGGTCCGAATAAATTTTCGAAAATCTTGTCAGAGTTTCCTCTGTTTTTCTAACTTTTCAAATCCTGTTTACAAGTTAAAATTCATAAAAATCAACTTCTAAATTCTCAAATCAATTTTGCGCACCCTTCCCAATATAGTGCGACTTACCAACCAATTTATCACAATATAATTTATAAAGATTCAAATAACATAAACATATAATAAAATATTTACACAACAGAAGTTCTTCAAATACATACAAATATTTTCTGTATATGCATGTTGTATCAAAACATATATACTTATTACAAAAAGACTACCAAAATATATGTAGGATCGATGTGACTTTGACTTCTCTTTCTGCAGTCTCTACTCCTCTTTGTCTTTATCTCCCTTGGAACCTCTGTTACCTACGTGTGAGAAAACTTAACACGCTGAGCATATTGCTTAGTGGATGTACACATAATTGCATTTACAAATATACTATATCAAATAATTCTATCTATTTATTGAAAATATAAATAACAAATATATAAACAATATATGAGGTTCATATCAAATCAAATCATAAATTCAACAAGTATAATATCCAAAATCAATCAACGGACAAATTCTTCATAATTTCTCAAATGTTTTCATATAACAAATCGGTTTTCACACTGGACTCTTGAATACATAACATAAGTTATCGGACTGGATTACGGGTTGTTTGGCATCGGACATACAAACGGGGCTACCTGCCGAACATCAAATCAGAATGGAACACCAACGGAATTACCCCCTGTAAATGTCCCATAACAAATTTCAAAACCCTAGGACCGGCACTTTGGGTCTGTACTATCCAAAGGGTGGTATATCGGCACAGTACTGTTCAGACTAGAAACCCAATTGATATGTCAACCTCCTATATCCATATGTATGTTTATACACATGAGAGCTATTTCACAAAACGTTTTCTCAAATCCAATATCAACTCTGTTTTCAAATCATTGAAATTCGATATTGAAATTTCGATTCCAAAATATAATTTTACAAATTACTTTCTTATATTTAAATTTAACTTTCGGATATTTCAAATCAATAAACATATTTTTGAAATCTAAATTTCATTAATAATCATATAAAATAAATATACAAAATCATATACGAATATATTTCGCAAATCAATCCGAAAATATATTCAAATATATTTCTGAAACCAATATTCACATCGAATCAATTCAAAATCATATTCGAATATATTTCACAAACCAATATTAAATCAAAATGCCCTAAAATCATTTTTCGATATTTTTCACAACTATATATATATATTCAAAATCAATTTATCACAAACAATATATATATATATATATATATATATATATATATATATATTCAAAATCAATTTCAAATACGAATCATACGTAAATCAGACGTACATCATATTCTAAACTATGAATTATAATCAAAATAATTCAAATAATTCGAAATCAATAAAATTCGATAAATTCGAAATATTCTGAAAAAATTAAAATTCGAAAACTAGTGTTCACCGAACCTGAATACCCTTTTCTTACTACTTTTCTTCTCCTTCCTTTCTTTCTCTTCTTGCTCTCTTCTCTTCTCTCTTCTCTCCCGCTGCTCCTCTTTCTTTTTCTCTTTTTTTTTCCTTCTTCTTTTCTCTCTTATCTAGACCGCCTCACTCTCCTCACTTTTATTCAAACAAAATGTTTTGTTTGACTTCCCCATTCATTCCAACTCCAACACTTGTCAGCATATAAATTTTTAATAATTACCATTTTGCCCAATTTTTTAATAATTACCATTCTGCCCCTTGATTTATCAAAATTATAAAGTGACCACCAATATAAATTTAATCACATTCTATCTCAATAATTATTCCAAAAATATTTTACACTTATCCAATTACCAAATTAACTTCACCAATATTCAATTAGATCCATTATTCTTCAAATGCACCATAAAAATAATATACTTTCCACTCCTCAAATCATAATTATCACATTCACATACTCCATATAAATTAGAATATACTTTTTATATTTATGCAAAATTAGAGATGTTATATTAGGAAAAGAAAAAGTAGGGAAATAACACTGTTTAAGAACTTTAGAAGCCAAAGAATTAGGGAACGAAATAATTCTCCAAGCCTGTTTAGCCAGAAGAGCCTGATTAAAGATATTTAAATCTCGAAAACCCATCCCCCCACAATCCATATTCTTACACAATTTAGCCCAAGAACCCCAATGAATTTTATTAGAAGCATCTACACAGCCCCACCAAAATCTAGCACAACATCTATGAATATCATCAATAATAGATTTTGGTAAACGAAATAAACTCATAGAGTAAGTAGGAATAGCCTGAAGTGCAGATTTTGATTAGAGTTTCCCTACCTCCTGCTGAAAAAAGACGACTCTGCCAACCTTGAGTTTTCTGCCAAATACGATCTTTAATCTGTTGAAAGCTACTACGTTTGTCACGAGTTGTGAAGCTTGGTAGACCCAAATACCTTTTATGACTAGTACCACCTGAACTCCCAAAATCTGAACTAATTCTTCAGTAAGTAAATCAGAAGCATACTTACTAAAACAAACAGAAGATTTTTGAAAATTTACTGTTTGTCCAGAAGCTTTCGAATAAGCAAGAAGAATTTGTTTTATATTCAAACATTTAGCAGTAGTAGCTTTAGTAAAAAACATACTGTCATCGGCAAAAAATAAGTGTGTGATAAGAGGGCTATTCCTACTACAACAAAACCCAGAAAAAACACCCCGCACACTAGCATCAGAAATAAAAGCAGACAAACTTTCAGCAAAAATCAAGAAAAGGTATGGCAATAGTGGATCACCCTGACGTAAACCTCTGGAAGGTTTAATTGAACCAACAACTGAACCATTTAACAGAAAAGAGTATGAAACCGAAGAAACACATCTATTAATACGATCAACCCAATTGTCAGAAAAACCCAAACGAAGCATCATGGCCACCAAAAAAGGCCATTCCACACGGTTATAAACCTTAGACATGTCTAACTTAAGAGCCATATAGTAATGTTTTTTAGTAGATTTCCGTTTCAATGCATGCATACATTCAAATCCCACCAAAGCATTATCGGTAATAACTCTTCTCGGCACAAATGCACTTTGATTATCAGAAATCACAAAATTGAGAATTGATCTAAATCTATTAGCCAATGTTTTAGAGATAATTTTGTATAAAACATTACATAGGCTAATAGGTCTATAATCAGAAATCTTATCTGCGGATTTAATTTAAGGGATTAAAGAAATCAAAGTGTGATTAATACCATCCAAAACAGCATCTTCATTCAGACAACGCATACAAGCAACAGTAACAGATTCACCAACCAGAGGCCAATGTTTTTGAAAAAATAAACATCCAATAATTTTTTTAGTCATTTTGTTTGATATTATTATATTAAACAATATTGACCGTAAAAACAAAAACAAAAACAGACACAAAAACAAGGAAGGGATTCACATTTCACTGGTAGCAGTTACTAAGCAACCAGCTATAAATACGACATTCGATTCTTTGTTGGCTTCACTTAAAATTTACGCAGGGAATTTCACTTACTGTATCTGTCTCCTAAAAACTCAATCTCTTCAATTTGCAAGAGCTACGCCAAATTGACGATAACATGGCGGACACTCTCTCTGCTTTGCGCTCTGTGATGTCCTCTCACAATCCTCCTCTTGATGCTCTTGTTGTTCCTTCTGAAGATTATCACCAGGTTTGTTTTCGATTTTTTTTTGTTTTGACTTCCAAAAAATGAATGATTTGCTAGTTTCTCTGATTGATTGTGGCGATCTTTTGTAGAGTGAATATGTTTCTGCACGAGACAAACGGCGTGAATTCGTGTCTGGCTTCTCCGGGAGTGCAGGTCAATTTTCAATTTGCTGCTGAATCAATTGGTTTGCTTGATTTGATATCTACTTATGAGGAATTTTTTAATTTTCAATTGTTATAGTGCATGATTTTCTTGTATAGTTTTAAGGAAATGTCAAGTTGCTGTTAGATTTCTTTTGTAATTTTATTTTGAGTGTGTGTTATTTGAATAATGAAATTCAGGTTTGGCGCTGATCACAATGAATGAAGCACTTCTGTGGACGGATGGACGATATTTTCTGCAGGCAACTCAACAGCTTAGTGCTGGGTGGAAACTTATGCGTATGGGAGAGGACCCTGCTCTAGATGTCTGGATGGTCGATGTAAGTCTCCTGTCATTTTTTTTCAAATTTTATTTACTATGAACTGAGAATTTCATGATAAGGCTAATATTTTGTAAAGGAACTGGTTTGATGTGGTTTGTGTATTTTTCCGTTTTGTTTGTTATTGTCTTTGAGATTATTTTTTGTTTCTTAGAATGTCATGGGGTTGCCTTCATTAACGATATGCTGTGGTTTCACTATGTTGGAGCTATATTAAAATTGTCAGTTCATCTAAGTTCTGTGAGTTTTTTTGGCCCCTCTTTAACTCAAATGAATTGTGGCTTAGTTTGCATAGTGTTGGACTAGCAAACCTCGTCCTTGAGAACACCAAAAGTGGTTTGAGCTCTATTCCATTTAATTTCCTGACTTGATATTAACTAGGAATTTCAATATCTACCTTAGCAAGGTTTTTTTTTTTTTTTTTCTTTGTGGACTATTGCTCTTATGATTTTTAGTTATTTTTTATGTGGGGGTTTATCTATTTTAATATGACTTGCGTACCCATTTTTTGTTGTATTAAGTGGATCTTGTGATTTGATTGTATTAGAATCTGCCCAATCATGCGGCCATTGGTGTCGATCCATGGTGTGTGTCAGTGGACACTGCACATAGATGGGAGCGTGCTTTTGGGAAAAAAGAACAGAAGCTGGTTCAAACCTCCACCAATTTGGTAGATGAGGTCTGGAAAAATCGACCGCCAGCTGAAGCAAATCCAGTTGTTGTTCATCCCACAGAATTTGCTGGTCAATTGGTTGCTGATAAGTTGAAGGATTTGAGGGAGAAGCTCATTCATGTGCAAGCTCGTGGTATCATCTTCACAGCCCTTGATGAGGTGTTTTTTTTGGTGGCCTGTTTCTTTTGCTGATAATTTCATCTTGAATTTGAGAATTTATTCTCACAAACCTTTGCATTTTATTTTCGTCTAGATTTTTTTTGCTTGTGATATATATTAGCCGTTTTGCTTTTTGCAGGTTGCTTGGTTGTATAATATAAGGGGAAGTGACGTGTCCTATTCTCCAGTTGTTCATGCATTTGCTATAGTAATGATCAATTCGGCCTTTCTTTACGTGGACAAGAGGAAGGTCTCTTCTGAGGTCAGTAAGATGGCATATTGCAATTTCTATATCTTCTCACAATCTCTATGTACGCTGGTTGCCTTTTAAGTTCTTAATTAGAAGAATTTTCTATCAAACAATATTAGCCACCAATTTGTGACCTCTACCTAAGAGTTGATTTTTTCTTGCGTTGATGTTGAAAATTCTAATGTTCTTCTGCTATTGAATTTACTATTGGTGCTTACGGATTCTGTATCTGATATCAATAGCTTAAACCAAGGGACAGAGATATGCTGTTCTAATTTTTATTTTCTAATTTTTATATTTTTAATGGGAAACTATGAACTTAATAGTTCAAATGATCAAAACATCCAAGAAGTGTGTTTTATGCAGGTAAATTCTTCATTGAAGGAGAATGGAATTGAAGTTCGGGATTATACTGCTGTGAGCTCAGATGTGGTCATGCTTGCATCTGATCAGCTCGACCCTTCATCTACTGTCAAAGGAACACAAGCTGCAGTTCAGGAGGAAATGAAAACTAATGTTCTAGACAAATACACAAAAGAAGAGGATAATAATAATGATCTCATTTGGGTTGACCCTGGTTCATGCTGCTATGCTTTGTATTCAAAGTTGAATTCTGATAAGGTCATTCTGCAGCAGTCACCTGTGGCTCTTCCAAAAGCTTTAAAGGTAGTACATGCACATCCTAACAAATGTAGATTTCTTATGCATTATATCCTTAAAACGTATTATGGATTGTATTGATGTTGTAACTTTTTCCAGATATGTTCCCTCTTCTTACTTTTACTATCTATAGGACCAAAAAGAAGGCTTTAGTGAAGTGAGAATTTAGAATTTGTGATCTTTTCCTTTTCCTTTTTTTTTTTTTTTTTTTTTTTTTCTGTGTGCTCTCTCTTGGGTTTTGCTTATTCATAGTTGGATGTGAAAAGATCCTCAGCACAATTAAAACTTAGCAGTCATGATAGAGATTATACAGGTTCATTTATTTTTCAGTTACTGTTAAACAATTTCTTGATTTATGAAAAAATTGGCTAGTAAATTGTATACCAAAAAAAGACCCGTTACCAATTTAGGTAATTTCCCAGCAGGCGGGTTGGGGTTGAAATGTTTGTTCTGTATGTTTCTGTGGTCTGGCGGGAGGATATTGGCTTTGGTTTGAAGGCTTTAGGCAACGTGAATACGGTTCTAATGTTCAGCAATTTTCCATGCTTTTGTGTATCTGTGTCATAAAAATTCAACTTACTTCAGAGGTATTAAGTAATATCATCATTTTATTTTGTTGCCTTGTTTTTGCTACAAACATCTCAAAAAACTAATTTATGCTTACTAATTGTTCATGATTTAGAACCCAGTTGAGATGGAAGGGTTAAAAAAGGCCCATATTCGGGATGGTGCAGCTGTTGTGCAATATCTTGTCTGGTTGGATCAGCAGGTATACTGTGAGGTCTATGTTCTCTGATTGTATTTTCCCAAGAACTTTAAAGAATTTCTATGGATTGTGTAAATTTTTTGTATCCTTAAAAGTGGCAATGTGTGTAGCGAATCATGGACTTAAAAAATGACGGCCAAGCTTGTTTCAATTCTGCAGATGCAGGAGATTTATGGTGCTTCTGGTTACTTCTTGGAAGGAGATGGAGCAAACAAGAAAAAGAAATCGTATGTCTGTCATCGTTTGTTTATTTTGTATTTTCTGGCCACAAGTCAGATTTCTTGTTGTTGAGATGTATTATGTGATACATTATGCTACAGCCTGATCAAGGATAAGACGAATTGTCTTGCAATACTACTCCAGTCCAAGTTTTGTTGTCTATTCCTCAATAGACACCATATTTGAACTAATTAGTTTCTTGCTGAGAAATTTTGGTATGACTTAAAGATTTCAGCCATCCTCTCTAGTTTATGGTGGAACAATTGATGCTTTATTCTTCACATAATTTTGATTTTTTTTTCTTCTCTAGTGAATATCTGTCGGTATAGAGTTGGGATTGTGATTGCCATCTCATTTACTGATTTAGTCACGTTTTAGAACATTGAGATTGGTTCTTTAATTTTGGCTGATTACACAACAGTTGCTGAACACATGCAAATGGTTGTGAGCTTCATGCATTGCTGATCCATATTTTGATTTATACTGTAATGAACTTTGGCAGGGAAACCATGAAATTGACAGAGGTGACTGCAAGCGATAAGTTGGAGAGTTTTCGAGCTTCTAAAGAGGTAATGCTGATTTTGTATTATTACAAAATATTCTGTATATCGCTGAAAAAGGCCAAAAGTTTCCTCTCAATCATGACAATTTGCTGGTTTACCTGTTTATAGTGTGCGTTGTTTTTAACTGGCAATATATTGATGAACATTATATTGCAAGTTACGTTTATGTAGTGTGTGAGATGTGAGATGAATTTTTTGAAGAAGTTTATGTGTATTCCAATTGTGGTATGGGGAGTCAAAAAAAAAAGCCTTAATATCTGTTTAAGTTGATATAACATTTCCTGTTAAGTCCCAAGTTGAGGTTTCAAAAATGGCAAAAGTAACCAATCCATATTATACTTGGAAATTTGATTTAGGAATTTTTGAGGTTAATGAGATATGATGTATTGTCTAAGTTATCACAATTCACAAAGTGTTACAAAAGTTCTAAAGGTATTTTTTAGGAAAAGAAACCTTAATATTATTTCTTTTAGGAACATGTAACTTATTGGTTAAGTCAGAAGGTGGCTTTCAAATGGTTAGGATGATTAATCCAGATTGTCTTTGAAGTCTTATTCCAGAATCTTGGAGGCTGAATATTCTATCACTGAATTTAAGATATTAGTGAATACAATTCTGGTGGTTGAAAAAAATGTGAATTTGTTATCTTGTCGAACAGGTTTGACAAGCTTTATAGATGCTTTTTTGTACACGTTAAAAACTTTATAAGTACATAGATTGCTTCTGATAGGTTTTGCTAATATTTTGTTAAAGAATCTTGAAATTATTATGCATATTATATGCATTCATATGTATTAGATTGTTTGATCTAATACATTTAAACTTTTCATCTCTTATGTTACCATTTATATTAGTGTTGTATGCCTATAAATAGGCTTCATATGTATTATGTAGTTCAATGTAATAAAATCTCTCTTTATCTTTCTTCATAACTGTATTTGCAAATATTGCTATTGTTATTTTTCTTGTCTATAAATTGATTTGCAATGGACATCCTCCATCACAAAAAGTGTTCATCCTAGTCTGTTACTCTTGTTTTTTGGGTAGTCAATATGGCCAATGATTGAGTAGAGGCACCAATGCCTTATGGGTCAGGGTGATTCTTACTAATTTAAGATCCAAATGGAGTTTCTTATATCCATTTTTCAAATATTTTATTTGTATAAAAGCTATTATTTTGTTTCATAGAATACCAAGGTTGAGCATATTATAGGGGTTTTTGGAACAAAAAAAGGGTGACTAGAGTAGGCTCGGTTTAATTTGCCACTGAATTCTGATTTATATAGTGCAGTATTTTACCTCGATCTATGCTTTTATTTTTAGTGACATGATGTGGATATTTTTTCTGTGTTATGATCACAGCACTTTAGAGGCTTAAGCTTTCCTACCATTTCTTCAGTTGGTCCAAATGCGGCCATAATCCATTATTCACCAGAGGCGGAAACATGCGCAGAGTTTGATCCAGAAAGCATCTATCTATTTGATTCAGGAGCACAGGTTTGTCAATAGACATAAATAGTTTACCCACTGACAAGTTATTAATGCATACTGAGTTCTACCATTAAATTTTAATTTTTATCTCCTTACTGATATTGTTGATGGCAACATTGAAGTATCTAGATGGAACGACTGATATAACTCGGACAGTTCATTTTGGAAAACCCTCAGCACATGAGAAAGCATGCTATACTGCGGTTGGTTTCTTCCTTTGCTCTCCTTTCTGAATTCCTTGCTCATTTGGTATTTGACTTCAGCCTAACTTCAATAGTATGGATTTTGAAACTTGGTTGCTTAGATCTATTTTAATTTACGTCCATTCAATCAGTTTTAAGGTGTGTATTTGGTTGGTCTGGAAAGGGAATGTCTTAAAAATGATTTTGAATGCGTTGGAAACCTTATAATTGGAAATGATTCTGTGAATATAACAATTTGCAGATTGAGAAAGCATACAATAATGTATTCAATTGTAAAAATATGCCTTATAAATGGTTGATTACAATGAAGTTATATACTGCGATAGACAAACCTAATAAACTCTATATTGAAGGTGCTTCATCCATGATGGGCATTTTGGTTGGATGATTGTGCATGGATGACAATTGCTTCAGTGGCGCAAAAGTCTGGCATATCTTCAGTTGCAATGTATATAGCTTTTATGGAACCTGAGGTCCCTTGAAAGCCGTAGTTTTGAAATTTCATATCCAAGAAAGATTGTCTGGTCCTTGATTGGCAATGCCCACCAGTCCAGTAACTATCCTACTGTCAATATGGCCTCTATGATTAGTAGAAATCTGCTACTTGTTTAAGCTATGCTTTATTGAGTCTGCAAACAGTTTTCCTGTGTAACAATTACTGGCTTTACTCTCATAGCATCTCCAGTGACAATTGCTGTGACAACCATGGTATCTATACTACCCTGTCTAGCCATTTGTCAACGTCACCATGCCACTATTGTTAGCTCTCTATGAACTTTACTACTGCCACCAACACCACAACCTATATACCATCAACATTGACAATAAATCACCACTACCATATTTGTTGTTACACAGCACATATTTGATGTTCAATCACCATAATTATTCTATTTTCTCTACCTAAAGAACATCTAACGATCCGTTAATATTCATTACATAGATGTTTATGTGAAGGTTGAGTAGTTGAAACTTGAAATCGGAAATCCATAAATGTAGTTGATAATCTCATTTTATTATTTATTTATTGGAAATTAAACTCATGAAGCTTACAGTCGAGCTTTTCCTTCTAAACCTTAGACAGAATAACTTTTTTTTTTTAACCCTTTTTCCTTCCTCAAAGGCAATACTTAAAGAAATTGCTTGATTTGCTGGATATTGTGCAGGTTCTCAAGGGTCATATTGCTCTGGGAAATATGCGATTTCCGAATGGAACCACTGGTGTTATACTTTTTTCCTCCTTTAATCTGCTTTTCATAATGAATTGTTATAGTTTAAAGTGATATATGTAATTTCATCCATTTTGAAGTTATATGAAAACATAGGATCCGCACTTTAAAATTCTTTGATTGATTGATCGATCTTTTTACAGGTCATGCCCTTGACATTGTTGCTAGGGTTCCTTTGTGGAAGGATGGTCTTGATTACCGACATGGTACTGGTCATGGAATTGGGTCTTACCTAAATGTCCATGAAGGTGAGTGATGAATTACAACTACTATTCTGTACTTAATTTGATTAAGAAGCTGACTAGTTGATTGTCTTATTGTTCATTATGGAGCAGGACCTCATTTAATTAGTTTTAGACCTCGAAATGTACCTCTACAAGCTTCCATGACTGTAACAGATGGTTAGTATTGCAGTTTTTCCTTCATTGCTGCTTCTGGAGAAAGTTTCTCTACATGGACTCAATGAAACATTATTTTATATCCATAAACAGTGTTTTTTTTTTACTTAAACAATTATCTTCTATTGTTGACTGATTCTATTGGGGCTGTTGATGTTGCCTGATGCGTGCTCATGCTAAGAAAGCAATTCATATTTGTTTTACCTAGGCAATTTACTTGTTGTCATAGTATGTTATTGTTATAGTGCTTAGGTTGCATGTACTTGTTGCCATTCATCATCTATCTGTTTGGGTTTGAAAGTTGAAGTGATTTGAGTCGAGAGATCCTGAAACGGTGACAGTTTGGCTCATTCTTTCTTCTTTTTTTTTTAATTTCAAATCAATAAATTTTGTTACTAGATTATATTTTAGTTCTGAATGAGATTTCTGCCCATCCAGTTCTTTAGTTTTTCAAGAATAAAAAATGTGTTAATGCTTGCATCATTGGAATATTTATGGAGGATCAAGCTATATTAATTTAAAATTTTGACTTCAATTTTGTGACTTCAATAACCATCCACCCATTTGTTACCAATCCAATTGTGGGAAAAACAAATGAATTAAGAGTAGATTGTAACCATTGGATTGAGAGCAAATGAACGAACAAATATGGAAGTCACAAATTTAAATCAAATTTTAAGTTGACATAGCGTAAACCATTTGTCAATTAATATTTATTTTATAGGAATTTCATTAATTAATATTGAAATTGCTTTCTCAGAGCCTGGTTACTATGAGGACGGGAGCTTTGGTATCAGACTGGAGAATGTGCTTATAATTAAAGATGCTGATACACAATTCAATTTCGGTGACAAGGGTTACTTGTGTTTTGAGCACATAACATGGGTAAGAGAATTGAGAAAGAATGCACTAGTTTACTTGGCTGAGTTTTATCTCTGCATGAAAATTGAAAGATAAGTAGCAGCAAAATTTGGTCCTCTTAACTGCAGAAACCATAACATATGTCTGATCCTTAACCTCCACCTGACTTTGGACTTGGAAGTCCAACTTCTTCTTCCAAATGTTTACTGGAAGGATGCCTTCTAAATGCCTGTTGAGATACAGCTTTAATGACATAAAAAGCTCATTCAAGTATTGGATCTCTGATATTGAAACAAAAAGGGAAACCGTTCAATTTTTTAATAATTTTCTTTTGGGTCATTCCATGAGTAAATATATGCACCAAAATTTTCCCCTCCCCCCAAACAAGCTTTCTAATAATTTTCTTTTGGGCTGTTTCATGAGTAACTATATGCATCAAGATATTTACTCTGATAGGATTTGAATGTTATCAATGTTTCATTCTCAGTGAGCTTTATATATATATATATATATATTCATGCATAAAAGCGTTCTTGTTATGATTGATGGCCTAGAATGCATTATATGACTCTTCACTTCGACCTCTTGCCAAGTAGATATAATACTACACAAGGCAAACATGTCTGAACACGCTCATTTGCTGAGTCAATAGTCCAATGTAACATCATGGTCTGTTGATTAATGTTTGATTATTCTTCTTATGTGCAGGCACCATATCAAACAAAGTTGATCAACCTGAGTTTATTAGTACCTGAAGAGATAGATTGGCTCAACACCTACCATTCGAAATGTAGAGATATCTTAGCCCCGTACTTGGATGAATCTCAATTGGCATGGCTGAAGAAAGCCACTGAGCCGATAAGCGCATAACTGAGACAAGGGATAGCCCCTCCCTGCCTGTTTGTCTCTTATTTCCATCTTCTTCTCTCTGGAAGAGAGAAAATCTTGAAAAGATGAAAAAGATAAGCTTACCGATGTCCAGCTTTGTACTCGATCAATGACTGAATATGTGAATTTGCTATGCAAATGAATTGTTGATTGCCATTTCTCTTTAAAGTAGCATTTCATTTTAGTGCATATTAGTTGTAGATGGATTACCTATCTCCTGGCATTGTTAATTTGTAGAGAGCAATACAGCATATACCATCGATCAACTCAGTACAAATTATTCAATAATATATCCAGTTGCTGTTATTTTCTTACATTAGAGTTGCAGTAATTAGAATTTAGGAAGAACGACTACTCTATCTGGGGCTCAGTACTTGCACTATGACAGCAGTGATAGTTTCCAATGATTAGGAGGAAGAGGAACGTTGTTGAAAGCATTTTCTGCACTTGATTTTAGTTTCTTGACTCTGGCTCTTATTGCTTCCGCTTCTTAGTCCTCCATGATCTTTCTAACCGTGCTCTCTATATAGCTCACTCGCCAGAAGGCAACTCCGTTGATCGGATTGCTATCTGTAACTCCTCTGGCAGAATTGTATCATTCATCTTTTGATCTTTTGCTCTGCATATAGTGGCTGCGCAATCCTACTCATAGCCTCTTAGGCACTTCATGGACAATACTTTCCAAAGTCAAATTCCACCCACAGAATAAAAACGCTCCCATTGAGGGGTGACCCAAGTATCTCCCCTTTGGTTTGGGCCACCAAAACCTTCTACGAGTGGGCCCTGGTTAAGATCAAGAATCCATCCGGCAAGTTTTCTAGGGAGTCGAATTACATATTTTGCCTGCCTTGAATTGAGTTGCTGCAGCATCATTCTCCACTGGTTTGTTTGTTTGTTTGTTTGTTTTTTATATATACCACTTGTAGTGTTGGCAATTCGAACCTGGAACATTGTCAGGCTGAATGAGTACTTTTGTCACTGAGCCACATTGGGCAGTGGTCTCCACTAGTTTGTTGAGTTGACGAAACAGTGATGAAAAAGACTTAAGTGCCAGTGGGTCGCATATCTAGCCAGCGCAACACCTGGTTCAACTGGTATGGTTAATGGAACAATTACTCAAGTGTTGTTTGTGAACTCTTGATCGCACCCGAAAATGCAGATAGGGTAGGGCTGGACATTAGAGAAATGGGATGGATATGTGTTCCTTCATCCCAATTCCCATTTTTCTGACCCCTTTTCCATCTCCATTTGAAAAAAAAAAAAAAAAAAAAGGGATGGTGGAGTTTGTGGGGAGGTATCTCCATCTACCCCATTTTTCCTTTTTTTTTTTTTTTTTCCAACAGTTCGACTTAAAATAAAGGCATTCTATTACAATGTAAAAATAATTCATCAATTTAAATAGTAAAATAAAATCATTCAAATAACTATGATTTAATTAAGAAAAGTATTTGGGATATAGAGTTTATAATCCATTTAGAGAGTTGAGTCTATAAGCCATTTAAAGAGTTAAGTTGATATTAAAATTATGGTTAAGATTATAGATATTTAAAATTAGGAATATATAGAAAAATATTTATAATATATAAAAATATTTTTAAACTTTATTTGGGGAAAATAGGGAAATGAGTAAAATGGGGATGGAGAACTTATCTGCATCACCATTTAAAAATGAGAATAAAAATCATATACATCCCTATTAGAAATTGGGGGATTTGCAGATTTGGATCCCATGGGAAAATTGCCCATCTCTAGAGGGGATGTAGTAACACAATGTTAAGTAGATCAGGGTTTGTGTTGAAATGATAAAAACCAAAAGGAGAATGACTTGTATTATTTCAATTCAATTTTATACTTATTTGTTAAGATTGATTGAGGAGACCACAACTACACGTGGAAAATTCCAGAGCATTGAAATTGTATCTCAAGCAATGTCTTCGTGTTCAGGATCGAATGTCATGCAAGAGGTCCTTCTACAGGTTTCATGTGTGTAAACTTGGAGGGTGCCTCATTATACATATCGTAGAGAAATAATTTGTTGGCTGTAGAAACTGAAATCTATTTGATACAATAAACACATTATTATCACCCCCTCAGTCTTTTCTTCTCTATTCTGACACAGATGTTTAGATTATAAAAAAAATGCAATATTAATGTTTTTTTTTTTTTTTTGACTTATCACTTGTCATCGGTGGTGGCGACTCGAAACTGGGACATTGTCAGGCTGAATGAACGTCTTTATTACCAAGCTACATTATACTGAATAATTATTATATTACGATTCACTTTTAAATACTTTGGTGAAATGGTAGACACGTGAAATTCAAAATATTTAGAAGAACGATTTGTATATGGAACAAATTCAAGTTCATATTTAAAATTATTTTAGTTTTAGAGTATAGTTTCCGGAATCTTTTTTGTACTTTTTAGAAACACTTATTAATGATTAAAAAAAAATTCTTTTCCAGTTGCAAAATTTTAATTGAAGGGTTATATTATAATAACACATTCTGTGGTGAAATGGTAGACAGGGAGATTCAAGAACAGTCTGTATATGGGACAAATTTGAGTTCCCTTGCAAAATTATTTTAGTTTTAGGGTATAGTTTTCAGGAATCTTTTTTTATGCTTTTATAAATGATAAAAAGACAATAATTCTTTTTCAGTTGCAATTTTAATTGGAGATTTTTTTTATCAACATGTCATTTGCAGTGGTAATATTTCAAACCTAAAATATTATAAGACTGAATAAAAAGAATATTTTAGCCGCTGAATTATATTGGACAAAATTTTAATTGAAGGGTTATAATATAATAACACATTATGTGGTGAAATGGTAGACACACGAGATTCAAAATATCTAGAAGAACAGTTTGTATATGGGACAAATTCGATTTCCCTTTCAAAATCATTTTAGTTTTTGAGTATAGTTTTCAGGAATATTTTAATACACTATTTGTCTATGGCTTTCCTTTTCATATTATCTATCTTTTATAAAACATTTGCAGTCATTCAATATAAGAAGAGGATAAATGATTATTAAAAAATAATTTTTGCATCTTCTAATTATCAGAAAAATAATCGAAAGAAAATATGCACTAAAAAGACAAAGTTAGGGTGACTCGATTGTAAATGGCTCACGCCTAGACATTAAAGTTGTGGATGGTATCCTGATCTCAAATTTATATTAAAAATTGTAGCAAATATGATGAATAAATAGAAAAGCGATATAACTTTTCAAAAATGAAAATTAACTGCTAGTTTTTTAAAAATAATAATAATTAAAAAAAAGAGAATTTTTGTGCATTTACAGCCATTGATCAATTTAGGTGGGTAGCTAAATTATAAAAGATTTTATCATGAATGTGCAGTGACCCTCACCTGTAAATTAAATAGTACGGGCATGTCAAATCGTTACGATAGTTTATTATTATTATTATTATTTTTAAGATATGATATTTTATAGATTAGAGAATATCAAAACTAGCGAGATAAAATTCTTATTAACACGGTTTGAATCTCTACTTTCATAACGAAAACCGTCTACTCCCAATACGAGAAAGGTTTACCTAGGCTTGGCTCCGGTTTCAAAACCGGCGGTTCCGGTTACATATTTAAGGGAACCGAAACAGGGACCGTTGGAGGTCCCGGTCCCGATTCCGATTAGAACTAGAGGAGGAACAGTGGTTACAGTTCCTTCTCCGATTTTAGGGAACCGGCCCCTATTTTATTTTTTTAACAAAGAAAATTTTAAAATTAAAAATTAAAAATTAAAAATAAATTAATAAAAATTTGAAAAAAATTAAAAGTGGGTACTAGGTTAAAAATAAAATTACGATAATATTATAAAACTATAAAATTAAAAAAATATATTTAAATTAATTAATTAAAAATTAGGGCTTGCACTTAATTTTACCTCAATTAACCTGCCTACGTATTCTCTAAGAGGAATCTAAGCCCACGTAGTTCTTTTACTAGTTATGTTCCGGAGGTGATCAATCGTCACTTGTTCCTTCGGTGACCATTGTATTGTCGTTGGTGTCGAATAAGTCATTATCGTCGAATACCAAATCCATTTCCTACTGCCGCTATGAGGCCTTGGTCCAATCGTCAATATAGACCTGGATCTAGATTGAGTCAGGACTGAGCAATGCTCGTCTCTCATCAAGAACATTGCCACCTGCACTAAATTCCTATTCCACTGCCACGGTCGAGACAGAGGGGCCAAAACTGGAAAGTTAGTTTCGTGCTCCCTCCACCAATGTAGGATGTTAAAGTGTTCCTATCCAAAAACTCAAAAGAGGTGTTTATATAAACATCAACCTCTGAAACATAGGTTGATGAAGACGACGAACTACCGTGCGCCCTTGATATTTTGGTCAACATGCTTGACCCTAATTTCCTTAATGTGGAGGGAAAGTGAAAATGAGAATGACTACTAGTACTACCACTTCCGCTTGTATCCGATTGCGGAACAACAATGTTGGACCGTATACAGAACGGTATTTGTCATACATGGAATAGAATAAATCCCTAACATTATGGTATAAAGCATTAATATCTATGTTACCTAGCCTTAGAGATTGATAATAAAGAGTAAAATATTCATATAAACTATCAAATTTACACCTAGGGTCAAAAATTGATGCAGTTGTATAAATCATAGGAATCTCTATAATAAATTAATCATTTTTCTCTCATTGCACTAACACATGCAGTTAAATCCGGTAGTTGTGCACATTTATTAAGTGCACCTACAATATTAATGGCTTCACATAAAAATAAATGTGATGTTAGATAATAAATACCGGATAAAGTGTTAGTTGTATCATGAAAAACTTTTAAAAGCATGCAAATTTTTGTACAAATATCTCACTGATAAGTATATAAATTAACGCTACTAACATTATGTTACATAAATCTAACTAATAATTCTCTATATTCATAGCTTTCACAAAGTAATTTATATGTGGAGTTCCAACGAGTTGGAACATCACGGGAAAACCTAATTGGATGTTTTCCGTGAGATTTGCAATACCTAGCCCATTGTTTCATGGTGCTAGGATGTTTTCACAAAGAATATAGAGCATCCTTAATTGGTGTAATATATTCTTATAGTGTTTGCAAACCATATTGTACATATATATTTAAAACATGACAAACACATCTTTGATGAAAAAATCTGCTGCTAAAGTAGGGTTGACACAATCGAATTAATTGTGGAATGACTGGCAGTATTGTTTGCAGCATTATCAAAATCAATTGTAAAAATTTTATTTTCAATACAATATTCTTCAAAAATAATTTTCATTAATTTATAAATATTATCAGCAGTATAGGTGTCGTCAAAAACTCTAAATGCAAGAATTCGTTTTTGCAACTCCCATGATTGATCAATGTAATGGCAAGTGAGTCCTAAGTATGAATGTTTTTGCTATTGATCACTTCAGACATCGGCACAAATAGACACACGACCCATATAATTTTGAAAATATTTAACTAATTATCTTTTTTTCTTTTTTATATATGTCACACATAGTACGTTTCAATGTGGTCCTAGGTACCCTACATGCAGCGGGATTTAAAGCCTTATGACAATATTTAAAAAAAAAACAGTTTTTTCACCAAAACTAAAATGAAGATGTTTGGTCGTTACCATTCTTACTAATTCTTCTCTATTATTTGCATCACTATATTTAAATAATGGATGGTTAGGAGATATGTACCTGAAAATTTGGTATTGTCCGCGGCTACGCTCATGCTGAGCTTTGATTGAATGCTTGCTGTTGATGTGCTTCCAGTACGTCCTGTATCCTACAGATTTGTTCCACTTAAATTCTTTGAAACAATAGTTGCAAGTCACCATAATTACCTCCGGTTCCGTCTCCACCCTTTTCATATGAACTTTAAAAAGTTCAGATTTGTACTTTGCCAAATCTGGCGGCGCCATTTATACAGTTTCACTTGGGGGATTTGACGAGAGGGATCGAGGGGATGAGAATAATAAGGAGTAACATTAGGAGGAGTTTCATTACCAAATAGTACCTCCTCATATTCTCTCTGTTGTACGTATTGATCAAAATTTTCATCGTTGAAATTGAATTCTAGGGCAGGGCGAGGGCGAGGGCGACTCAGTATTTCTTGATGATTCAAATCCGGTACCAGATTATTCTATTTGGAAACGGACTTCGGCTTTGGAAAAAGACGGTCTTGAAGATGATACCATTATAAATTTATAAAAATAAAGTATACAATTTAAATAAATAATGAAAATAATTGCAGTATTGAAAAACTAGAGCAAGATTGAGAGAATAAGAGAATTAGAGAAAGATTAAGAGAATGAGAGAAATATTGAGAGAACGAGAGTTGAGAGAAATTGGTGTGAATGAATTGAGAGGAATGGGGTTTATATAGTTTTTTGGGTTGGGGAGAAAAAAATATTTTTTAAAATTTAGGGGTCAGAACGTAATTTTTCAGGGGACCTTTATGTAATTTTTAAAGATGTAGCCGTTGGCCATTTAAAATTTATTTTTTAAAAAAAAAAGAAAAGAAGGGGAAAAAATCAGAACGACTAGGAATCGAGCTGTTCCGACTTTTTTTTATGGGCAACCGGAACCGGGACCCCTCTGGTACCCCTGTTCAGACCGGTTTTGAACCGGGACCAGCGGTCCCGGTTCAAAACCCCTGGTTTGGTTTGAACCGTCCGATTCGAACTGCTTACCGGGGCCATCACTAGGTCTACCTACACTAATTACATTTTCAAACCTTGGTAGCTTGAAAAGGCGTGTGAGACTCCTCTAATCATTAAGACAAGAGACCATTAATAAAATTGTTATGATAGTAAAAGGCCATGTTATTGTTTTATGATTTAAATCATGGGCGAATTGCACTCAAGTACCCTGACTTATAGCATAATTACATGTTTAATGTCAGTTTTGCCATAATTGCACTCGAATACCCTGTAATCCGTTGACCGTCGTTAAAGTAACTGTTGACCAAACGGATTATGGTCAAATAACGAGATTGCCCTTGCACATGTGTTCTAATATCATAAAATTAAAAAAATAATTACTAAAAATAATAAAATAATAATTAAAAATTTTTTTTTTTGAAAAAAATTAAAAAAATCACAGATCTAAAAATAAAAGAAATTTCCAGATCTGGATTCCTTCACAGTTCAAAAAAAAAATCAAAAACAAAAACAACTGGGTTCGAACACGAACCCAGGTTGTTGGGTTTGTGTTCGAACCCAGTTTCTGGGTTCGTGTTCTTAAAAAAAAAATTAAAATTTTGTTAATTTTTGGTGATGTGGTGGAAGAGTCTGGACTCTTCCATCTTCCATCTGTTTTTTTTTTCATTTGTTTTTAAATTTTTTAAAAAATATTTTTTAATATATTATTTTTAAAATTAATTAAAATATGACATGGCATGTTCTTATTGGTTTGATAATTTTTAAATTTTTTTAAAAATAAATTTAAACGTAAAAGACCAATTTGCCCCTGAACCCAGTTGGTCAACCGTTACTTTAACGGCGGTCAACAGATTACAAGGTACTCGAGTACAATTATGACAAAACTGATATTAAACGTGTAATTATACTATAAGTTAGGTACTTGAGTGCAATTCGCCCTTAAATCATTTAATTTGATTCCATGGTTTGTAAAAGCATTCATTTCTTAGCAAAATAAATAAATCAGAAAAGAAACAATATCTTGATTCTTGACTGTTTACCTCCATTTTTATATTTCAAAACTAATCGTAATCTTCATTAAACATTGCCATATTACACTAAACTTTACAGTATCCAATCATTTATTGCGTTGAATTGCAATTGTTTGCTCCAAGTCCATCACAGTCTTTTTCTTTTTTCTTTTTTTTGGAAAAGAGCTCCAATCATAATAAATTGCCATGCAATTGTATTCTACTAGAAAGATAAAAAGGAAGTATTTAGCCGAAAAATTTAGGATATTTTTTATATTTAGGGCGGATCAATATTGAAAATATTATTAAAATATTTCTAATAGTTTAAGTATATTGGTAATCGTTTCACCGAAACTAAAATTTTATATTGTAACAAATTGTAACATCCTTCATATATTTAACTGATACATAGGTTAAATTGAATAAAAAAAACCTCACACCTTTACACTGAAACTAATTATATGAGAAACTGATTAAAATATTAAACAAACACGATTAATTATAATTATAATATTATTTCTGGTTCGACCCACACGTCCTTGAACAACCTGATATCAATTGCAGTGCATGATCAAGCATGCGGGTAGTCTCATGAACCATGAGACTTTGCTATCAGGCCTTGCAAGCCCGTCTCGCATTCTTCCACAACATGTGTCAGTGAATTATAAGAGGAACCACCTCTACTCAGAGCCTTTTCTGCACTGCATTTCGCTTCCTTCACTCTACTTCTCATTGCATGCCCTTGTTTCTCCACCATCACCCTTCTAACCATCGTCTTGATCTCCTCCCTCCCTACTAACATTCCATCCGCCGCCGCCGGATTACAACGGACGGCCACCCCTATCTCCTCCGTCAGCAATGTAGCGTTCATCTTTTGCTCTGCGAACAACGGCCACCCGATCATCGGCACCCCGTTTACTATACTCTCCAATGTTGAATTCCATCCACAATGTGATAAAAATCCACCAACCGATGGATGCCCCAGGATCTCCGCTTGCGGAGCCCACATGGGGATCACCAGGCCTATACAGTGGGTCCGACTCAAGAACCCTTCCGGCAAGTAATCATGGACACCATTTGAATCCTTCCCTACCGTCAGATATGACTCGGATACATCATTCTCTATGGGAGGGCGCACCACCCAAACAAACCTTTGCTGGCTCAGCTCCAGACCCCAAGCCAGTTCGATCATTTGCTTGGCCGATAGAGATCCACCACTCCCAAACGACACGTAAATCACCGACTCAGTTGGTTTTGTGTCCAGCCAGTCCAGCACATGGCTCCTCAGTACCGGCGGTCCCACCGGTCCCACCGGTCTTGCCAGTGGACCGATTGGATAAACCGGTGCCTTCGCGACACGTCCCAGCAACTTAGTGTCTCTGAAAGCTGCAAGTGTTTTGGGCTCCAAATCCTCCCAAGTGTTCACCAGAATTCCATCAGCTGTCGACATCGCCATACATGCTAACAAAAACCCTTGAAACATCGGATCGTTCGCGTTCAGAAACGGTTCGAGTGTATCATCGAACCGAACCGCCGTACAGCCCGGGATTTTCATTGGTAGTTTCTGGTTTGCGTGTTCGTCTAACCCTTTCTCGTCAAGTGCAGGAGCGTATATCATGGCTGCAAGAAACCATGCGTTGGAAGCTATAAACATGTATTTCAGCATCCCAAACTCATCGGCCATGGCCATAGCTTCGGTTCCAAACAAGTCGACAATCATAGCAGTTGGACGAGGCTTCATGGCAGAGATTGCAGATCGGAGAGCTGGTAACGATTCATGCATCATCACAATAATTTTTGTTGCTACCGTTGCATCTGTGTCAACAGAGGCAGATGTGTCCACGGATGGAAGAGAGACAACTTTAAAGAGATTGTTGTTAGTGTACTCCGGTGAGTTTTGGAGGTGGGACTGGACAGTTGAGGCCTCAGTTGACGCGGCAAAGACAGTGACTTGAAAGTCGTGTTGAGAGACAAAGCGTTTGCCTAGTTCGAGGACAGGGATGAGGTGTCCCATGCCAGGGCTCGCGACTAGGACTGCATGTGGTTTTTGGATTTTCATGGCTTTGGAGAACTTGACGAGGGTGGACACAGAATTTGAATAAGAAAGGAAGATTTCAATTGATTTGTGTTGGATGCACAAACTGGACAGGACATTTATAAGAATTAGTTGTGAGAGAGAAGATCATTATAATATTAAAAAAAAAAAATCAAATTACATTAATTTATAATTTGATTATATACATAATTGTATTGATTGATTACATGCTTATAATTGCATTAAATTCGATGACAATGTCTTGATAACACGAACGCATGACTCGTTGAATACCGTACATAACAAGCGTAGGTCACTTTTGCCCTTGTACTTATATTTAAAGAATAAAAATATCAGAAACATAATTAACAATAAAAACAAGAGCTAATTGCACTCATACCCCTGAGGTTTGGCCTTATTGCACATACTGATAACTTCTACTTTTATTACACGAATATCCTCTAAAAAAAAGTTAGTCAAACGGTTGACTAACTACTAAATTAAAGTTTTGGATAAAAAAACTATTGTACCCTTAATAAAAATATTTTTTAAAAAAATCTCTACATCTAACAAGATGGATGGTAGAGATCTCATATGGGATCTCCACCTTTAAATTAAAAAAAAATAAAAAATTAAGGTGGAGATCCCATATGAATATGAGCACAATTAGGTCTGGTCTCCATTGAAGACTTGTCTTCGTCGACGGTCGATGGAGACGAGATCACCAGAAAAGCTACAATTACTAGAAAACAAAAGGAAAATAAACCAAAAAAAAAAAAAAACATACATAACTTAAGAAGCATCCACCACCAACACCACAATATCCACCACCAACACCACTACAACATCCACCATAACTATTACAAAACAGAAAATAAAATAAAATAAAAAACTCAAGATTAGGATAAGGAGATGGAGTGATGGAGCCCGACCTCCATGGAGCGATGGGCTCCATCTCATGAATTGCCGGAGCGCTGGCACGCTCCGACGGTATCTATGGGAGATGGAGCCAAAAGGCTTTATCTCTCTTCTAATGGACTAGATTTGATGTAGTCCATTTTGATTTTTATTTATTTTATAATTATTTTAATGGTTTAATAGGAAAAAGACGAGTTTGTCATTGCTACAGTACTTCACGTTAACTTTTTGGTCAACTTTTTTTAAGGGATGTTTGTACAATAAAAGTAAAAGTTGCTAGTATTTGCAATAAGACCAAACCTCAGAGATATGAGTGCAATTAGCCCTAAAAACAAAAAATTTCTTATGTAAAAAAGAATAAAAATTGTCCCATCCAAGGAGGCGATTTGGTTGCTCTATGGAGATTTTGAGATCTCCTCGAGATGAAAATATTATAAATTGAGATCTGTGATGGATTTTCCATATCTCAATTTCAAAAAGATTAAACCGTCCTTCAACAGTTTGTAATTAACAGTAGTAAATTGTTAGTTACCAGATCAATTAGTAAATCGGTGTTATTATGACTTTCTCGCCAGTTTTAATGCAAGTTTACATATAATTATAGTAAGTTAGTATAATTTACCTAATAAAAAAAAGAAAGACAAAGAAGAATCCAAGTTATTTATATAAGGAGAAGATAATGTTGGCCTCATAGTATGCTCCATCATATTTATATATTGAAACTGTGAGTTTAAATCGTGTCTATTTCCATTGATTCTCGAATTAATTATAATAATTCAAATAATATAGTTAAGGAGTGATTATAGCATAGATTAATTTTTCTTTTTAATTATAACTTTTTTTAAAATAATTAAAATTGAATCTAATGTGTGTACATTGAGCTAATTGCACTCACACCCCTGAGGTTTGGCTAACTACAGGTAAAATCAACTTTATCGTTTATTAACAATGACACCCCCCACCGTTAGTTGACTTTAGTCAAAGTTAACAGTATCAGGGGTATTTTCGTCTTTTTCAATTTTTAATTTTATTTTATTAAATAATAAATCAAAAAATTAAAATAAAATAATTTAAAAATTAAAATAATAATAAAATTAATAAAAAATAAAAAATTAATTAATTTAAATCCATTTTCCAGATCGAATCTCAACCGTCCATCAAGATTAATGAAGGGTTGAGATTCAATCTGAAAATGGATCTAAAAAATATATATATATATATTTTTTGGGATCTTCGAAGAACCCAGAAGGGTTCGATCGAAGATCCCAAAAAAAATTTTTTTTTTTTTTTTTTGGGTGGAGTTCCAATCTCCAGATTGGATCTCTACCGTCCATCAGATTTGATGGACGGTGGAGATCCACACTTTAATTTTTTTTTTTTAAATTAAAAAATTTATAATAATTTTTTTTATTTAATAAAAAGAAAATATTGTTTGAGGGGTAGTTTGGTCATTTTAAGGGTAACAGTTGGTCAACCGTTAAATCTAACGGAAGTCAACTAACGGTAGGGGGTGTCATTGTCAATAAACGATAAAGTTAATTTTACCTGTAGTTGACCAAACCTCAGGGGATGTGAGTGCAATTAGCTCGTGTACATTTTATATAATGATGTCACCCACTTTGCAATTATGTAGCTAATGATGACGTCCATTCATTTCGTGAAACACACATGGCAATGTTTTCCATTCATTTCGTGAAACACAGATGACAACGTGACGTGTTTCGCCAAGCAGTAAAGTTGTGGAAAAAAATCACTGGTTCAAGTTAATGGTCAACAATTTACAACGAATCTAATATTTTAATAAAAAATAAAAGGGTTATTATTATTCTCCACCCTATAGTTTAGATTATTCTCTATTTTCTACCCTATAGTTTCATTTTTCTCTTTTTTACGCCCTTTATTTTATAAAAATCTCTAAAAAACACCCTACCGTTAAATTCCGTTAAAAAATTAACAGTTAACTATTAAATTTTTAAGGGTATAATAGTAATTTAAAAAATAAAATAAATAAATAATTTTAAACTACAAAATCTTAATTAAAAAATAATATAAAAATAAGATTTTTTTATTCTTTCATCTACCCCACCCACCCTTTTCTCTCATCGCCCCACACCTACTCATCTCTCATTTACTTTTTTCTCTTTTCTCTTTCTTTCTCTCAGATTTTTTTTTCTCTTTCTCCTTCTTTATCTTTTCTCTCTCTTTTTTTCTCTCTCTCTCTCCTTCCTCCTCACCGATCACTAATCTCTCTCTCTCCTTCTTCCTCAACCCTCCTCTTTCTCTTCCTCTTCTCTTTTTTTGATGGTGAAAATGGGGAGTCTAGGTTGTAGGGTGGGGGGGTATTGGGGTTTTGGACTGGTGGCTTTGAGGGAGGTTCTGTGGTGGTTGACTGGTTGTGTAGTTTTGATGGGGTGGAGGGGTGGTTGTGGTTGTGGATTGATGTGGTTTGTTAATTTTTTTTTTTTTGAACTGTTATTTTTTTTTATTTTGGGTTTGTGGACTGGTGGAGATCCAGAGTGGATCTCCACCGTCCATTTTTGAGATGGACGGTAGATATCCGTTCTGAATCCTACCACTATTTTTTTAAATTTTTTTTTGGATTTTTGGACTTTGGAAATTCAGATTGAATCTCCACCCCTTGTTATATTTTTTTTAAAATTTTTTTTTTATTTTGAGTTTGAGATGGACGACCCACCACTTGTTATATATTTTTTTTATTTATTTTGAGTTTGATGCCCACCATCCATCAGCTGAAGATGGACGGTGGAAATTTAATCTGGATCTCCACTTATTATATATATATTTTTTAAAGAAAATTAAATTTTTTTTTATTTTGAGTTTGATCCCCATCGTCCATCAGATCTGATGGATGGTGGGAATTTATTTTTTATTTATTATATTTAAATAGTATTTAATTATTATTTTAAAGAATAAGGGCAAAATAGTCTTTATAATTGAAATACTAACAGAAGTTAAGAGAGGGTGTAAAAGAGAGAAAAATAAAACTATAGGGTAAAAAATAGAGAATACTCTAAACTATAGGATAGAGAATGATAATAACCCAAAATAAAATTACAACAATCAACAGCATGGAGATATTAATGATCCGAGGCCGGGCCGCGTACCGGGCTGGACCCGAACTGAATGGAAACAAAATAAAACCCAATTGTTATCTACTCGGTTATCGGATCAGGCAAACCCAATTATCCCTTTTTTTTTCTTTTTTAATGTTTCTCCTACTTAAAATTTTCTATTAAAAAAAAAATACTAAAATACATATAAATAATGCACCCACAAAATACAAATCCTAAACCTAGCTCAAAACGCTATCAACAGCTACACAACTAACAAGTTACTCTCTCGTTGAATCATTTTTCTTGATAATACAGTCCAAGTCTTTGTTAATGGAGGATGGAAATTTACAAAGAAATTGACCATTTCTTGAACAATCTTCTCCTAAAGTCCTCAGCCCAACTAAGCGAAGCGTAATTGACCATTTGACTCTTCTCGTTAATTTTTGCATAAATCCAATTCCATATATGCTGCCGGCAATTGGACGGCTAGCTAGTCCACCTATGCTTCTCACATTCTTAGTAACAGCAAACGCGAAAATGTCGTCAAATCGTCGACTTATAACGGCAGCTTTCCTTTTAAAATTATGTAATTCAACAACGTTGTTGTTTTTCTTGTTTTTATTTGTTTGTTTTTTCTTCACTAGAGAAGACACACCCTATGGTGAAGATATTGCTTTTAAGAATTACGAACTGGTATTCATTTCTTAGGGGGAAAAAATATATGAAAAAAACAATACTTTGGTTGGAATATAATTTGTTTTACATGGCAAATCTTATCCAATTCCAGCAAATGTTGCCAAACTATACTTTAAATTTGACAGTATTGTCATTGATACCGTTGAATTTATTTCCTTCTTCAAAAATATATAAATTAAGTTATCATAATATTGTTCATCTATTTATAGTTTAAATGGTTAGTGTATTTTATTATTCACTTTAGTGGTGGAGTTCTTAAGTCGTACAAATATGCATTTACCAATATGTGTGGATAATTTTTTCCCTTATTATGATGGTAGATATATGGAACTGCACGTTTAATGATTAATCTCTGTAGATACCGTTAGACTTGTTATTAATTTTTTGATTGTATAATTCAAAAAAAAAAAAAGGTGACCTTAAAATTTTCTAAGTTATCATGCCAGCAAAACCCTTGCATGCATGCTTTCCTAAGAAAAATGGCAATTATTATTTTAATTTCTCAATATTTATATGTGCATTTAATTAAGGGAGATTTTTATTTTGGTCCTTAACTTTTAGGAAAATTATTATTTTTTTAAACCAGTTTTATTTATTAGTATTATTGGACCCTAACTTTCTGAGAACATATCAATTTGGTCATTCTGTTAGTCAATCAGTAAGTCAAACTTAACTGTTCTAGGGGTATTTTTGTCTTTCAACATATCCCTAATTAAAAATTTTAAATTAAAATATCCACTGTCCATCAAAATTGATGGACGGTAGAGATTATATAGAAATTTTTTTAAAAAAATAAAAATTGTAAAATAATTTTTTTTCAATTTAATTTTTTTTACTGTTTAAAAAAAAATTGATGTTCTTGGTATATCTTCACCAAGAACAAACCAAAAAAAAAATTGAATTGGGTTCGAAGATGAACCCAGGGTTCTGGGTTCGATCGAACCCAGTTCAACTTCAAATTTTTTTTTTTTTTGGTTTGTTCTTAGTGGAGATCCAGATTGGATTTCTACCGTCCATCAATCTGGATCTCTACCGTCCATCATTGTTGATGGACGGTAGAGATCCAATCTGGATTTCTACCAAGAACATCAATTTTTTTTAATAGTAAAAAAAAAATTAAATTGAAATTTTTTTAATTTTTTTAAAAAATATTTCCATATAATCTTCACCGTCCATCAATTTTGATAAACGGTAGAGATTCATTTAAAATTATTTTTTAAAGGCATATAAAAATATTTTAAATTTTTTAATTAAAACTTAATCTAAAATGATCACACTACCCTTCTAATTATTAATATATTTTTTTTAAAATTTGAGGTTAAAATTATAATTTCTACTTATTTAAATAGTGTCAAGGGCAAAACAGTCTTTTTATAATTCTATTAAGTTTGACCGATAGAAATTTAGTCATAGGGATTAAATTAATACATTTTCTAAAAGTTAGGGTCTAAAGATACTATTAATTATAATTTATTTAAAAAATTGATAATATCTAAAAAATTAGGGACTAAAATAAAAAATCCCCCTTTAATTAATTAATTATCCCAATTCAGCCTTCTAATTGCAGTACTGTCCAAATACCACTTGGAACAGTTTACGAGTCTGGAGAGTTTGATAATTGATACAAGTGGACTCTCTGGAGAGTTTGAAAATTGACACTAGTGGAGCGTTGCCTCTGAATTTTCTTTCTTGTCAAATTAATATAAGATTCAAAACTTGTAGACTCACGTTTTGGACCCTTAAATGGAATGGAGACACAACACGAAACCATTCCTGCATGAATGTTTTCCAATGAAAAGCTGCCAAAAAGATAATTATCAATATTATATGATTATTTTATTTTCTCGATATTTATACGCGCATTTAATCCCAATCAGGTGGATTGCCCCTCTATTAATGCAAGCTACAGTCGCCTTTGAGCCACTGTTGAGGCGACTGTTATTAAGAATCGCTCTTGCTGAGCGACAACCAGCGTTGTCCCCTTTTTTTTTTTTTTAACTGATTCTCTCGCATTTATAATTTTAGTCTCATATTATTAAATTAAAATATTTTAATACTTAAATATAAATCAAAATCAAAATCAACTTTAATAAAAAATTAAAACTAAAAATAAGAATAAAATTTGACCAAAATTTTATAATCAAACGAAAATATAACTAAAAATTAATTAGTTTATTCATAATAATAAGATATTATTAACGTGCGAATCTGGTCAACGTGGTAAATTGGTGAATACTTGATATTTGAAGGATTTGAGTAAAAAGAGATAATAAGAGAAGGATTTTTAAAGTGGTTCGGCTTCAAGGAATGTATATATCCACTGTTCTTTGTATTAAATCGAGCTCGCTGTGTGATTCTGCAGAGCTCGCTTATACTAGTGTTTTCTGCAAAAATTGGTAACCTTTGTAATAGGGGTATCTCGCTCCTTTCATAGTGTGAAGGGGCGGGAGTCATCTTATTTTACATGGAATCTAATTACATGTTTTAAGGGAGAAAATCTATCCCTTAATGGTCGTGGTTTAATATAAATGTGATAGCTGATTGTGAGGAATTTGAGTTTGATTGGAAGTGTGATTAGTTGACCGATAGTGATTCCCGAATTCTTGGGATTATTCCTTAAATTAGGGCTTCGTGCTGCGTCGTCCTGCGATCTAAGGACTTTGTGATCGGTGAACTACAGGCTATCTTCTTGGTGGACCACTGGTTCTGCGAGGTGCTGTACTTTGAGTCTTTTGTTGCTCTTTCGTGGTTTATTCCAACCTCGGATTAAGATTGAATATCATAAAGCTTTACCAGAGTATATCACTCAAGTTTGACCTAGAAGATCTCTACAATCTCGAATGCAAGTAATCACTACAACAATTGGCAAATTAAGAGGATGCGTGCGGCAAATTGAAAATTTAAACCCAAGTGGCGCTTCAGAAAAAGATATCGTAAGTATTCGTTAAATTTGAATTATATTTATTTTATCAAATTCATTTAATTCTTATGTTGATCTTATTTTGAAAACTTTTTGTTTTTTGTTTTTTTTTACAGTTAAATCGGGCCAAAGCTTTACTAGCAGAATATCAGAATTTTAAAAAAGGATTTAAATTTGATCACTTGTGGCCCCTACTTAAAGATACTGAAAAATATACTGATAATATCATGATAACTCCAAGTCGTCGAAAGCAAAATGATTGCACCAACGAAGCGTTACAATCAGGCTCTCCCTCATCAAAGTCTCCGAGAGAATCGTCATTCTGTGTTGATTTAAATGCAGACTTTGAAAGGGAAGACCCAATTCATAATAATAGTGATTCATTTGGACGACCTGCTGGAGTTAAGAAAGAAAAAACGAAGAAGAAACAAGGTGAGGAGATGATACAATTTTGTAAATCCATGAAAGAAGAAAATAAGCAACTGACAAATATGTTCAAAGAAAGCAAAGCCTGTATGCAAGAAACTCAGTCTCTAATGCAAAATGATTATCAACTCCAACTTTTACGAGCTCAAAATGAGGCAAAAAAATTAGAGTTGCGAGAACGATGTGAAGAAAATAAAATTTTAGAGAGAGATGTAGATTCCATAAACGATCCAATGGTACGTGATGCTTTACGAAGTGAACAAATGAGAATTTATGCTAAAAGGGCTTGTGATCAACAATTTGAAGGAGGAAGTGGATCATCTAATACCTTTAGCCAATTTTTTGGTGGTTCTGGAGGAAGTAGATATAACCTTTCGGATTAATAAATGGTTATTTAGAATTTTCATTATCGTATGTTTTATTATTAAATTATGTTTTAATTTGCTTTATTTTGTATTTTCATTTCAGATATGTATTTAATTTCACTTAATTTTAATGTTATTATTTTTATTATATTAATGTATTTTTATATTATAATTATTACAAATTTAATTTTAAATAAAAAATTTAGAGATGAGATAAAAATTGGATTAAATAAATTAAATATATAATATTGGGTTCATTTTGAAGATCTAGACGAGATCTTTCCGACGGTATTTTTTTATAATATTTTAATTTATAAATTTTATTATTTCTCAAATTTTATAAATATATTAAATTGATAAAAGGATATAAAGGAAATAAAATTTATTTGAACTAACTAAAGAAGGATAAAATAGGAAATTTATAAAAGTTAAAAAAATTTGGTGTGGTGAATAGTTAATTTTGGTGTGTTACTATTCACCACACCAAATTTTATTTTTTGGGAAGTGGGATTTGGAGCACCAAATCACACCAAAACACCAAAATGGTGCTACATTGGCCTTGCTCAAAGCATGCTCCATAAAAATGCATTTTTAACACCAAAATAGTGTAATATTTGGTGTTCTACATTGGCGTTGCCCTAAGAAAAATTATAAGTTTATATATATATATATATATATATATATATATATATATAGGGTTGTGTTGTAATTTTATATGGGGCTTATTGTAAATTTTACCTATATATTTATAGAAGGGTTTAAAAATAATTCACCATTTTAGAATGGCTAAAAATGATTGTTTTTTCATTTAAGGCTAAAAATAATTTTTCACATACTTATTATGTCATTTTTGAATTTATCCCTATATTTAATTGTGTATTAAATAATAATTTAAAATCTATCAAATTTTATAGAGTTATGACAAGATTTATCATTTAAACAATTTCTACAAAGTCAGTAACTTTTTGAATCCATCTAAATTTATTTGGACTTTTTAAAATTTCCAATTGAATACATCTAAATTTTAGTAAAATCTTTAAAAAGGAGGGCTAGCAGCAGTCTCCTAAGGAGACTGCTGCAGCAGAGTCACTCCAAGGACCAACCTTGGAGTGACAAGTGTCTTGACATTTAATTGTTTTTAAAAATTTTACAACTAATTTTGTTTTAGTCCTCCTACTTCTATTTTTAATTTTTATAATCCTAAATTATTATATAAATTTATTAATTTAGTCCACATAATTAAAATTTTAATAATTATACAAACTAAATAAAAATTAAAATGGATTGTCTTACACCTAATAATAGGATATTGATATTAAATGATACATTTTACTTACTATTATACTATATATATTATGTGTCTAATTAAATAATATAAAATAATCATAAAATAATATAAAAATATAAAAAATATTGTCACCTGAGAAAATGACGTTTTCCTAGTTTCCTCCATAGAGGCTACCTATTTTAATGTTCTAACGTAAATGATACTCAAAATTAATTGTTAACAAAATTTAAAAAGAAAAATAAAAATGAAAATTGATAATAATTAAAATTGAAAAATTAAACAACATGATTAAAGTAATTTATTAATATTTTATACAATTAAAAATGTAAATTTGAAAAACCAAATAGGTCGTCTTCACAAAACAAGCCAACAAGACGTCACTTCCTCATGTAATAATATTTAATTAGTAGACACATAATATATATGTATAAAAATATAGTATAATAGTATGTATTATAAGTAGGTAAAATATATCTTTTAATATCAATATCCTATTATTAGAGGTAAAACAATCCATTTTTATTTTTATTTAGTTTATATGATTAGTAAAATTTTAATTATGTGGATTAAATTGATAAATTTATAATAATTTTGAGTTATAAAAGTTAAAAATAGAAATATGAGGATTAAAATAAAATTAATTGTAAATTTTTTAAAAATAATTAAATACCAAGACACGTGTCACTCCAAATTTAGTCCTTGGAGTGACTGTGCTACAAGAGTCACCATAGGCTATTGGTGCTAGCACTCCTAATCTTTAAAATTCTACATTAATTGAATGAAAACTTTAAAATCCTATATTGAATATATCCGCATAAAAATCTGAATTGATTTTTAAAATCTTTTAAATTTAAACCAAACCCTATATTTAGTATACCCTTAATTTCAAGGACGGTTGCAGCTTATACTGAGTATAAACTGGAATAACCGAAAGGAAATTAAAAGGCAATAATATATGAGTCGTATTGAATACTCTAGGTGATGCTTCTCGATCAAAACTCAGAGCAACAATTTAATTCATTGTTGACATTTATGTAAGCATTGAATTCTAGCCAATATATATTTTAAAAGAGAGAGGAAAAAAAAAGAAAAAGAAAACAGAACAAAAGATTTAAATACATTTGTAAGATTGAAAAATAATCTCGTATCATTTACATTAACACAAACATTCACACAAATAAATTAAAGGAGGATCTGAATATGAAATATAATACCTACTAACTTTCCTTCAATTAAAAGAAAATAATACATTCCAATTTATAGGGAGGAGAACTAATCTGATAAACGTTGGAGTCATAAACCAAATCACTAATTAATTAAGTCTAATCCTAACGCATAATGATTAATTTAATCTAATAACATAATAAATATAAAATAAAAATAATTATGAGGCTTGGTTTAATTTAATCATGCCCCTTTAAATCAAGACTCCACAAAATTAAATTAATCTTGTCACATATGCTGTGATTACTGATTGGTATGACAATCTTGCACGAATGGTGGATTTGATGAATTGGCGACCTTTTGAGTTCACTGGTGATGTCGTATTCGTTCTAAATTCAGCTGATCACCGTATATCGGACAACGAAGATGAGATTTGGTCTCGGCTTTGGTTTGTTCTCCAAGCAACTTTGGAACATGGAATGTAACGCCCCAAATTTTCCGTAATTATGAAAAGTATATTATTTTTATGGTGCATTTGGATGATAATGAGTCCAATTGAATATTGGTGAAGTCAATTTGGTAATTTGATAAGTATGGAATATTTTTGGAATAATGATTGAGATGGAATGTGATTATGAATAAATTTGTGCCATTGGAGAATTTTAAGAAGTTTAAGGGAGCAATGGTAATTAGAAAGATATTTGTATATGTATGTGAGTATGTGTGTGAGTGTTTACACACAAGAAACATTTATTAAAAAAACAAAAAAAAAGAAAAAGATTGGAGAGCACAAAAGCATTCTCTAAAATCTCAAAAACAAATGAAGACATGAATAGCAGAGACAGAATAGGCGAGAGAGTGCTCGCGTGAGAGAAGAAAGAAGAGAGAAGAGGAGAGAGAACGAAGAGAGAGAAAGGAAAGAGAAGAAGAAGGAGAAGGAAATTGACGTTGGTGCAGAAGGGTTTTGTGCTCAGAATAATATTTCAGGTTTGGTGTTATTTTTTTTGTATTTTTCAGATTTTTCAGAAATTTTCGGAATTGTTATATTATATTGATTTTAGTTTATTTGAGATATATGGATAATGATTTGTTGTTTGCAATTGATTTTGGAATAATTTGGTATATATATTGTTTGTAATTAAATGAATTTCGAATATATATATATTGTTATATATATATTATTTATAATGATATTGATTTTATATATATATATATTGTGGTAATAAAAGTAAGTATTTTGATTATATATATATATATATATTGTTATATATATATATTGTGACAATAAATTAATTGTGATATATATATATATATATATTGTGGTAATAAAAGTAAGGATTTTGATTATATATATATATATATATATATATTGTTATATATATATATTATTTGTAATGATTTTGATTATTTTGATTTTATATATATATATATTGTGACAATAAATTAATTGTGAATATATATATATATATATATATTGTTATTGATTTGGATTATATGTATTTGGAATATTCTGGATCCGTAATATTGTTTACGAAAAATATTGTGAATTGACTTTTCGATATGTTTTGATTATAGTAATATTACGGAGAATAATATTAATATATATATATATATATATATTATTTTGCGATATATTTCGAAAAGTTATTCGGGGCATTTGGATTTACTATGGATTTATGATATATAATTGCACGTGATTTTAAATGTGATTTGAAGTGATTTCTGGATTCAGAAATATTTTTGGAAATGAGTTTGTAATTTGTTTGTATATGTATTTTGATGCGATTCGAATTCCGAAAATGTGTATACTGATTTGGATATAATTTCAGAATGTAAATTGATGATTCTGTTCTGAACAATTATATGATTTTTGAAAAATGATTTGGCTCTGATATATGTAGACATAGATATGGATATAGGAGATTGACATGTCAATTGGGTTCTCTGAGTAGTACTACGCCTATATGTTGATAGAGGTACCACCCCTTGCGGGTTGGGAAATTTGATCTGGGATACGCAGCGGGTCCTCCGTTGGTGTCCAACTCTGATATGTATATGGGATACGCAGCGGGTCCTCCGTTGGTATCCAACTCTGATCTGTATAGCCCGTAATCCAGTCCAAAAAGTATGTTTAGTATATCAGGAGCCTGCAATGGAATTAAAAATGTGATATGATCTGTATATGATTTGAGATGAGAAATTATTTGATTTGGTATTATTATGTTTTCATAAGATATTTATTTTGATTTTCGATGGATTTATTGATATTTGCTTCAATATGATATGTGTTTCAGTTTTCCGATGGATTTGTATATTCGAAATGTTATTTGATTTGAAACGTATTTTATATTGGGAAGTGATTTACGAATATTTGACTTGACTTGTTGTTAATGTGAATATATGTTTTGACTTGTATTTGCTTTGACTTGAGCCCCAAATTGATTATTTATTTGTCAGTATATTGATTTAACTGGTATTACAGTGTAAGTGGAAATATAGTTTTCTGTACACCCACTAAGCTATATGCTTAGCGTGTTGAGTTTTCTCACACGCAGGGAAAAGAATAGTTGAAGGGGACAAGGATCAGAAAGAGTAGAATCTGCTGAGATAGTAATCAGAGTCACATCACTCTTGCATTTTTGGTAGCCCACTACATATTTGATGTTTTATATGTATTATATCGGCCTGCATGGACAAGAATGTTTTTGTAAATATTTGAAATGGTATTTAGTTTTTATGTATGTTTTGTAATATTTGGGCCCTTGGATTTTAATGTTTTTGAAGTTGAATATTTAATAGTATTTAATATAATTTGTTTTGGTAAGTCGCACCGGATATGGAAGGGTACGCAATTTAATTTGCGATTATAGAAGTGTGGATTTTATGAATTGTAAAAACAGATTTTGGAAAGTCAGAAAAACAGAGGAAACTCTGGCGAAATTTTCAGAAAATCTTTTTGGACCATAATTTAAATATTTATTTGGATCATTACTTAAAAGTTTGGTTTTGAAATTTGTTTTCCGTATCCGGTAGCGCTCCCCGATTCGGTCCGAGCGGATTCGGGTCGGAGGGTGTTACATGGAATGAATAGTGGAACTCTACCCATCAGCCTGCTGAAGCTTCTGGTGACGGCGATGACAACCCAGTCAGTGGCAATGGTGAAAGACAACGAGATAAACTTCAATACTTCATCAACATATACGTTAAATTAACTAGAACTGGTATTCATTTCTTAGGGGGAAAAATATATGAAAAAAGCAATACTTTGGTTGGAATATAATTTGTTTTACATGGCAAATCTAATCCAATTCCAGCAAATGTTGCCAAACTATACGTTAAATTTGACAGTATTGTCATTGATACCGTTGAATTTATTTCCTTTTTTTTTTCTTTGTTCAAAAACATATAAATTAAGTTATCATAATATTGTTAATCCATTTATACTTCAAATGGTTAGTATATTTTATTATTCACTTTAATGGTAGAGTTCTTTAAGTCGTACAAATATGTATTTATCAATATGTATGGATAGATTTTTCCCTTATTGTGACAGTAGATATCCGGACTGCACATTTAATGATTGATTTCGATAGATACTATTAGACTAAATTGTAATTAATTTTTTGATTTTATAATTCAAAAAAAAAAGTTATCTTGAAATTTTCTAAGATATTATGCCAGCAAACCCTTGCATGCATGCTTTCCTAAAAAAACAGCAATTATTATTTTAATTTCTCAATAATTATATATGCATTTAATTAATTAATTATCCCAATTCAGCCGTCCACAACTACAAATTAAGATATATATATATATATATATATATATATCATAGAAGTAGAAGCAATCAACTAATTGCAGTACTGTACAAATACCACTTGGAACAGTTTACGAGTATGGAGAGTTTGATAGTTGATACAATTGAAGTGACCTCAAATTTTATTTCTTTATCTTGTGAAATTGATATAAGAATTCAAAGCACATAGACATAGACTCACGCACTATGGATTCTTAAATGGGGATGGAGACACAACACAGGCCCCAACTGCATGCATGCTGGAATTTGATATTTTTAAATAGACCAATTTTGACTCAATTTAATGCTGGAATGTGATATCACGTCCTAACCTAAATGCACGGTATTTTTGGTCTAGTATTTCCTGACAGTTGGATAACTGACAAAATTGAAGATTATTCAAAACATAAGCCACTTGATAGCAAGTTAACGGCTGACAATTAAGAAGGATAATTCCAATTTTATTGACATTATTTAATTTTTTTAATCAAGCCGTCTACTAATAAATTTTTGTTTCATATAAACCAATATTGACTAAATTAATAACTAAAATTTAGTGTACAGTGCCACTTGGAACTGTTACGAGTTGCACGACCGTCCATCTTTTGCCTCTGAATTTTCTTTGTTGTCAAATTAATATAAGAATTCAAACCTTGTAGACTCACGTTTTGGACCATTCCTGCACGTATGTTTTCCAATGAAAAGCTGCAAAAAAAGATAATTATCAATATTATATGATTATTTTATTTTCTTGATATTTATATGTGCATTTAATCCCAATCAGGCGGATTGAGGGGGACACTGCCCCCTCTATTTTTTAATATATATATATTCTTTATTTAATTTTAATTTTTTTTTTTATTTTCCTGTCTTGATGTTCAAATATAATTTTTTAACTCGTTTCTGATCCCAATTCAGCCATATATATATATATATAATAAAGAAGCCTTGAATGTAGAAAAATATCAATCTTGACTAAATTTAACAAGGCTGGAATGTGAAAGCATAACTAATTGCATTACTGTAGAAATACCACTTGGAACTGTTTGCAAGTCTGGACAGTTTTATAATTGATACAAAGTAGCCTCAGATACTTCTTTACCTTGTGAAATTGATATAAGAATTCAAAGCGCATAGACTCACGTATGGATCCTTAAATGGGAATGCAGACACGACAACACAAGTCACTGCATCAAGTCAAATGCATGCCTGAACAAGAAGGGTTTTTTTTTTATCTATTGATATAATTTGAGATAGGTTTTTATTTTCATTTTTTATAAACCAAAAAAAAAATGAATAAGATAAAAAAAGAAAAATCTTAATACGCAATAAGACTAAGATATTAGGTTTACTTATGAAACCAAGTCCATGCATGCAATGGGACCACGAAGAGAGTTGTATATACTGTACGGACTTAGACTTTGCACACGGTTACACAATTACGAACCACTTAGGGGGAGTGTATTCAACGTAGAGTTCGTTAGAGTTTTGTAAATTTTTTAGTGATAGATTTGGTGGAGTTCATGGAATTCATAGATTTTATATACATTTTGTTAGAATTATGTATAGAGTTTGTTGAACTTTTTCATAGAGTTATATGGAATCAAGAATTTGATGGATTTTTGAATTCGGAATATAGTTTGTTGAACTTTTTGATAGTGTTATATAAAATTAGATGGATTTTTAATAATTTGTCTTTAAGAAATATATATTTAATTGTGCATTAAATAATAGTTTAAAATCTATCAAATTTTATAAAGTTATGACAAGATTTATCATTTAAGCAATTTCTGTAAAATCAGTAACTTTTTCAATACCCCTAAATTTATTTGGACTTTTTAAAATTTTCAATTGAATACATCTAAATTTTAGTGGAATCTTTAAAATTATACAGTAATTGAATGAAAACTTTAAAATCCTGGATTGAATATACCGGTATAAAAGTCTGAATTGAATTTTAAAATATTTTATATTTAAGCCAAACTCTAAACTTAGTATACCCTATTAAGGATGGTTGCAACTCATACTGAGTATAGACTGGAATAACCGAAAGAAAATTAAAAGGCAATAATATATGAGTAGTATTGAATACTCTATGTGATGCATCTCGATCAAAACTCAGAGCAACAATTTAATTCATTGTTGACATTTATGTAAGCATTAAATTCTAGCCAATATATATTTTAAAAGAGAGAGGGAAAAAAAAAAGAAAAAGAAAAACAGAACAAAAGATTTAAATACATTTGTAAGTTTGAAAAATAATCTGGTATCATTCACAAATCCAAACATTCACACAAATAAATTGAAGGAGGAACTGAATTTGAAATATAGTACTAACTTTCATTCAATTAAAAGAAAATAATACATTCCAATTTATAGGGAGGAGAACTAATCTGATAAACATTGGAGTCATAAACCAAATCACTAATTAAGTAAGTGTGATCCTAATGCGTAAAGATTAATTTAATCTAATAACATAATTGTTGGAAATAAAACACTCAAACAACTTTTATTTAAACTCAAAATAAATATTACAAGAAAAACTCTCACTCAAGAACTAACTCACTCGTTTGCTTCTTCTTCATTCACTTAGAAGCTGCTTCTTGATGCCTAAACCAAAATGGGGATGGGGTATTTATACTACTTACAAATCATTTTAGACCACACAAATAAACTAATCCAAAATTATAATAACTATACACTTCATCCTTCTACATCCTTCCAATTGATCACATAATTTTTATACCTAATTACCAAACCCTAGAGAATTCTAGATAAAGGGCTTGGACCTTATTTATGGACTTGGACTCTAATTTATTTGGGCTTGGCTTTGGGCTCTCATAATAGTTCGGGCCTTCAAATGGTTTGGGCCTAAAACAAGTTTACACTTCAACACCCCCCTTTAAACTTGTTTTACCATGCCAAGCAAACTTCTTAATCTCGAAAAATCTTCAAAACTGAGTGGCTTGGTGAAAATATCTGCAATTTGATCTTTGGACTTCACGTACTCCATTTGCACATCCTTTTTCGCTATGCACTCCCTTATGTAGTGGTAACGAGTATCAATATGCTTGCTTTGATCATGGAACACTGGATTCTTTGCTAGGGCAATGGCTGACTTGTTGTCGACACAAATCTCAGTTGGCTCTTCTTGTGGCAAACCCAATTCTTTCAGCAAATTTCTGAGCCATATTACATGACAAACGCACGAAGTAGCAGCTACGTATTCGGCTTCACAAGTGGATAGGGTGACAATCGGTTGCTTCTTTGACATCCATGTGAAAGATGTGTTTCCCATAAAGAACACAAACCCACTGGTGCTCTTCCTGTCATCTATGTCTCCACCCCAATCACTATCGCTATATCCCACAAGCTTGTAATCATTAGAAATTGAATAAAACAAACCAAAATCAATTGTACCTTTGATATAACGGAGGATTCGCTTAGCGGCTTTAAAATGGGTGGTTGTATCGACTCTCCATGTATCGACTCACAAGTCCAACAGCATAAAGAATATCTGGCCTTGTGCACGTCAAATAGCGTAAGCTTCTGTAGTAGCCAAAATATGTCTGGCCCAAAGTATGGCCCAAAGACAAAGCCCATAGCTAAAAGTGGGACTACACTCTCATGTAGTACGACGGTGGCTCAGCATGAAGATCAAGTCGCACGACATGAAACACCATCATATAGACGTACTAGTTCGAAGATCTTGTCGCACGACATGAAGCACTCATGTAGTACGACGACGTACTAGTCCGAAGACTATGTCGCACGACATGAAGCACTTATGTAGTACGACCGTGCTACATCACCCAATCATGGTCCAGATTGACAAGAAACCTACATGTCGTACGACATAGCATCTCCGTCGCTCCGAGGGAGACCAGATTGTGATCTGCTTTGAAACAGGTCCTACAACGTCATAATGACACTTGATGGCAGCCCAATCAAAAGAAGCACCCAGATGCTTTCTTGGTGGAAGACAGAGAAGAGAGAATGATGAGATCCCTCAAAAAGGAGAAACATCAGTCTCCTATAAAGAGAAGGATAATCCCTCATAAAAAGGAGGGCCGAAAAACTAAGAGAAGGAGATTACTAAGAAAAAGCCACACCCTACGGCCATTGTGGAACTTCTCCGATCACCCTCCGATCTTACACCCCCCTTTGATCAGAAAAACCCCAACTGTGAAGATAGCAGGAAGTATTCCTTACTCATCGCCATTTACAAACATTACACTTTTACTAGCACTCGCTAACTTGACCGTCGGAGTGACTTTGGCCGGCACCACCCCGGTGTCCCAGACGTCCTGCGGGTCACGTGCGTTCTGTCTTTGCAGGTTGTAGTGCCCCGTGTCCCCGAGCGATTTTTGAGGACTACAATTTGGCGCCCACCGTGGGGCCCGACAATCTATAAGCAAGCTAAGGTAGAACGCGACAACGCCGACTATGTCATCTGACGATTTTCATCACGATGCGATGGAGGTTAGGGTACAACTCCTCATATCCCAAATGCAAGAGAATACCCAAAGGCTCCAAGCACTCGAACAAGAGAATCAACGAGTGTTGGCAGAGAACCAAGAATTGCAAAATAGGATCAGTTCGCTCACTGCCGTACGACCATTTGGAGACGCTTCGACGTCCCAACCCGTGCCATTCGAGCAAGCCGCTCACGCTACTTATTACGCGCCAGTCCGCCCGGACGAACATGGTACTACTGCTAGAGACCTCGATCCAACCCACGTAGGCTCAGAGCCCAACATTCGAGTTACGAGTGGACCCCATATCGTCGCACGACATACGGCAGAGAATATACCAAATGGGATGGGAGGACATCGATCAGACGACGTGGCAAGAGCTACACAAGGAGTGCCACCTATATCCACTCCCAATGGCAACGTCGGCTCAACCCAACCAACCATCCCGCTACAAGGAACGTCATCCGGCCCTTCGCATTCGGCGCCGTCAGACCTAAACCAAGTAAACGCCGAGCCGACCTTGGCCAACCGGGACTTAGCACGAAGGTTCATAGAGATGGAAGCACTCATCCAACGTATTCCGGGAATGCCCACTCCTATAAAGAAAAGTGCGGCTAATAGTTTTGCCGACTCTCCCTTCGTCGACACAATAGCATTGGTGGAGATGCCAAGGAAGTTCAACTTTCCAGGGATGAAGCAGTACGACGGTACGACAGATCCCGACGAACACATTGCGCAGTATCGACAACGAATGTTCACGGCCGCCATCCCTCGTGACCTTAGGGAAGCATGCATGTGCAAAGGTTTCGGTTCGAGCCTCGTGGGGCCAGCGCTACAATGGTACACCAACCTCCCCAATGTTTCCATCAACTCTTTTGCCCAACTCACTGACACCTTCGTAGAGCAGTTCGCCAGTAGCCGAAAGCTAGAAAAGCAATCTGACGACCTCTATACAATCAGCCAAAGGAGGGGTGAACGCCTACGAGACTTTGTAGGCCGGTTCAACCATGAAAAAGTATCCATCCCTCATTGTAACCCGGCGACAGCCATATCAACCTTCCGCAAGGGTCTACTCTATGATTCCGATCTATACAAAGAGCTCACCAAATACCCTTGTAAAACCATAGAAGACGTCCCCGCCAAGACATGGGCACAGATAAAATGGGAAGAGGATGAAGTAAACCATAAACCTAGTGGAGCGAACTACAAGGAGAATAAGTCGGAGAGGATGGTCGAACAACGAATCAATGCTCGACGCAGTGGGCCATACCCGACCGTACCCCGAAGGGACGGCCGTATGATGTACGAGCGCTGGCGCGACGACAGACCACCAAGGCCGTTCGTTCGTCCAAAAAATATAGCACCGGAATACAACTTGAACATCAGACCAACGGAAGTAGTTGCCATACTCAAAGGAATGGGTAGGTCGGTTCGGTGGCCAGACAAGATGATGAGCCCGCCGGATCAAAGAGACGACTCTAAATGGTGCGAATTCCATGGAGACCACGGCCATCGAACTGAACATTGCGTGGCGCTACGATTGGAAGTGGCCGAACTACTCAAGAAAGGCCACCTTAAAGAATTCCTGACTGATAAAGGTAAGCAAACTTTTATGAATAAAGAAAGGTCGCGCGACATTGCTTCAATACCACCACCAGAACCTCCCAAACACGAGAGAACTGTGAACGTCATCTCTGGCGGGTCTGAAGTGAATGGAGCAACCTACTCGGAAGCAAAGCGCCACTCGCGACAGGCCGGTCGTACGGACGTCCAACAAATTCGTACGACGGATCCCACGTGTAACTACCCAATCAGTTTCAGCAGCGATGAACATATGGACTTGTTCAATCCCCACCACGATGCACTAGTTATCTCACTGACGGTGGCCAATTGTTTGATCAGACGGATCCTGGTGGACAATGGAAGTTCAACGAATGTACTCTTCCTCGGCGCGTTGAAAGAGATGCATATTGACGAGTGTAACATCGTGCGTCGTTCCACAATCCTTGTAGGATTTAGTGGGGAACACAAGAACACTCTGGGAGAAATCACCCTTCCAGTCTACGCGGAAGGCGTCAACTTGAACACGCGTTTCCTCATCCTAGACTGCCCGTCGTCCTACAACATAATCATGGGTCGTCCATGGATTCATGAGATGAGGGCAGTTCCCTCAACGTATCATCAGGTCATCCGTTTCCCTACCAGGTGGGGAGTTCACGAGATCCGAGGGCAGCAAAAGACCTCACGTGACTGCTACCAAAACACTCTTAAAAGTAGGTCGTCCGACTTATAGCAATTACAGAGTAAGAGCACCCCCACCAACAAAGACGAACCCGATATGGAAGAACTCGACGAAGTGTCCATACATCCTAATTTTCCGGACCACAAAGTTAGTATCGGATCCCGCCTTCCACAAAATATCCGAGCCAAACTACTCAGCTTCTTGACGGCGCGGCACGACAGCTTCGCATGGTCGCACGCAGATATGACCGGAATTAGCCCAGAAGTCCTAGTACATAAGTTGCAAGTCGACCCGGACCATCCACCTGTGAAGCAAAAAAGAAGGAAGTTCGCGCCCGAGCGCAACAAGGTTATAAATGAAGAAATCCAAAAGCTTATTGACATTGGCTCGGTAAGAGAAGTAAATTACCCAGACTGGCTAGCAAACGTCGTGGTAGTGAAGAAAAAGAATGGAAAGTGGCGAGTTTGCATCGACTTCACAGACCTCAACAAAGCTTGTCCAAAGGATTCCTTTCCTCTCCCACACATCGATATGATGGTGGACGCTACGGCTGGCCACGAACTATTGAGCTTCATGGATGCTTTCTCCGGTTACAACCAAATCCTTATGCATCCGGATGACCAAGAGAAGACTTCTTTCATCACGGAGCGCGGCATTTTTTGCTACAAAGTAATGCCGTTCGGCCTCAAGAATGCCGGGGCAACCTACCAAAGATTAGTCAACAAAATGTTCACAACCATGCTTGGACAGACCATGGAGGTGTATATCGACGACATGCTGGTAAAGTCATTAGTAGCAGGCCAACACCTCGATCACCTCCGGCAGTCGTTCGACATCATCGACGAGTATGGGATGAAGCTTAATCCAACCAAATGCTCCTTCGGCGTTTCCTCGGGGAAGTTCCTTGGCTATTTAGTAACCAAGAGAGGCATCGAGGCCAACCCAGAACAACTCCAGTCCGTCATGGATCTAAGGTCCCCCAAAAGCATCAAAGACGTACAAAAGCTAACTGGACGGCTAGCGGCCCTCAACCGATTCATTTCAAAGTCGTCTGAAAAATGTAAGCCTTTCTTCGATGCTCTAAGAAAGAGCAAGTCATTTGATTGGAATCAAACAAGCGAGGACGCCTTCCAAAATATAAAAAGGTATCTAGCAAGCCCGCCTCTACTGTCCAAACCCAAGGAAGGCGAGACCCTCCTGCTCTACCTCGCTGTATCCGAAACGGCCGTTAGCGCTGTACTGATAAGGGAGGAGGATGGCAAACAGCTCCCCGTATACTACATCAGCAAGACTCTACTCGACGCAGAGACAAGGTACGCCCAACTCGAAAAATTAGCCCTCGCGCTAGTCACGGCCGCAAGGAAATTACGGCCGTACTTTCAATGCCACACTATTAGTGTACTTACTGCCTTTCCCTTGAAGAGTGTCCTACATAAACCTGAACTATCCGGCCGTCTAGTGAAATGGGCCGTGGAGCTAAGCGAGTACGACGTCAACTACCAACCTCGCACGGCGATTAAGTCGCAAGTACTGGCGGATTTCATAGCAGACTTCACACCAGGGATTCTACAACGAGCGGAGGAAGAACTTTGCACCATGTCGTGCGACACGCCAAGAGAGGAGTGGAGTTTAGCAGTTGATGGATCAAGTAACGCTAGAGGCAGCGGGCTGGGAATAGTACTTACCTCCCCTACGGAGCACGTCATCGAGAGGTCCATCAGATGTGGATTCAAGACCACCAACAACGAAGCCGAGTACGAAGCCCTCATAGCCGGGCTCACCTTGGCAAAGGACTTACATGTCGAGCGAATCAAGGTACGCAGTGACTCCCAATTAATTGTGAGACAATTGCAAGGGTCCTATCAAGCCAAGGACTTAAAAATGTCGGCCTACTTGACCTTGGTAAAAGAGTTACAAGCTTCATTCAAGTCATTCGACATCGAGCAAATACCCAGATCAGAAAACGCGCATGCCGACGCACTCGCCAATCTTGGGTCCGCACTAGCTACCACAATTGAACGAACCATTCCAATGGTGTTTGTCCAATGGCCAGCCGTATGGAAGCCGACAAAGCTAGAAATCAAACCAATTTCGGACAAGCCCACTTGGATTACCCCGATCCACGACTACTTGAGGGACGACACCCTCCCATCTGACAAGGTAGAAGCTCGAAGAATTAAAATCAAGGCCGCCCGATTCTCTATAATAAAAGGTCAACTTTACAAGCGATCCTACTTCGGGCCCTACCTTAAATGTGTCGACCCAGTCGAAGCTCAGCAAGTACTCAAAGACTTACACGAGGGGCAATGTGGAAATCACTCGGCCGGGAGAAGCCTAGCCAATAGAGCAATCACGGCCGGGTATTACTGGCCCACAATGCGGTCCGAGTCGCATGACCTCGTCGGCAGGTGCGACCCCTGTCAGCGCTTCGCCCACATTTCACATCGACACCCGGAAAGACTCCACCCCATCTCAGCACCATGGCCCTTCATGACGTGGGGCATGAACATAGTAGGGAAATTGCCCGTCGCTACCGGAGGAAAAGTCTACATGCTAGCCGTAACCGACTACTTCACAAAGTGGGTCGAAGCCGAATCATATGTAAGAATCAAAGACGCCGAGGTAAAAAGCTTCATTTGGAAGAATGTCATATGCCGCTACGGAGTTCCACAGGAAATAGTCACCGACAATGGCTCACAATTTATTTCATATGATTTCCAAGACTTTTGCGACAAGTGGAGCATCAAACTAAGCTATTCAAGCCCAAGATACCCTCAAGCTAACGGACAAGCAGAATCCACTAACAAGACAATCATGTCCACCCTCAAGAAGCGACTCAACCAATGCAAAGGGAAGTGGGCCGATGAGCTACCGGGTGTGCTATGGTCTTACCGTACGACGGTCAGGACGTCGACAGGCGAAACACCATTCTCTCTATCTTACGGCTCAGAGGCCGTCATAGCAACAGAAGCTGACTACCCTTCTTATAGGATACGACACGCAACAGAAGAAGCAAACGACAGAGAATTGCTGAGTGAACTCGACACAATCGACGAGCGCCGCGACAAGGCCGCAATCAGATTGGCCGTATACCAACAACGAGTCGCCCGCCATTATAACAGAAGTGTTCGTCTCAAGTCATTCCATATTGGAGATTGGGTTCTTCGCCGCGTCTTCCAAAACACAAAGGAAAAAGGAGCAGGCAAATTCGGTCCTACGTGGGAAGGACCATATCAAATTACCAATGTATTTGGAAATGGAGCCTATAAACTACGATGTACAGATGGCATGGAGATCGGCAACAGCTGGAACGCGTGCCATCTAAAACAATATCAGTTTTAGATAAATATATATATATATATATATATATATCTATATATATATATTTTTCGAATTTTATCACTCTACAATATTTTTTACGCAGGTCAGCATTGCACAGTCTATCTTGAACTACATCGCAAGTTGTAGTGTGCAACTGAGCAGTTACACACTCCAACTGGGGCAACTCAATATCACAAACAACAAAATCTACGACAAAACAAGACCATGACCCGTATTCAAGGTCATGGACTCTCCATCTCCACACGGTCACATGACCCGCACTCAAGGTCATGAACCACGACCTGCATTCATGGTCGCCATCTTCACACGATCACATGACCCGCATTCAAGGTCATGGACTCTCCATCTTCACACGATCACATGACCCGCATTCAAGGTCATGGACTCTCCATCTCCACACGGTCACATGACCCGCACTCAAGGTCATGGACCGCGACCCGCATTCACGGTCTCCGCACTCAAGGTCATGGACCACGACCCGCATTCATGGTCTCCGCACTCAAGGTCATGGATCGCGACCCGCATTCACGGTCTCCATCTCCAAACGGATCAAACAAGTATAAATAAAAATTATCTTCATAAAAGGCTTGAGACATAAAGAAAAATTAACATGCTTCATGTATTTAGAAAATTGTTGTTCATAACAAAGCATACAGTACAATAAAAACTAAAAACGTTTTAACATTTTGTTCACAACCCCTTATGGGGCAAGGTCATGGTGCTCTCCAGTCGGCTGGGCAGCCAAGGCTACAACGGTCGAACCTTCTGGAGGTGGAGGAACAGGTTCTTCACCAGGCTTCTCATCGGCTTCATCCTCATCATAGCGCGACAGCTCCTCGTGGTCGGCGATCCAGCTATCAACCTTCCACTCCGTCGCGCGACCGTCCCTGTATTCCCTCATCAAATCCGCGCGAGTCTTAATGACTGCATTGAGGACGTTATCCTCTGCCTTGTCATACAGGGAGTCATAGTCAGCCTCCTTAGCCTTCAGTTTAGCCTCCAGTCTGTCAACGCTCGACTTGAGCCTGTTCAACTCCAAAGTGGCCTCCACCGCTCGACTCGAGGCTTCAAGGGCAGTCTTCTTGGCCTCAACGTTCGAAGCCTTCAGCATTTCATTGTCAGCCTTCAAGCTCTGGTTGCTCACCTTCAGGTCTCTCACCTTCTTGAGGGCGACGCCCAGCTCCTCCTTCAAGTGGACGTGAGACTGAAGAGCCTACACAAAATAAAAATACAAGTCAAAACAAATTATAAAACAGTTAAGACAGAATATACAAATGAATATGTCGCACGACCATACCTGGAAGAGGTGACCAAGTCCCCAGTCAGCAGCTTGGGAAAGACCCATCTCCCTTAGGCGACTCTTGTCTTCAGGCAGCAGTAGCCGCTCGACCTGTGGAAGGATCGACCCCACATTGGAGTATGCAGAGGCATCATGTGGGAAGACTAGGTCGACCGAAGCGTCGACTCCAGATGCCGAATCCTCCCTTCTTCTTTTCTTCCCAGCAGAAGAAACATCTTGGGAGGACTTGGTACGACTAGAAGGAGGAGGTGGAGGAGTGGAGGCCGCTTGGTCGCTCGACTCAGCCTTCTTCTTGCCCTTCCTCTTCTCCCTCAGCCTCTTCATTGCGTCATCAGCAGCAGGTGCAGCAATCTCTCCAGCCATAATGTCAACTGCAAAGCGTCGCTCGACGTGTGAGATGGGAGTCAGGAATCGTGTGCCGTACAGTCGCTCGACACAATGCCTGACCCTGACAAACTCCACTAAATTTTTGAAGGCAGGGTAGGGAGTACCTGGCTCGTTTATAATGCTAAATTTCCAGAGATGACTCGGCCGCAAGTTCTCCTCCGATAGTACACTCCTCCAACTCCTCTCCTTGACGTCGTACGACAGCACCTTTTCCGTACGCGTCACACACGTCAACCCAACTACTGATTGAGGCGCTCCTGTGTTCACTACAAAACAAACACAAATGAGTTAAAAAAAAAAAAAAATTGCAAAAGCAGTCGTACGACGCTACTAAAATAAAGACCCACCAGCTTTAGACCAAGTCGCACGGACGACGGTATCCCCGAGAGGCCAATCAACAAGCAGGCCCCTCGCGAAGAAATACCTGTCCTTCCACAACCTGTCATTTGTGGTTAGCTCCGTGATCAAATGCACTCTGTTAGGTCGAAGGTTTAAGTTGTAGCGCCCCTTCTCTGTGTCGTGCTCCCGCACGGTGTACGAGTAGAAAAGGTCAGGGAGCTCGAAGACTATCCCTTCCCTCGTACACAACAGATCCAGCGCCAGCAGGATCCTCCAGCTGTTGGGCATCAGCTGCCCTGGGGCAAGCTCGAAGTGATCTAGCACCCTCCTCAGTAGTCCGACTACTGGCAGCCTGAATCCCACCCGCTGGAACGGGAACTCGTACAAACAGGTCCATCCTGGGACGTCCCAGTCTGGCCTCTCCTCCTTATAAGGTGCCCTCAGCGCGACACCATCAGGAATACCATAGGTGAATCGAAGGCGCATGACGTCGTCCTCAGTCAACACGCTAGCCGGGTTATTCAAAAGCAACCCTAGCGGCCTACTGGGTCCCATTGGACACGGGCCTGCTGCGTCGCCCGGCAACTCGACTAAAGGCACTCCCATTGCCACGTCGTCCGTCACTCGCGATGTACCAGCAAGAGAAACTGTCACGGTGTCGTACGACGAGGAAGCGATAGTTACTTCAGCACTCGCTGCCCCTGACTCTCCCCATGAGTCGTACGACAGATCTGTTGGATCGTCGTACCCACGCCCAGAGGTACTGGGAGGACTCTCATCTCCTCGACTCGACATCAGACCTACAAGTCGAACGACAGTAGCCAATGGTTAGTATTTATAACCTAGATCAAAGACTTGGCACGACCTGATATTAGCTCCCAAGACTGTTAAGAAGGTCGTGCGACCTATACGTCTTGGCTACTGTCGTGCGATCTAGACTCTACAAACAAATTGTGCATAAACCTAACTCTAGATTTTCGATCTAATAAACTTTAAAAACTTTTTTAAAAATATTTTTTCTTAAAGAACTATTCGAAGAAAAACCCAGAAAAAAAAGAGAGCACAAATAAGAAATCAAAAGAACGAGGAAACCAAGAAAACTTACCAAAATAGCGAAGGTATGCAAATTCTTCGTCGGAATAGACACGGAATGGCAAAAATGAGCAGCAAAGACGCCGAAATAACACAAAAATGGCGAAAAACGGCGACTGGTTTTTGAGAGAGAAGACGAGAATGAGAGAGAAAGCTAGAAATTGAAAATGAAGAAGAAAAGGAAAGGGCGGCAATTAAAAGAAAGCATTGCTGACGTGTCAGCTTCTCATTGGACACATACTCCCATAACCTATCATGAGCCAGGCATGCACGCTGCCCATAAAGACTGCATTTATTTCGGCACGGATATCGATGAGTCATTTGAAGACCAACCGCTCCTTCTCTAAGTGACATTGTCGCACGACAAATGGCAAAACTTATGCGTTGTCATCCACTCACCAACACTGATACACTCTCTCAGAAGGACAGAGTCGTGCGACAATGTCGAACCAGCTTTAGAATTCACACATACATATCCATGTCTACATGTCGTACGACACAAACCCCTTGGCTTTTTTAAATCCAATGCGTTTTGGGGGCAAACTGTAGTAGCCAAAATATGTCTGGCCCAAAGTATGGCCCAGAGACAAAGCCCATAGCTAAAAGTGGGACTACACTCTCATGTAGTACGACGGTGGCTCAGCATGAAGATCAAGTCGCACGACATGAAACACCATCATATAGACGTACTAGTTCGAAGATCTTGTCGCACGACATGAAGCACTCATGTAGTACGACGACGTACTAGTCCGAAGACTATGTCGCACGACATGAAGCACTTATGTAGTACGACCGTGCTACATCACCCAATCATGGTCCAGATTGACAAGAAACCTACATGTCGTACGACATAGCATCTCCGTCGCTCCGAGGGAGACCAGATTGTAATCTGCTTTGAAACAGGTCCTACAACGTCATAATGACACTTGATGGCAGCCCAATCAAAAGAAGCACCCAGATGCTTTCTTGGTGGAAGACAGAGAAGAGAGAATGATGAGATCCCTCAAAAAGGAGAAACATCAGTCTCCTATAAAGAGAAGGATAATCCCTCATAAAAAGGAGGGCCGAAAAACTAAGAGAAGGAGATTACTAAGAAAAAGCCACACCCTACGGCCATTGTGGAACTTCTCCAATCACCCTCCGATCTTACACCCCCCTTTGATCAGAAAAACCCCAACTGTGAAGATAGCAGGAAGTATTCCTTACTCATCGCCATTTACAAACATTACACTTTTACTAGCACTCGCTAACTTGACCGTCGGAGTGACTTTGGCCGGCACCACCCCGGTGTCCCAGACGTCCTGCGGGTCACGTGCGTTCTGTCTTTGCAGGTTGTAGTGCCCCGTGTCCCCGAGCGATTTTTGAGGACTACACTCTATATTCTTTGTGAAAACATCCTAGCACCATGAAACAATGGGTTAGGTATTGCAAATCTCACGGAAAACATCCAATTAGGTTTTCCCGTGATGTTCCAACTCGTTGGAACTCCACATATAAATTACTTTGTGAAAGCTATGAATATAGAGAATTATTAGTTAGATTTATGTAACATAATGTTAGTAGCGTTAATTTATATACTTATCAGTGAGATATTTGTACAAAAATTTGCATGCTTTTAAAAGTTTTTCATGATACAACTAACACTTTATCCGGTATTTATTATCTAACATCACATTTATTTTTATGTGAAGCCATTAATATTGTAGGTGCACTTAATAAATGTGCACAACTACCGGATTTAACTGCATGTGTTAGTGCAATGAGAGAAAAATGATTAATTTATTATAGAGATTCCTATGATTTATACAACTGCATCAATTTTTGACCCTAGGTGTAAATTTGATAGTTTATATGAATATTTTACTCTTTATTATCAATCTCTAAGGCTAGGTAACATAGATATTAATGCTTTATACCATAATGTTAGGGATTTATTCTATTCCATGTATGACAAATACCGTTCTGTATACGGTCCAACATTGTTGTTCCGCAATCGGATACAAGCGGAAGTGGTAGTACTAGTAGTCATTCTCATTTTCACTTTCCCTCCACATTAAGGAAATTAGGGTCAAGCATGTTGACCAAAATATCAAGGGCGCACGGTAGTTCGTCGTCTTCATCAACCTATGTTTCAGAGGTTGATGTTTATATAAACACCTCTTTTGAGTTTTTGGATAGGAACACTTTAACATCCTACATTGGTGGAGGGAGCACGAAACTAACTTTCCAGTTTTGGCCCCTCTGTCTCGACCGTGGCAGTGGAATAGGAATTTAGTGCAGGTGGCAATGTTCTTGATGAGAGACGATCATTGCTCAGTCCTGATGGATCTTGATCAAGGGCGCACGGTGGAGGTAGACTTTACATCCATTTGATGGATCTTCCATTTATTTTGCGCTGGCATAGAAATGATTAGTCTTATAGTTTCTAATCTAGCAACTGGAGCAAATACTTCATCATAGTCTATTCCAGCTCTTTGACTGTAGCCCTTCGCAACTAGCCTTGCCTTGTGCCTTTCAATCATTCCCTTAGAATTTCGCTTTGTTTTGTACACCCATTTGACACCAATTGCCTTGTGTCCTTTTGGAAGTGGAACAAGTTCCTAAGTGTTGTTCTTTTCAATGGCCTTAATTTCCTCATCCATCGCATCTCTCCACTTATTTTCTTGAACAACTTCTTCAAAACTCACTGGTTCACAATCAGCAAAGAGGCAAAAAAGAGTAAGATTATCATATCTCTCAGTTACCTCGTATAAATCTTGAAGACCTCTTATTCGATCCATCGCTCTTTCTTGTAAAAATGATGGTGGTGAATTTCCATTATTTGTTGAAGCTGGTGATGCTGGTGGTGTAGTGGGTTCTTGTTGAGGTTCTTCTAGTTGCTCCACTGGCGTTTGCTCTGTTTCTTCAAATTGTGGAGTGAAGTTGAAGTTGTCTACATGCGATCCAAAATCCCATTCTCCTTCTTCATCAAATATCACGTCTCGGCTGATCACAAACTTTTTGTTGTTCGGGTTGTATAGCTTGTAACCTTTCGAATAAGCGGGATATCCGATGAATATGAAACTTTCACTTCTATCGTCAAGCTTGGTTCTTCTCTATTCTGGTACATGAACATGAGCTATGCTTCCAAAAACTCTTAGGTGGGAGATGCCGGGCTTTCTACCACTCCATACTTCTTGAGGTGTTTTTCCCTACACACCTCTTGTTGGAGAGCGATTGGACAAATAGACTGCACACGCCACTGCTTCTGCCCAAAACTCCTTGGGCAATCTCTTGCTTTTGAGCATGCTTCGCGCCAAATCCAGGATTGTTCTATTCTTTCTTTCTGCAACTTCATTTTGTTGAGGGGATCTGGGAACAATTAGAGGACGTCTAATTCCATTCGCTTCACAAAACTCCAGGAATTCCTTGGATGTGAATTCTCCTCCTCTATCGGATCTCAGTGCCTTGATCTTATGGCCACTCGCTTTTTCCACAGCTGCTTTGAACTTTTTGAATACTCCAAAGACTTCTGATTTCTGCTTCAAGAAATAAACCCATGTTTTTCTTGAAAAATCATCAATGAAGAGAAGGAAATAATTACTATTACCGAGAGAGCTTGGCTTGATCGGACCACACACATCGGTATGGACTAGCTCGAGTGGCTTCTTGGCTCTTGAGTTTGACTCTTTTGGAAAGCTATTTCTAAATTGCTTCCCGAGTAAACATCCTTCACAAAGTTGGTCAGGATGATTGATACATGGTAGTCCTCTCACCATTTCCTTCTTAGATAGTAGCTCCAAGCTTCCAAAATTGAGATGCCCAAATCGAAGGTGCCATAACCAAGATGCATCTTTGTAGCAGGCTTTCAGACACTTTGCAACATCGTTTTGAATGTTCAAAAAAAATAATCTATTCTTTGACATTTTTACTTTGGCTATTAGATTTCCTTTACCATCTCTTATAAAAAGACTACAATCCTTCATATGAATATCATAGCCTTTTTCTAAGAGTTGACCCATACTCAGGATGTTGCATGTCATGTTGGGCACATAGTAGACATTAGAGATTAATTGATGACTATCATTTTTAGTGCGGATAAGAATGTTACCTTTTCCTTTCACTGATATTTTTGAATCATCTCCAAATGAGACATTGCCAGCCACTGATTCATCTAGCTCTACGAACATACTTCTTCTTCCACACATGTGGTTGCTTGCACCAGTGTCGAGGTACCAAGCATTTTCTTGGTCTCCATCATTGTCTCTACAAGTTAGTAGCACTGTCTCCTTCTCTTCAGTTTTTACTTCCACATAATTGGACCTTTCGTCAACCTTACTGCTGGGAGCTCTACATTCCGAAGCATAATGCCCAAATTTCTGACAATTATAACATTGAACTTGAGATTTATCGTACCTCGAGTTTGAATTGCTTCTCCCACGGCCTCTTGTTGAGCTTTCTCCTTTCTCGTAGTTGTTGAGGTTGCTGCTGTTGGAATTCCAACCTCGTCCATGGCCACGGCCTCTACCTCGTCCTCGGCCTCGACCACGCTGGCTTCTCTCGTGGCCTTGACTTTCTTCCTTCTCCTTCAGTTGCATCTTGAGGAGTTGCTCGTTGATCCCTTGCTTCCTCTTATGTTTTTCTTCATATGCTTGTAATGATCCTTGGAGTTGCTCGATCGTCATTTCTTCCAGGTCTTTAGTTTCTTCTATCGTCACAAAAATGTGCTCAAATTTGGGATCCAATGATCGGAGTATCTTCTCTATTATTCTTACATTTTCTAACTTTTCACCATTTCTTTTCAATTGGTTAGAAACAGCTGCTACTCTTGAGAAATAATCTGAAATAGATTCAGATGCTTTCATGTGTAAGGATTCGAATTCACCTCTTAATGTTTGGAGACAGACCTTTTTTACCTTTTCGACTCCTTTGTAAGAGATTTGCAACTTCTCCCACGCTTGTTTAGCGGAGCTTGCACTCGAAATCTTCTCAAAACCATCATCATCTAATGCTTGATAGATGAGATAGAGAGCCTTCTTGTCTCTCTTCCTTGAGTCTTTTAAACTATCCTTTTGAGTTTGGGATAGAGTTGACTCATCTTTTGGTTCGGTGTAGCCTTTCTCTACGACCTCCCACACATCGTGTGCTCCAAGGAGAGCCTTCATCTTGATACTCCAATTATCATAGTTTTCATTCTTGAGTGTTGGAACTTGAAACGACGCCATACCATTAGCCATAACTCTCAATATAGTGAGAATTTTGAAATTCTGACTACACGAATGAACTCAGAACGTCGAAAAACCTTAAGATGAACTCAGACAAAAAAATCGATTTTATGGTCAAAGTCAAAGTCAACGGTCAACCTAACCGGGTCAACAGTCAACGGCTTGGCGGCTCGGTCAACAAGCTAAGTGGCTCGGTCAACTCGGCTCCAACTTGGTTGGACTCACTTCCAACTCGGCTGACTCGGCTTGAACTCGGCTTGGACTCGGTGAGTTAACTCACTCTCTGGCAGCAAACTTCCGGCTGCCCGTGGCGGCTCGTTTGAACTCCGATCGGGGCGATTTTTGTGGCGTCAGCTTCGTCTCGTCGAGAACTTCAATTTGGATATGCTATAGTGCACACCTTAGAACCAGGCTCTGATACCACTTTGTTGGAAATAAAACACTCAAACAACTTTTATTTAAACTCAAAACAAATATTACAAGAAAAACTCTCACTCAAGAACTAACTCACTCTTTTGCTTCTTCTTCACTCACTTAGAAGCTTTGCTTCTTCTTGATGCCTAAACCAAAATGGGGAGGGGGTATTTATACTACTTACAAATTATTTTAGACCACACAAATAAACTAATCCAAAATTATAATAACCATACACCTCATCTTTCTACATCCTTCCACATTCTTCCAATTGACCACATGATTTTTATGCCTAATTACCAAACCTTAGAGAATTCTAGATAAAGGGCTTGGACCTTATTTATGGACTTGGACTCTAATTTATTTGGGCTTGGCTTTGGGCTCTCATAATAGTTCGGGCCTTCAAATGGTTTGGGCCTAAAACAAGTTTACACTTCAACAATAATAAACATAAAATAAAGATAATTATGTGGCTTGATTTAATTTAATCATGCCCAATCAAGACTCTACAAAATTAATATTAATCTTGTCACATATACTGTGATTACTGATAGGTCGACCTTTTGAGTTCACTGGTGATGTCGTATTCATCATAAATTTAGCTGATCACCGCAGATCGGACAACGAATATGAGATTTGGTCTCGGCTTTGGTTTGTTCTCCAAGCAACTTTGGAACATGAAACGAATAGTGGAACTCTACCCATCGGTCTGCTGAAGCTTTTGGTGATGGCGGTGACAACCCAGTCAATAGAATTGGCAAAAGACAATGAGATAAACTTCAATACTTCATCAACCTTTTGGGAGATGATTCGAACGACAACACGACCTCTATTGGCGATGGACCTCTTAAAAGGTTTGACGGGTCAGACGATTCTGCACCGGCTAGTATGGCGGTGCAACTCCACTCATGGTGATGATGTGCAGCGTAACTATGGCTCTGTTCTTTTTCTGGAACCTTTTTTTTTCTGGTTCCAATACTACCTTTGAACCTTTTCCTCGCTTAAATCTAGCACTTTTAGATTTAATTCTGGATATCTGATTCTGATAGAATCTTGCACTAGATCGCTCAATATTTTTTATGCTCACTTTTTAGTTTGATCTAACCCTTATAATTGCGCTCTAATACTATTTATTCACACTAATACAAACACACTCACACGGATAAATAGAAGGAGGAACTGAATATGAAATGTAATACTAATTCCCTTTAGATTGTGAACTAATATAATAACAATAAAATATTGGAGTGATAAATTTAATCATATAAGTCTATTCTAATTGATAAAGACTAATCTAATCTAATAACATGATAAATATAAAAGAAAAATAATTATGAGGCTTGATTACATTTAATCCAACAATTTTAACTCAATTTAATGCTGAAATGTGATATCATATCCTAACATAAATGCACAGTATTTCCCAACAGTTCGATAATTGGCGCAAGTTGCTGCATATTGCTGTCATCTTTGCCTGTAATTTTTCTCGCTTGTCACATACTAATAAGTTATTGTGATTGAAGATTATTCAAAACATAAACCACTTGATAGCAAGTAAACTGCCGACAATTACGAAGGATAATTCCAATCTTATTGACTCAAAGAGCCAAGAGCGTTGACTTATTAATATTATTATTATTATTATTTATTGATATTTATATGGGCATTTAATTTTTAATCAAGCCGTCTACAAAATAAATTTTTGTTTCATATAAACCAATATTGACTAAATTAATAACTAAAATGTAGTGTACAGTACCACTTGGAACTGTTACGAGTATTGACTATTTTTTTTTTTTTTTTAAGGAAAGAAAACTTTCATAATTGGGAAACTAAGCGAGCACAACTGGTTCTACCAAATGTATAAACCAGCTAGGGAAAAAACCTTCCTAAAAAAACAAAAACAGGAGCTGATAAAGCAATCTTAGCTACCTCATGTGCAGCAACATTACAGCTACGGGGACATGAGCAATACTACAGCTAGGAAACTGCAGTAACAGGCTACCAATATCTCTAATACCACTTCAACAAGTACTCAATTGCCGTAACTAGAAGAGTATTCCATATATTGCCACCCTGTCTGGTAAAAGTTTGGAACACATGATTGACCCATACTTGTCAAGATATATATATATATATATATATATATATATATATATATATTCTATTGAATTGTCTTAATTTTAAGGAAATTTTTTTGCAAATATCTTTAATTTTTGGTCTAATTGACCTTGATGGATCTTTTGCTTAAAATTCCACCCTTTTTAACACGTAAACACAATTCTAATATACTATAATTTTCAAGTAGAAAAATATTCCACCCTTCTTAACACGTTAACACAATCCTAATATATTTTAATTTTCAAGTAGAAAAATAAGTTTAGTTTTTATTTTTTTTAAAAAGTATAATTATAAAATTAATAACAAGTCTGTCGGGATATGATGAGATGATTCACTAAATGTGTAAGGAGCGGATCAGATAACTACTCTCAATACAAAAAGAAGCTGATGCTTCTGTTATAGTAATTTTTACTACGAAGTACATTTAGAATATTTAGAAATAATATAATAAAAGTTTTTGACGAATTCAAAATTAGGGTTGAATGTAAATAGGCAAACAAATATTGATGCCAATGAGTTATACATCCCTAAAGTCTAGAAGAAATTTCAAATTATTGGATAATGTTCTCACAAACTTTTTTTCAAAAAAATTTAGGGACTTAAAACATTGAAAGTAACGGTTAATTTTTGGAACCATCCAAAATCTTTGTACAAAGCAAAGTTACAAATCGTAGGATAAATTATTATTATTATTATTATTATTTTGATGGACTTCAACAAGGGTTTTCATAGGAATTTTAGAAATTGAAAGTGAGTTAATTTTGGAACTAAAAACTCTATGCAGATAGGTACAAATTATAGGATAATTAGGTTAAGATTTAATTTTTGGAACCATCCAAAATCTTTGTACAAAGTTTCATATACTTACATATATATATATATATATATATATATATATATATATATATATATTGTATAATCTAGATCTAGCTAGCAGTCCTCTCAGTGGCTTTATAGAAAATAGTTTTTGTATGCATGTTGGGTTTCGGTTTCTCTTACATTATTACATATAAAATATTATAGTGTTTACAATCTTGCATGTGATGCATGTCCAATTGTCAATAATGTGATGCATGTCCAATTGTCAATAACATATTATAACGAATCATTTACTAATTAATTTAAATGTTGTAGCGATTGATCTTGCTAATCCTATCACACCTCCGAGGACCCAACCAGAAATATAAAAATCAATTAATTTGGATGTTGTTTTACCTTATTCTGCGCAGCATTAACCATTTGGCCATGTGATTTCTGAGTTGTGTGGCGACTCTGGTTTAGTTATTGTTTTTTTTTTTTTTTTTTTGGTTCTTTTAAAATTTTTATACACATAATTCATCGATGGCGCCCGTTGACTTCCACATACAAACCAAACCACTACAGGTATTGAGTATCTATACCAATAGGTGAAACTTAATTAATTTATTCTCGTTGGGCTGTTGTGGCGTTTAAGTAGAGATGCGATCCATACATAAATAATAATAATAAAATTAACAATAAAAAAAAAATTACATTATTCGTACAGCTAATTTTTCTGCGTATTTTATTGTGTTAACTAACAAAATGCATAATTCCATTACTGTGCAAGAATTATAGGATACAAAGTAAGTACAAACCTTAGCAAGAACATTCAAATGCACCGCTTTAACGTTATTCTATTAATACTATATATCATACTAGTTTAGCATGACCACAAATATTATATAAGACAATTTAAGAATTTTTAATTTTTTGAAAAAAATTGATTGCTGACCTTTGAAAAGGTTAATGTTAAAAAGAAAAGAAAAATAAAAATTTCTAAAATATTATGATAATTCAATATGCTGCTAAGTAAGTTTGAGCAACCCCCAATGGTTAGCTTAGGTGGTAAGAATACTCATCAACTTGTGCATAGTTGCCGCCATTGGCTTTCGGTAAGGTGATATATTTACGTTCGAAAAATTCATTTATGGAGGTCCCCTAAACTCTGGCCCTAACATAGGTGCAGTGGGGGTCCACCAGTTGCGTGTGAGTTACTAGACGCAATATTTCCTGCTGGGTTTGGGGTCAACCTCATCCCAACCCATTTTCTGTACTGAAAAAAAAGAAGTTTGAGCACATTCACTTATAACTTAAGTAGTTAGTGCACATTTATCATCTACGTTAGTGGTAGGTGTTCAAGTCTTATTACGCTTATTTACTAGTATGGGATAGGTTTTCAAGTCTCATGGAAAAATATACTAAAGTATGTTTCGCCTCAATTCGATATTAGAAATTTTGTCCATATATAGATCCAAGTGCATGTACTTGATTCAATTCATGTTTAATATACAAATAAAGTGAATAATATAAATTTATTTCAATTCATATATGCATATCCTTCAACACGACCCATAAGTAAAATTCAACTTAATATGTAGATGTTTTGTAATTTCATTGATATATTATTAATACTACAAATAATAACCTTGTTGAAAGAATCATCAAAGATGGTACGTAATTGGTAATATTAATAGAGAAAGCGTTTGCATTTCTTGTTATGATTTTTCAAGCACCTAGGGCCTTTGACATATGGCTTAGCAACCCTATCTCGCAGTCTTTGGCAACTTTTGACAGTGAATCATAAGAGGAACCAACGATGCTGGTAGCCTTCTCTGCGCTGTGTTTGAGCTTCTTGACTCTACTTCTCATTCCATGGCCTTCTTTGTCCACTATGATCCTTCTCACCATCGTCTCTATCTCCTCCCTCTCCACGATCCTCTCCGTTGTCGGCAACTCCTTTGACCGGACGGCCACACCGAGCTCCTCAGTCAACATCGTCGCGTTCATCTTTTGCTCCGCGTATAACGGCCATGCAATCATAGGCACCCCGTTCAGTATACTCTCCATGGTTGAATTCCAACCGCAGTGTGATAAAAATCCCCCCATTGATGGGTGGGCTAATAACTCAGCTTGTGGAGCCCACTTTTGGACCACCAATCCCTTTTCCGAGTTACGTGTCAAGAATCCATCAGGCAAGTAATTTGGGGTGCCATCAGAGCCATTGCCTACTTCGAAAAAGGTCCCAGATGCATCATTGTCCATGGGAGGACGTACGACCCAAACAAATCTCTGCTGGCTCTGCTCCAACCCCCATGCGAGCTCGATCATTTGTTTGGATGACAGAGTCCCGCCACTTCCAAATGACACGTAAATCACTGACTCAGTGGGTTGCTTGTCTAGCCAACCCAATACAGAATCCTCCAAAGCCGGCGGTGTGACCTGTCTCACCAGTGGACCGATTGGATAAACCGGTACCTTAGTCACCCGGCCTAACGACGTCGTATCTCTCATGGCTGCAAGCGTTGCGGTCTCCAAATCCTCCCACGTGTTGATCAAAACACCATCGGCCTTTGGTATCTCGAGCCCCAAACGCAAGTACTCAACATATACCTGATCTTTCGGGTCTAAAAAGGCCTCAAGTGTGTCCTCGAACGGGACCGGTTTGCAACCCGGAATCATCAGGGGTTTTTGCTGGTTGATGTGCTCTTCTTCAAGCTGCTTATCAATGGTGGGAAAATATGTAGTGGCGGAAAGGAACCATGCGTTGGAAGCAATGAACACGTACTTCAACATTTTTAACTCGTCAGCAATCACCATAGCTTCACTGCCAAATAAGTCCACGATCAAAGCCGTCGGGCGTAGGCTCATTGCAGAGATTGCAGATCGAAGGGCTGGCAAGGACTCGCGCATCATCACGATTATTTTGGTGACTATTGATGCGGCCGGGTCAACTACACCGGAGATGTCCACCGGTGGGAGTGAGACAACGTTAAAGAGGTTGGGATTTGGTAAGTTGCGAAGCTGGGACTCAACGGTTGCGGCGTCGGTTGCCACAACGAAGATGGTGACTTGGAACTCATGATAAACGACAAGTCGTTTGCCTAGCTCGAGGACTGGGATCACGTGTCCCATGCCAGGGCTAGCGAGGAGGGCAACATGAGGTTTTGTGGTTTTCATGGCTATGGATTCTTACAAGTTTTGGGACTTCAAAGATGGAGAATAATTGATGAAAGAGAACAGGAGGCAAGTGTTCGAAATGGCTTGTGTTAGATGCATAAGCTTGTCCAGATATTTATAGATAGCCCAAGCTGTCGCGTTGGACCGAAAATAATTGCCTTGGAAAGTCCAATTGTCACTCTCCTATTTTTAATTTTTTTTAATTTTTGTGTATAAATGTCATTTTAGTCCTTATATTAATATTTAATTTTTATAATCATTAAAGTATTATAAATATATTAATTTAGTCCATACAATAAAATTCTTATATTTTAATAATAAAATATAAATGAAATCACAATGTTTAAATTTAAAAATTAAAAGAGAAAAAAAATAATTAAAATTTAAAAATTAAATAAAATATTTTAAAAATTGAATAAAGTTTATACACAATATATTTGAAATTTGTTATTTTATTTGTATATACAATTTTATAGTCAATTGACACAAATTTCTCTCATTATTGATTGAGACTAAGTCTAATCAATAGAGATAAGGGCTCCATAATGGAGACTAGACTTGGTTAAAACAGAAGAATGTAGAACAAATTTGGTCTCCATCAATGGAGATTAGGCCTCTATTAATAGAGATCAGGCCTCCAGATGGATATTAGGTCTCCATTGTCTCTATGGAAACAATTTTTATCGTTAGAGATTAGACTTTATGGAACCCATGTATCCATCTGTAGGCCTGATCTATATTGATGAAGGTCTGAGCTCCATTGATGGAGACTAAATTTGATCTTCATTTTTTTGTTTTGACCAGTTCTGGTCTTCATTATGGATCCCTCGTCTCTATTGATTAGACTTAATCTCAATCAATGATGAGGGAGGTTTGTGTCAATTGACTATAAAGTTGTATATACAAGTGAAAATATAAATATCAAACAGTTTGTATGTGAAATTTGTTCAATTTTTAAAATATCTTATTTTATTTTTTAATTTTAATTATTATTAATTTTTTTTCTCTTTTAATTTTTAAAATTTGATAATAATTAATTATAATTTTATTTATATTTTATTATTAAAAAATTTATCGTATGGACTGAATTGATATATTTATAATAATTTAGTAATTATAAAAGTTAAATATAAATATAAGGATTAAACTGAAATTTATACATAAAAATTGAAAAAAAAAATAGGAGAGGGACACTTGTGCTCCTTTATGGAGCGAGCTAACATTCCTTTTTTTTTTTTTTTTTTTTTTATGTATAATTATTCTCATTTAGAGTAAATATATGTGCTATGCCCTTCCCATGTTATCACTTATCACTGTCAAAATTATTTGTTCGAAATGCCATAAATTAATTATAAATAATATATTATCTACTGTATCATTTTATCATTTATATAATAATTATAAATTATATATAATATCATTTAGCTATAATTTTGAAGATAGTACACTATGGCTACATTTGCATTGTTTATATGAATGAATCCTGTATAATATAATGAAAGTAAACTTCATCTCTTGATAAGGCATAATTTAAGAGAGTCAACCATATGAGATGCATTGTGCATGCGTTTTTCTTATTGCAAAGATGCATGGTGCATCCCACTGTAATTTTTTTTTTAATAAAAGTAAACAAAAAAATTAAATAGCCTTTATTGATACTTGATTTTTATAAATGCCACCAACATAATAATCTGAATATTATTGTAATATTTAAAATTAATATTAAAAAGAAAATACCATTACTTTTCTCAAAAAGATTTCAATTCAAAACTAAAAAGAGATAGAAAGCATATTTGGAAAAAAAAAACAATAATAGAAAAAGCATATCTGAAAACAAAAAAGCTACAAAGAAAGTAAATAAAGATGGTGTAGACACACTAAGTGAGTCTTATTTATTTTCTTTTTATGTTTACTTGCAACGTGTTTTGAACATGTTAGCCGACAAGTATAAACAGCTAATAATGGCTTATAAATCTTGGCCTAGACCAAGACTTAAAAACCAAGTCTTGGCCGAATTCCACAAGACCTATTATTATTAGACTTGGCCAAGACTTCATAACATGTCTTGGTCTTTGCCAAAAGTCAACACATACACATACAAAAATACCAGGTCATTTTGTGTGTTGTTAATGCATGTAACTACTTGACTCTTGTGAACCTTATCGGCCACTGGTCTTGGTTCGAAACAATGTATCAGGACACCCAATTTGAAGTCGTAATATTCATGTAACAAAAATAGTATTATTGCCCATTAATGCATGTAACCCCTTGACACCCAATTTGAAGTCGTAATATTCATTGTGCGTTCGTATCCCAAGTATGTAGTTGGTCCAGATTTATCATTTTAAATTTTTAAGAATTAATGACGTTTTCAATATAATAATAGAATTTATCTATTTTAGCCACAATCAAAATTTATTTATTATGCATATCTTCTCATATGAGAGCAACGTGCACTTCCTAAATTTACATTAGTGATGGAGAAAACTATCCATACATACTATTAAATGATTGAACTCTCATCACTAAGGTGGGAAGGAGGTGCACTAACCACTTGAACTATAAATGAATGTGTGATATGTGTGTCAATGTGTGTGTGTGTATATATATATATATATCATTCTATTATTTTAATTTTTTCCATGTATACATCTCATTTTTTATTAGGGCAAATTATAATAAAATATCATGACATTTTGTTATATTTCAATGAAACCGTACTTTTACTTAAACTATAGCTAAATGTATCATTTAATTATTAATTTGATTCTTATCGTATTTAGAAATGTCACCTTTTGATTCGTTTTTAATTTTTAACTTACATGATCCCTAAATTTTTCAAAATACATCAATTTAATCCCTATGAGGCGATGACCAAAATTTTAACGGTCAAATCTGATATAAAGTATGAATTGTTCATTTTATCTTTTTTTTTAATTAAATTATTAAATTAGGATGATGCTTTTAACGTTTAATTTTTTAACAACTTTACCTATTTGAATAGTCCAATAAAAATTGACATATGTTAAAAACAATTTTAAGAGCACTTAAAAATGATTAAATGATAAAATAAATATGATAATTTTCATTAAAAATAAAAAATAATTATAAAAATGATAAAAATCTTAAGTAATATCATTTATTAAAAATAAAAGAAAATTGAAGATTAAATACTTAAAAAAAATCAAAATATAATAATAAAATTGCAATATTTATAAATTATATATAATATAGTTTTATTATTATATTTTTATATTTATAATATAATAATAATAAATGTATATATTTATAATTTTATTATCATATTTAATTTTTATAATATATATAATGAATATATATACTATATAATATACTCTAAAATATGAATATATAATATTTTAATATTTTAAACTAAATTTTGAATTTTATAAGTGTTCACTCTTAATTTTTTTTATAAATAATGTTATTTTTTTATTTTTAATAAATTTTATCATATTTATTTTTTTATTTAATATTTTTTACGTTTTTTTTTTAAAATTAATTTTTATAACACATATCAATTTCTTATTGGACTATCCAAATAGGTAAATTGTTAAACTGTAAAAATTTAAAGGGTAAAATCATCTTTCTAATTTAATAATTTAATAAAAAAGTTAAAATGATCAATTTATATTTTATGTTAGGTTTGACTTTTAAAATTTTGGCATAGAGACTAAATTGATGTATTTTGAAAAAGTTAGAGATCACGTAGGTAAAAAAGTAAAAGCAAGTACAAAAAATGTTATTTTTAATAGGTTAGGGACCAAGTTAATAATTGTTCGAGGTACTAAGTTATAGTTTAAATAAAAATATGATTTCATTACAATCAATGGTATTCCATTACAATTTGTCCTGTTTATTAACTTCATATGTTAATTCTCTAAGGGCGCGTTTGTTAGCCCGGATTGGACTAATCTCATTCCAATCAGCTGTTTCATGTGACATAGGACTGGACAAAGTCCAGTGCGGCGTCATAATGTTAAGTGGCTGTGGCTGGACAATTTGTCCCGCCACAGATGGGGGGACTAATTAGTCCCACCTGGACATGGCCCCGATTCGGTTCGAACAGAACCGGCGGTTTTGAACCAAACCTTAGGTTCCGGTTCAAAACCGCTTCCGGAACCAGGCACCGGAATCGGGACAACCAGTCTCGGTTCCGGTTCCCCTAAAGAAAAACCGAACGGTTTTTCTTTTTCTTTTTTTTTTTAAAAAAAATTTAAATTTTTTTTAAAAATTTTGGTGTGGCCAACGGTCTTCTGCTGCCAGCTGCTCAGAATGTTGAGAGAGCCGTTGAACCTGAAAATTTACCAAAAGGTCCCCTGAAAAATTACAATTTAAATTCCTAAATTTTTAAAAATATTAATTTTTCCCCAATCCAAAAAACTATATAAACCCCATTAATTCTCCAATTCATTCACACAAATTCTCTCATTATCTCAATATTTCTCTCAATATTTTTCTAATTCTCTCATTCTCTCAATCTTGCTATTATTTTTCACTACTGCAATTGTTTTCATTATTTGTTTAAACACTTTATTTTATAAATTTATAATGGCATCACCCTCAAGACCATCTATTTCCGGAGGTCGAAAATCTATCTCCGGAGGCCGAAGGTGTAACGCCCCTAATTTTTCGTAATTATGAAAAGTATTATCATTAATTATCATTAAGCATGTAACAGTCAAGTATGTGATTTATATTGGTGGAAAGTATATATATTCGGTATATGGTTGAAAAATGAATAGTGATTTTAACCGAGTTAAATCCCATTAGAGATATATTTTCATGGTGCGTTTGGATGATAATGGGTCCAATTGAATATTGGTGAAGTCAATTTGGTAATTTGATAGGTGTAGAATATTTTTGAAATAATTATTGAGATGAGATGTGATTAATTGTAAATTGTTTGTCATTTGGTGATTTGTGGAAGTCAAGGGAGCAAATTACAATTGTGAGATATTTATATATAATATAATGTTAGTTGATGGTGGTGGAAAACAGCATTATTGCATGACAAACCTTGGAAGCACAAAAAAATAAAAAATAAAAATAATAATAAAAAAAAAGGGGCATTTGACACCTAAAAATAATTTGAAACTTGGCTAAGTGATGCAAACACTAACCATTCTACATGCAAATAGTTTGACTAAGTGTATTTGGGTGAGAGTGAAACGTGAGAGTTAGAGAGTGAGTTATAGAGAGAGAAAGAGGGAGAGTTTAGAGACAGAAGGTGATAGAAGAAGAAGAAGAAGTCTAGGTGGAGAAGAGCATTTCAGGTTTGGTGATACCGTTTTCGTATTTTTCAGATTTTTCAGAATATTTCGGAATCGTTATATTATATTATTTTTAGTTTATTTGAACTATATTGATTATGATATGTTGTTTGAAATTGATTTTGGGATGATTTGGTATATATTGTTTGTAATAAATTGATTTTGAATAGATATATATATATATATATATATATATATATATATATATATTGTTAGTGATTTGGATTACGTTTATTTGAAATATAATTTGGATCCGTAATATTGTTTACGAAAAATATTCTAAATTGATTTCCGATATGTTTTGATTATAATAATATTACGGAGAATATTATTAAAAGTAATTTCGTATATATTGTTTTGCGATTTGTTTCGAAAAGTGATTCGGGGCATTGGATTTACTATGGATTTATGATATATAATTGCACGTGATTTGAAACGATTTCTAGATTCAGAAATATTTTCGGAAACGATTTTGTAATTTGCTTGTATATGTATATTGATGCGATTCGAATTCTGGAAATATGTATACTGATTTGGATATGATTTCAGAATTTAAATTGATGATTCTGTTCGGAATGAATTATATAATTTTCGAAAAGTGATTTGGCTCTGATATATGTAAATATAGATATGGATATAGGAGATTGACATGTTAATTGGGTTCTCTGAGTAGTACTACGCCTATCTGTTATGATTGAGGTACTACCCTTTGCGGGTTGGGAAATCAAATCTGAGATACGTAGCGGGTCCTCCGTTGGTATCCAACTCTGTTATGATATATCTGGGATACGCAGCGGGTCCTCCGTTGGTATTCATCTCTATTCTGTATAGCCCGTAATATAGTCCGAAAAGTATGTTTAGTATATCAGGAGCCTAAAATGGAAATAGAAATGAAATATAATTTGTTATATGATTTGATTTGGTATTAATAAGTTTGATACGATATTTTATTGCGATTTCGGAAGATATTGTTGATAATTGCTTTGATATAATATTTGTTATCATTTTTCCAAGGAATATATATATATATATATATATATATTTGAAACATTTGATTTAATTATGCCCTATATGTTGGTTTTATATGTTATTTGCGTTATTGAGATATTATATTATGTTTATACAATTGGATTTTGGGTACACCCACTAAGTGTTATGTTTAGCGTGTTGAGTTTCTCACACGCAGGTAAGAGAGTTCAGGAAGAAGATAAGGCTGGAAAGAGTTGAGTTTGCAGTCACATCGCTCCCGCATTTTTGGTAGCCCACTATATTTTTTATGTTTTATGTGTTATATCGGCATGCATGGATAAGAATGTTTTTGTAATTATTTGAAACGGTATTTAGTTTTTATGTACGTTTTGTAATATTTGGGCCCATGGAATTTAATACTTTTGAAGTTGAATATTTATAAGTATTTTGATATAATTTGTTTTGGTAAGTCGCACCAGATATGGAAGGGTGCGCAATTTGATTTGAGATTATAGAAGTGTGAATTTTATGAATGGTGAAAACAGGTTTTGGAAAGTCAGAAAAATAGAGGAAACTCTAGCGAAATTTTTAGAAAATATTTTTGGACCATAATTTTAAATATTTATTCGGATCATTACTTAAAGTTCCTGTTTTGAAATTTATTTTCCGTATACGGTAGCGCTCCCCAATTCGGTCCGAGCAGATTCGGGTTGGGGAGTGTTACAGAAGGTTCGTTTCCAACAAAAACGCTGAGCAAAATGAGCAGGTACCGCATTTTAATGTTCAAGAAGTGCAAAGTCGCCCTTTCTCAGAATACAACAACGATTGAAATTTTGCTAAATACCTGCAAGAAAAAGAATTTGAAGAGGTAAGTTTTGGTAATGAAATTCCTTTTAATTTTAATCCTGATTATTCTCATCCTTCTTCTAGCGATGGTCCCTCCTCTGCTCCAACCCTCCCAATCCCAAGTGAAACCATACAAATGCCGCAGGCGCAGCCAAATTTTTCTGAACTTTTTAAAGTTCATATGAAGAGGGTGGAGAAGGATGGGTTAGTTATAGTGGTTTGCAACTATTGTTCCAAAGATTTTAAATGGAACAAATTCGAAGGGTACGGGACGTATTGGAAGCATATCAACAGCAAGCATCCAATTGAAGCTCACGATCAGCGAGGACAACACCAAATTGCAAGGTACACATCCCCTAACCATCATTTATTTAAATATACTGATCAAAATAATAGGGACCAATTAGCAAGAATGGTAGCGACCGAACATCTTCCCTTTAGTTTTGGGGAAAAAACTGGTTTTTTAAAATATTGTCATAATATTTTAAATCCCTCTACATGTAGAGTACCTAGAACCACATTAAAACGTACTATGTGTGATATTTATAAAAAAGTAAAAAAAAGCTTTAGTAAAATATTTTCAAAATTATATGGGTCGTGTGTCTGTTTGTGCCAATATCTGGAGTGATCATTGGCAAAAACATTCATGCTTAGGACTCACTTGCCATTTCGTTGACCAATCATGGGATTTACAAAAACGAATATTGGCATTTAGAGTTTTTTACGATACCCATACTGCTGACAATATTTATAAATTAATGAAAATTATTTTTGAAGAATATTGTATTGAGAGTAAAATTTTTGCAATTGGTTTTAATAATGCTGCAAATAATACTGCCGCCGTTCCACAATTAATTCAATTGTGTCAACCCTATTTTGACGGCAGATTTTTTCATCAAAGATGTGTTTGCCATGTTTTAAATATATGTGTATAACATTGCTTGCAAACACTACATGAATGGATTACACCAATTAGGGATGCTCTATACTATTTGTGGAAACATCTTAGCACTATGAAACAATGGGCTAAGTATTGTAAAGCTGACGGGAAATATCCAATTAGGTTTTCCTGTGACGCTCCAACTCGTTGAAACTCCACATATAAGTTGCTTTGTGAAAGCTACGAGTATAGAGAATTATTAGTTAGATTTATGCAGTATAATGCTAATACCATTAATTTATATGAACATCATTGGGATGTTTGTACAAAAATTTGCATACTTTTAAAAGTTTTTCATGATGCAACACATTCTTTATCCGGTATATATTATCCAACTTCACATTTATTTTTATTTGAAGCCCTTAATATTGTAGGTGCACTTAATGAATGTGCACAAATAAATAAATTAGTTCTGTGTGTTTATGCAATGCGAGAAAGATGGATAAACTATTATAGGGATATTCCTGTAATTTATACTGTTACATTAGTTTTTGACCCTATGAATAAATTAAATAGTTTATATGAATTTTTTACACTTTATTACCAATCTCTAGGGATAATGGACATAGATATTAATGGTTTATATAATAATGTTAGGAATTTATTTTATTCAATGTATGACGAATATCGTTCTGTTTACGGTCCCTTGTTGAACATTATTGTTCAACAACCGGAACCAAGCGGAAGCGGTAGTACTAGTCATTTGCGCTTTCCCTCCACATTAAGGAAGTTAGGGGCAAGCTTGTTTACCAAAAAAACAAGGACGTCGGGGAGTTCGTCTTCATCAACCTATGTTTCAGAGGTTGATGTTTACATAAACACCTTCTTTGAGTTTTTGGACACCCCAGACTTTAACGTTCTACAGTGGTGGAGGGAGCACAAAACTAACTTTCCAATTTTGGCCATCATTGCCAAACAAATTTTGGAACCCTTGTCTCGACTGTCGCCGTCGAACAGGAATTTAGTGCAGGTGGCAATATTCTGGACGAGAGACGAGTATTGCTCAGTCCTGACTCAATATAGATCCAAATCTGTATTTTAATTAATCATATGATAAATTTTTTCTTAATCGACAAAGAGATTAGCTGTGAATGAGTTTTAATTAATCATATGAATGATTCACATCAGTAATTAAAGTGATAATTATTTTTTCTAAACAATAACAATGTTCCTAGGTTTCACATAAATCATAATCAAGATTCAAATCTTGGTTGGTGTACATGCACTCTGTTAATAAAGTGGTTAATCACTTCTCTGATAGGGGTTCGAGTTTCATTTTTATCCGTCAAATTGCAGAGTGTGGAGAGACCCTCCCATATAGTGGGAGTTATCACTCCAAATCGAACTTATAGTGTTTGATCTCGAGTTGCGGTAAACCCTTGAAACAATTGGTGTAAGATTTAAAAAAAAAAAAAAAATCTGGGCATTGTTGGCAAGTTGGTGCAGGGGATCATGGGTCGTTTGATTAAATTATTGAAGAACTTAATTAGGACCCGTTCTTTCCGGACATAGAAAACGATTGAACACTCTTAAAAAAAAAAAAAAAACGATTGAACAGGGACATGATAACTGCAGAGTAAATTCCAATGAATCTGAAATGAAGTCTTCCACCATACCGAAAACCCATGTTTTTATTTAATTCTTATATTTAAGAAATTGTTATTAGTTAAAATTTGTCCAAAAGAACTGCAACAATTAGCCTTTAAAATGCTTTGGTTTTCTTCTTTAAAAAAATTTAGCTTGCTTTTGCTATCACCGCCAACTAATTGGGACTTCAATCGAATTGTATTGTTGATATGCTGCAATCCGAGAGAAAAAAAAAATATTGGAAATACTGTTATGACAAAAACATTTGTTGAGGGTTATAATTTCTGCTAAAACTATTTTATTTTGGAGAATTTACGGCAAAAAATCACAACAAATATAATATTTTCTAGCAGTGAATTGTCATCTCAATTGAGATGAAAAAAATTGGGATGTATAGAATTACTAAACTTGAACATTTGGAAAAAATGTTATAAACTTGTTCTTGTATTTGAAAACCTAATTAACAAAATTTGTGTTTTAACTCAAAAATGTTTCAAAAACATATAACGAAGGTATAAAAGAATATTAAACAATTAATTAAAAAATAAGTATTATTTGACTATCAGCTCGCTTTGCATAAGAAATTAAATATTGTCTATTAGAGTTGAGAAAAGCCAACTACGACTTTAAATTTGAGAATACAATCCTTTGAAAATACCTAGGTATCTCTTCACGTACACTACAAAAAGGAGGCCTTTTGCGGTGGATAGAACCGCAGCAAGATCTGCAATAAAAAGTTTTTTACCACGGATTTGAGGTGCTGTAAATACGATCATGGCAAAAGGTTTTGCCACGGATTACTATGTGGCAAAAGGACTTTTTACCGCGGCAAATTACCATGGTAAAAAAGTTGTGACAAAATATTAATATTTGCAGCGGCAATCTCCTCTGCGGCAAAAGACTTTTGCAGCAATTAATAACCGCGGCAAATCAAGGTGTTGCGATTTTTTATTTTTGCCGCAAAAATCATCTGTGGCAAAATGTATTTTAAATTTTTCAGTACAATTCTCAAAAGTTCAAATTAAATATATTTTTAAAATTAAAATCAGAATATTCTTAAAATGAAAATGTCTGAATTGTAACACTAGAAATCAAACAAATATCATGAAAGATGGAGACAAACCAAAAAAAAATTTAACATTTAATTAAATGAATCCATTGAAATAATATAAATAACTTCTAAAAATAGTTCAATAAGTGAAACTTAAAAGTTAATACTTTTTTATTTTTGAGAAAAGAAATATATTGCAAACGAAAAAATTATCTAGGAGAATCCTCCTGAACTAACAACTCCACTAGCGAAAACAAGTCTTAGACCAAAAACAATAAGAAACAGAAGATAAAACAGCTTTAGTAAGAGCATCAGCCACCTTATTTACAGTTATAAGAACAAAAGAAAAGCCCAAAACATTCAAATTAAAACAAACAGAGAAAATATCAGAAAGAAAAAGCCTCAAGTTCGAGCACGAAATAGAACCACCCTTCAGGACATTGATAACACCCAAAGTATCAGATTCCACCAGGATCGGCGAGAGCCCCGAACTGAGAGCAAGCCAAACCCCATGAAGGACGGCAGTAGCTTTCGCCACCAAACGCGGAAAAATGAAAGTTTTATCTCTAATTACAATACCCACTCCAACCAAACCTGCACAAACAGCTAAGCTAGTATCAATATTTAACTCGAAGGTACCAATAGGAGGAGGAGACCACAACTGAATAGGCCTAGGAATCGCAGAATCCGAAGGTGGACGATTACATATCAAAGTTAATACAATTGGATCTTGTATTACAAGATACTAATTAAAGTCAAAATATATTACAAGATCCCTAAATATATGCATCCCAAATAGTATTTTTTTTCACTCATATCTTGTATTTTCCAATTCTAAATTATGGATAATAGTTTTGAATTCAATATGTGCAATTCTTAATAATAATAGGTAGCAAACATATTCAATGTCCACTTGATAAAGGGTGTGGTTGGTGTGCACTTGAATTATCTTGAACCTGTTAACAAAATACATGTTAATTTCTACCATATTTTACACACTTAATTTACGTTAAATATGTCATACATGTTCACTCCTTGATTGGATTTGCAGGAAACATATGGCTCATCATAATGGACTCTAATTTCTTATACATTGATTGCAAATCTTTGTAATTGGAGTGCAAGGAACGATAATTAGATCGCAATTTATCTAGCTCTGCTCGCATCTCATCAATAATCGAGTTTTTACCAACACCATTTGATGAAGTAGTTCCAGTTCCAAACAAATGAGATAACATCCTTCATATAATCAATCTAAACTGAAATTTAAATTAACATGAAACAAAACAGGGGATTAGGACAGAGATGAGCCACCAAAACTATCATCATATATACTAGACATATAATTTAAACCTTTTACTAATGATTATTTTCAGTTGTCACAAACTGCTTGAACTAAGGAGAATCGAGAAACAGGTCCAATGCTTGTTTCCTAAAAATATCTGTCAACAAAAGCAAAAGCAGTCAGCTCTACTTTTGCACTGAAAGTAGTTGAAGGGAATTTTAGAAAAGATTTTGATTATCGTATAACATGCGGAATTGGGTGTAAAAAATTTTCTTATATTGAAAAACTTTTTCAATCAGGAACAAGTTTCTGTATATACGCAGAAAAAGAATTTAGTAACTACATACCTTTTTTTTTATTTTCTTTTTTTGATTCTTCGATATACCACTAGATCTTCCAAGCTATGACCCGCGGTCTGACAACATGTGTGTGGGCACGTCACGGCAAGAGATAGAGGTCATGTGAAAAGAACGCCGACCAAATCCTGCAAAAGAGAGGAGAGTTAGAAAAAACTTTTTTTTTCTTTTCTCTCTTTCTCTGGTGGCCGAATTCTCTTTCTTTTTCACTTGTGTACTAGGTTAGGTTTTTTCTAACTATATAACACTTATATAGTAGTCCTTTAGGGTTTTTAATTTGACCAAGTCAAAATAGGATTCTAAATTCTATTTATTTTTAGTCTCCCTAAAGATTTGAATTTTTGACCTTTTGGACTATTAAAATAATCTAATTATTTTAATTCTTTTGTCCTAGTCATTATTTAATCACATGACCTCATATTTAATAAATAGAATTAATAATTATTAATTATTAATTTCTATTATTTTATTAAATATTTAATTAATTAAATAATCACATTATTTAATTATTCTCTTTTATTTAAATCGCATTACTTTCGTAACACTATTAATTGGATCATCCAATTAATCTACCGTGATCCTCGTTACTAACAACTATAAGGGCTAGCAAAGGGACCTAATGGACCCACAGTTTTGAGCTCCAATAATACTTAATAATATTAATTAAAACTCTTTAATTAATATTTCACGATTATTAACCTCGGGATTATTCCACTAAAAACTCGAGGCTGCACTCTCAAAACTGTAGACGTGTTTATACAATCTGAAGTCTCAGTGTCCATTGATATAGCTAATTGCATATAGTGTGATCCTCCACATATAGTTCATAACTAGAGCTGGGTCATAAAGTCCGTTATACCCTTTTAGAAATATCTTTTCCTTTAAGTACCATTGATTCTCTAATGAACAATTAAATTATGTCTTCCTCACGGAAGAAGGAGAGCGCTCATAATCGTTCAAGCCCCGAATCAACCCTTAAGGGAACTACTCATCTACTTCAATCAAGAAGGAGTGGATTCCACTATTGTGTACAAACCTTCCAAGCCACAAGCCAAACCGCAGTTCCAAGATACGGAGGTATTGATCGAGATTCTCATCAACCTCATTCATGGTAAATCAAAAGCCACGATCTAATCTGAAGGAGTTGATAAGACACTCAGGATTAAGATCACCTATAAATAGCCACCGTTTATCGATTATATATGAATCTCATATACTAATGGATCTTGGTGAGAGATTCATATAAATCGTAGCCCAGTCCTATATGATCTCGTCATATAAGGTGCCTCCATTCTCATGTCAACTATATGAGCGGTCTAAGATAGACCACCGTACTTTACAGAATGGACCGTAACAGTAGATCAATCACAAACAAAGTACCCAGCTTTGTTTGCTCTCTACGGACTGTTTAGATTGCACGTCTCAAAATGAATCCTCTCTGTATATGACCATCATATACTCATTTTGAGATTACATCTTGCAATTTAGGATGTTCTTGCACAATACGAATGTATTACTGAATATAAAGCATTTTATGAACTTGAATGATAATTTGAATAATTCTTATTATTTTCTTTAACCATTTACAATTACATGCTTTAGGGCATAAATCCCAACAGTAGTGTGGTGTGAATTTTTTTTTTTTGGTTGCTTTTGTAAGTTGCAAACAGTTGCACCGAATATTTGTTTGTCAATTTCCTCTCCTAACTGCCTATAAATAGGCAAGTTATTCAGCATAATGAACAACAACAATAAGTGTGAGAGAATAGAGAGATAAAGAGAGAATTTTGTTGAGCGTTGTCAGAAAAGTTTTGGGTGTGAAATATTGTAAGGGGTTTTGTGATTTATCCTCTTGGGCTATTGGAGTGAGATCTCTACTTGTGTACACACCATAAAATTTTCTAATATAGTGGAATCGCTCCTCTTAGTCCGTGGATGTAGGCTTGTATTTTAGCCGAACCACGTAAATTCTTATGTCATTTATTTTCTGCTATTTTAATTTTATCATCCATTTTAAATATATGTACTATCCGATCCTGCTTCAAATATAACAAACTGGTATCAGAGCTTCCGGTTGTGTTCCAGGCTGCTATAAATTTTTTAGTATGCTTTGTGGTTGCAGTATTGCCTGATCTTCCACATCAGAAAAGAATTGTTCTAGAGTCTATTGATTTTGTACTGTGGCGTGAGAAGTACATGTCTAGAAAAAGTTTTGGCTAAGGAAATACTTGGTACTTAAGCGTGTCCATTGTGACCTACCTCTCTTTCCTAAGAACTTACCTAATGTGTTGTTCACGACTACGTACATTATTCAGTGTACGGTTACTGGTAATAGAGCGCTGCCCGCTGGGCCCTACACATAATAGTGTCACGGTGAATAGTGCATTTATTTTGTTATTATCCTTGTTAAAATTAAGGATGTTGACGGTAAAATTTAAAGTTGTGAAATTTGATCGAAAGATTAATTTCACTTTATGGCAAGTGCGGATGCGTGCTGTTCTTATTCAAAGTGGAGTTCAAAAAGCTTTGAAATGTGTTAAACCAGCTGATATGAAAGATGCAGATTGGGAGGATATCGATGAAAAGGCTTGTTCTGTTATTCAGTTATCTATCTCTGATGAAGTTTTACGTGAGGTTATTTCTGAAAAGACCACAAAGGCGTTGTGGGAGAAACTGAAATCTCTTTATTTAAAAAAGACCCTCACAAATAAACTTTACAACAAGTAGTGTCTATATTCACTCCGCATGAGTGAAGGTACATCTCTCGGTTCTCATATTGATGAGTTTGAATTTCTCATCATGGATCTGCAAAATCTTGATATCGATATCGATGACGAAGATCAAGCGTTGTTGTTGTTGCATTCACTGCCTTCCTCATATAGACATTTCAGAGAAACTATATTATATGGAAAAGACACAATTTCTCTAAAAGATGTCAAAACTGCTTTGCAGACCAAAGAGAAGATCGACCATGATATCACTGGACAATCTAGTAATAGTCAGGCACAAGGTCTATATGCTAGAGGAAGACATGAACAAAGTGGGAGATCACAAGATCGAGGCAAAATCAGAGGAAGGTCAAAATACAGATCAAAATCTAGAGAAAGAGATGTCGTATGTTGGTATTGTAAAGAACGTCATGTTCGTAGCAAATGTAACAAGCTGCAAAAGAAAAGAGAAAATAAGGTTACTCTACAAAATGAAGAGACCGTTTAAGCTAGTGTTGTTGAAGAAAGAGAAAATGATGATGTTCTGTTCATGACAGAAGATCGATTCAATTCCAATGATGAATGGATTATGAATACTGGTTGCTCCTATCATATGTGTCTAAACCGGGATTGGTTTTTCGATATATGAATCTATTGATGGAGGTATTGTTTTGATGGGAAATAATACCCTATGCAAAATTGTTGGCATAGGAACAATTCGTATCCGAATGCACGATGGCATTGTGAGAACATTGTCTGATGTGAGACATGTTTCGGACCTGAGAAAGAATCTCATTTCTCTTGGCACTCTTGATTCAAATGGGTGCAAGTTTTCAGCTAAAGGTGAAGTTCTAAAAGTTAGCAAATGTGCATTAATCGTGATGAAGGCTAAGGAAATTGGCAGCCTTTATATATTGTAAGGTTCCACTATTACAGGTTCTGCAGCTGTTTTAGAATCATCCATGCCTGATTCAGAAGTTACAAAATTATAGCATATGGGGCTTGGATACATGAGTGAAAAAGGTCTAACCCTGCTAAGCAAGCGAGGTCTTTTGTATGACCAAAGTACCGGTAAAATGGACTTCTATGAGCACTGTGTGTTTGGAAAACAGAAGAGGGTAAGCTTTGGTAGTGGAATTCATAGAATCAAAGGGACGTTAGATTATATTCACTATGATCTATGGGGCCCATTGTCAGTTCCATCAAAAGAATGAGCTTTATTGACCTTCATTGATGACTTTTCAAGGAAGATCTGGGTATTTTTCTTAAAGAACAAAAATGATGATGTTGACACTTTTAAAAGGTAGAAAACTCTGATCGAGAAGCAGACAGGAAAGCAAATCAAAAGACTCTGAATTGACAATGGTTTGGAATTCTGTACTGGAGATTTTAACAGATTTTGCGAAGATGAAGAGATCGTCAGATATCGTACAATAGTCAAAACTCCTCAGCAGAATGGTATTGCTGAACGCATGAATATGACTCTTTTGGAAAGGGCTCGGTATATGCTTTCAAATGCTGGACTGTCCAAAGATTTTTGGGTTGAAGCAATTTCCACAGCTTGTTTCTTGGTGAATCGCTCACCATCTACAACAATCAAGTTCAAGACTCCTGAAGACGTATGGTTTGGTAAACCTGCTAATTATTCAAATTTGAGAATATTTGGATGCCCTGCATGTAACACCCCCTGACCCGACCCGTCTGGATCGACCCAAGGAGCGCTACCCGATTTTTAAAACTTTTCTAATCCGAGTTTATAGTTTGAAATCTTTATAAACACAAATGTAATTTGGCTTTCAAAATCGTTTCTAGTAGGTCCATCAAATATTTTGAAAAATTTAGACAGAGTTTCCTCTATTTTTCTGACTTTCTAGAAATCCTGTTTTCAACAAAAACTGAAATAATATAATATTCAACACTTCAAAATTCATTTATCAAGCATATGCGCACTCAACCGTATAGTACGACTTTCCAAACATTTTCAGATGGAACAATACATAGTTGATATTTACAAAACTTTTGAAAAACATAAACAAAACTCATTTATATTACAATTTACAAACTTCTGTATATGCATGCTTAACTGAATGATATACAACTAAAGTTTAAATATAACTACCCCAAAGTATGGTGACTCTGAACCTCTGTCTGCAGCTACATCCTCTTTAGTCTTTTACTCCATTGATATCTCTATTACCTACGCGTGATAAAATCAACGCGCTAAACATATCGCTTAGTGGGTGTACACTAAACTTATTTATCGAAATCACAAAATAAATTTCAAAATAAAATGCCATCATGCTATCATATAAAAACATATCATTATTCAACTCAATCCATAAACTAAATCATACGAAATCAATTTTTAAATTCTTTTACAAACATTTTATTTAATTCTTTTCAATTCTGGCCCCTTGGTATACTCAACATAATTTTCTGGACTGGAATATGGGCCGTTCGACACAACCACTCGGTGGCTGCCGTCGAACATAACTTTTAACCCTAGGACCGGCATTTGGGGTCTGTTCCATCCAAGGGTGGTACGTATAACTCCCTACCCCAGGACCTTGTACTCGGTATCCTCAGGGAGGTACATAATATCAATATCATAACTCCTTACCCCAGAATGAATCCTTAGGGAGGTACGTAATATCAAGATCAATATCAATATCAATATCAGTGCAGTACTGCTGAAATAACCCAGCTGGTATACCAACCTACTATATCCGTTTTCTATGTTCAAGTATTCTAGGGCCGTTTCCATTTATGTTCACAATATAAAATTCATAAATTTCATATCAAAGCATTCTATTTCGTTCAAAATCCACAATTATAATTCTCAAGTCTTACTCGAATTCAACAATATAGTTTCCAAACGATATTCGTAATTCGAATAATATTTTCAAACAATTTATTTTAGCATAATCGTTATAAATTGAAACACGAGAAGCGCAAAACATTCAGATAAATAAACGTGTAAACACACACACACACACACACACACACACATATATATATATATATATATATATATATATATATATATATATCTCAAAATGTTCCAGAATCGAAAAATTTAAATCAAAACACATACTAAAACCATAAAGTTTTCATAAATGAGTGTACACCAATCTGAATGCCGTTTTTACAAACTTTTCTTTTTTGGATTTCCTTTCCTCCTTCTTCTTCTTCTCTTTCTTCCTCCTCTTTTCCTTCTCCTTTTTCTTCTTCCTTTCTTCTTCTTTTTCTCTTCTTCTTCCTTTCTCTTTTTCTTCTTTCTTTCTCTTTCTTTTTCTTTTTCTTTCTCTTCTCATGGTCTCTCTCTATTTTCTGTTTGCTTCTTCGTGAAGCTTCCACAGCTATCTTATTTTTTTTTTTTATAAAATTTTGGTCATCGCGACCGCGCCTCGCGATCCGTGGTCGCATCACCTGATTGCGTTGTTCACTGGAATATTTTTACCGCCTTCATCGTGATCAGTCATCGTGGTGTCTGGTCTCGATATTGGTCGCAATGCTCACTGTCCAAAATCATCATTTTCACTGCGAGCTGCTCATCGCAATCCCTGGTCGCGGTGCTTACTGTCCAAAATTATTATTTTCACCGCGAGCTGCTCATCGCGATCCCTGGTCGCGGTGCTCACTGCCAGCTTTTTCCTTTTCCCTTCATGCATTCTTTCTGGACCGCTCCACTTGGTTCACTTGTATACCTAAATATTAATCCAAATAAATACATTACATCATTTTTATATAATTAACAACAATTATAGGCATTTTTCATAATTAATAAAAATTACGGATGTTACACTGCATATATGCATGTTAGTGAAGAGAAACTAGAACCAAGGGCAAACAAATGTATTTTTCTTGGCTATGCATCTGGGGTGAAAGGATATATATTATGGTGTCTAGATCATAAATCACCTAAATTTGTTATTAGTAGAGATGTTACTTTTGATGAATTTGATTTACTAATGCTGAAAAAGGAGTCTTCGGTTTCTTCTGATACAGATAAGATAGGTGGTGCATCGGAGCAGGTGGAGCTTGAAGTTTCGTGTCCACCATTAATGCCTTAAAATCCTAATATTTTAGAATTCCAATCAGAAGAGGAGATTGATGTTAGAGATGTGCCTCAAGAGGCACACCATAGCATTGCTGAAAATAGACCATGAAGAGAAACAAGACCACCACAAAAATACATAGACTTTGTTGCATTTGCTTTGACCATTGGAGAAGAGACAGACTTTGTTGGAGAACCTGTAACATATTCTGATGCTATTTCTTCTGTTAATTCTGCAAAATGGTTAATTTCTATGTAGGAAGAAATTGAATCACTTCACAAGAATGATACATGGTACTTGTGAAACCATCAGCTAAGCAGAAGATTGTTGGCTGCAAATGGATCTTAAAAAAGAAAGAAGGAATTCCAGGAGTTGAGAATGTAAGGTATAAAGCACGGTTAGTAGCTAAAGACTACAGTTAGGTACCAGGTGTGGATTTTAATGATATTTTCTCACCTGTTGTAAAACACAGTTCTATTCGTGTCTTGCATGCATTAGTTGCCATGCATGATTTAGAGTTGGAGTAATTGGATATTAAAACAACATTTTTGCATGATGAGTTAGAGGAACAGATCTATATGCAACAACCATAGAGTTTTATTGTTGAAGGGAAAGAAGATCATGTTTGTTTACTGAAGAAGTCATTGTACGGTTTGAAGCATACTCCAAGACAGTGGTATAAAGAAGCGTTTATGATTGGTAATGGATACTCAAGGAGTAACTATGATAGTTGTGTCTATTTTCGAAAGACTGATGATGGCTCATTTGTATATTTGCTTCGTTATGTTGATGACATGTTGATTGCAGCTAAGAACATGTCAGATATTGATGAGTTAAAGAAGCGGTTGAAAAATGAGTTCGAGATGAAGGATCTTGGTGCTGCGAAGAAGATCCTTGGCATGAAAATAAAAAGAAATTGAAAAGAAGGAAAATTATTCTTGACTTAGAGAGGATATATTGAGAAAGTTTTGGAGAGATTTGACATGAAAAATTCTAAACCAGTATCTACTCCATTGGTTGCACACTTCAGATTGTTAGCAACTTTATCACCCAAGACAGATAGCGAAAAGAGGTATATGACTCGAGTTCCCTACTCCAGTGCAGTTGGTAGTATTATGTATACTAAGGTTTGTACGTGTTCAGATATTTTACATGCAGTTAGTGTTGTTAGTAGATATATGTCTTGTCCCGGGAAAGCACACTAGAATGCAGTGAAATGGATTCTGCGATATCTACGTGGAACTTTAGAAGTATCTCTAGAGTTCAGTCAGAGTAGCAGTTCTCTAGTCGGGTTTATCAACTTTGATTATGCAGTGATCTTGACAAAAGGAGATTACTTACATAATATGTATTCACTCTCAGTGGAAGTGCAGTTAGCTAGAAAGCGTCTTTGCAACCTATTGTAGCATTATCAACAACAGAGGCAGAATACATTGCTATTACAGAGGTGATAAATAAAGCACTCTGATTTTGAGGATTGTATGGGGAGCTTAGTTCTTGTTCCGATGCCATTACTATTTTCTGTGATAGTCAAAGTGCAATTCATTTGACTGAAAACCATATGTTTTATGAAAGAACTAAGTATATTGATACCAAATTTCATTTTGTTCGTGATATCATTGTCCAAGGACGAGTTACCGTGAAGAAGATAAGTACTCGTGATAATCCTGCAGACATGTTGACGAAGTCTCTTCCAAATGTCAAGTTCAAACACTGCTTGAACTTGATTGGTATTTCAAACTGCTGAAATACTTTACCAAGATGGAGCGATACTGCTATTGATCAAAATTCAATCCAATGTGGAGATTTGTCAACAAAAGCAAAAGCAATTAGCTGTACTTTTGCACCGAAAGTAGTGTGGTTTGAATTTTTTTTTAGGTTGCTTTTGTAAGTTGCAAACAGTTGCACCGAATGTTTGTTTGTCAATTTCCTCTCCTGACTGCCTATAAATAGTCAAGTTATTCTGCGTAATGAACAATAACAATAAGTGTGAGAGAATAGAGAGATAAAGAGAGAATTTTGTTGAGTGTTGTGAGAAAATTTTGGGGTGTGAAATATTGTAAGGGGTTTTGTGAGTTATCCTCTTGGGGTATTAGAGTGAAATCTCTAATTGTGTACACACCATAAAATTTTCTGATATAGTAGAATCGCTCCTCTTGGTCCGTGGATGTAGGTTTATATTTTAGTCGAATCACGTAAATTCTAGTGTTATTTATTTTTTACTATTTTAATTTTATCGTCCATTTTAAATATATATACTATCCGATCCTGCTCCAAATATAATAATATTTAATTCAAGTAAGCTACAACTGTGATAAAACAAGATGTCAAACAACAACCTCAACATAAGGTTTAACATGGAAAGACATCTGAAGAGACACACGCACGAAAAAAGAAAAGCATAGGTATTAAAAACATTGTTTACATCAAATGAATTTCAAATAAATAAACCCAAGTGGCAAAAAGCTTATAATATGGTAGCCTGGTTATCCTTTATATCCATCATGAAAAAACAGAAACTACCTAGATAACTTTTTTGGATCCAATAAATACTTCAATCTTCTTCCAATCACGATCAAATCTGGACTCAAGAGGATGCAAATAAAGAATAAAATTTAAATCCGTGCACATGATTGTGAGGAAACCATAGACAGAAAGCATGCTCTCATATACACGACGACTTAGATAACCTCACACTAACATTACCCTCACTTGAGAGTTCTAAAATAATATCATGAACTAACAGATTCTAACAATGCTCTATCTATGATCTCTTCTTTGTGCATTTATATTCTCTTACAACATCAAATTTGATTATTATGTCTTCTTCTTTGTGCATGTATATTCTCTTACAACAACAAAATTTTTCAAGGTACAAATAACCCTTCCTCTCTGTAACATATTTTATTCTTACATGATAGCCTGATTAATTAGTGAGTGCAAAGAATTGAATATATAGAATTTTGGTTATACTCTTTTAAGCAAATTGTTTACTTAAACATCCCACTGCAGTGCATTCTAACATCTTTAATGAATCAGACAAGGACGTACTTAAAGCCTCTCTTAATCAAAATGAAGTTGAATTTGTTAAACTAGTTGACTTTTGAAGTGATTGTTTCCTTTTTAGAGGATCTGCAATACTTTCAGAGTAGATATTTTAATAGCTTGGTTTTACCAGGATTATGTTTCTCACGAGAAATTCCCAATCCGAGATGATTACATTAGTCAAATGCTACCTGCATTTTATCAAGACATGATTGTAAGGGGGTACTCTAAAAAGCCTGAACTGGTTTGTACTACAAGGTGCAATTTATTAGAGTAATAAATATATGTATTATTCATGTATTACTATTTATGTAATTAATTAGTTTTGCAAGGTTAGTTTAGTCTTTTTATTAGTTTGTATATATATTCTTCTTTCTTGTAACCTAACACTATTCTTCAATGCAAGGAAACCCTAATAGTTTTCTCTCTCAAATCTCTCTCAATTGTTCTTCACTTTGTTCTTCATTTTCTTTAGATTGTTCACATGGTATCAGAGCTTTGGAACTTAGTTTGATGTCATCCACAGCTTCATTTTTTCGATCTGTTTTCGCATCGCATCGTACTGGTATTCCTCCCGCATCTCTTCGATTTTGATAATTTTTGGATTTTCGTATGAATTGCAGTTTTTAGGGTTTCACAGATTTTGCATTTGGGGGTTTTTGTTGTATTTTGCATCTGTTGAATTTTGTTTGATAGATTATTGTGATTTTATAATGGATGGTGGTAGAGAGGATTCACTTCAGGCCATTAGTGCAAAATTAGATGGCAGAAATTATTCTTATTGGAGTTATGTGATGAAGAATTTTCTAATTGGGAAAAAGAAGTGGAATTATATTTCGGGTGCATCTATTAAACCCACAGATGATAAGGTAGAGAATTTTGCACAGCTTGTTGAGAATTGGCAAGTAGATAATTCGAAAATTATCACATGGATAAACAACTCTGTTGAGCACTCCATAGGCACACAATTAGCAAAGTATGACACTGCTAAAGAGGTGTGGGAACACTTGTCCAGACTGTATACACAGTCTAATTTTGCAAAGAAATATCAGTTAGAATCTGATATTCGAGCTCTTCAACAAAAGGATATGACTGTACAAGAGTTCTATTCTGCAATGTCAGATCTTTGGGATCAATTAGCTCTTACAGAATCTGCAGAACTGCGAGCATGTGCACCTTATATTGCTAATAGAGAGGAGCAACGTTTAGTTCAGTTCTTGATGGCTCTCCGTGATGATTTTGAGGGCCTTCGTGGCTCAATATTGCATCGTTCTCCGCTTCCTTCTGTTGATTCAGTAGTGAGTGAACTCTTGGCTGATGAGATACGCCTCAAGTCTCAGTCAGGAAAAGGAATTCTTCCAATACCTACTCAGTCAGTTTTGGCAGTCCCATCTAGACCTCATGCTTCCTATGAGAACAAACCATACTCAAGGGTTGGGTTTGATGAATGCAGTTTTTGTAAGCAGAAGGGTCACTGGAAGTCTCAATGTCCTAAATTGGGCAATAGAGCGCAGCAATCACAACAGCAGAAATATCAGTTCAAGCCTCCACAGTCTGTCAACCAATCACAACCACGGACATATCGACCTCCACAATTTAACACTGCAGCATTTGTGCCATCACCAGATTCCATTGGATTTGGATCACCATCCTCAACTCCCACACTTGCATCCCTTTCTGAACAACTTCAGAAACTTATTGCTGCACAGTCGCATGCTATGTCTGTCTCCTCTTCGATAGGTCAGTCGCCTCCTAGTACTTCAGGTATGTCTTCCTCCGTATGGGTTTTAGATTCGGGAGCCTCACATCATATGTCTCATAATTCAAAATTTTTTGTTTCTTTATGTCCTGTATCATTTACTTCTGTTACAACTGCTGATGGCACTCCTATGCCATTAGCAGGAGTTGGTTCAGTTGTTACATCTCAGTTATCTCTTTCTAATGTCTATCACATTCCTAAACTTACAATGAATCTTGTTTCGGTTAGTCAATTGTGTGATTATGGTTACTCAGTGTCCTTTACTTCTACTTCTTGTCATGTGCAGGATCTACAATCCAAGAAGCTGATTGGGATAGGCCGTAGAAGTGGGGGATTATATGTTTTGGATGAGCTGAAGCTACCAGTATTTGCAGCTCCCAGTGTTGATTTGTCTTCTTTTCGCTTGTGTCCTTCGTCCTCTAGTTTTTATTTATGGCATTCTCGTCTTGGTCATGTTTTAGCTTCCCGTTTGAGATTCTTAGCTTCAATGGGAACCTTAGGGAATTTGCAAACTCATGATATTTCAGATTGTAGTGGTTGTAAACTTGCTAAATTTTCTGCTTTGCCTTTTAATCGAAGTAACTCTTGTTCTCTTGCACCTTTTGACTTAATTCACTCTGATGTATGGGGGCCTTCTCCAATTGCTACAAAAGGAGGGTCTCGATATTATGTTTCGTTTATTGATGATTGCACTCGTTTTTGTTGGGTTTATCTTATGAAACATCGTTCTGACTTCTTTAGCATTTATAGTAATTTTCGAGCTCTTGTACAAACTCAACACTCTGCTGTTATTAAGTGTTTTAGATGTGACTTAGGTGGTGAATATACATCTAATAAATTTTGTGAATTACTTGCTTTGGATGGAACTGTTCACCAATCTTCTTGTACAGACACTCCTGAACAAAATGGTGTTGCTGAAAGAAAACATAGACACATTGTTGAAACTGCTCGTTCTCTTTTGTTGTCTTCTTCTGTTCCTAGTGAGTTCTGGGGAGAAGCAGTTCTTACTGCAGTCCATGTCATTAATAAAATCCCATCGTCTCTCACTTCAGGTTTGTCCCCTTTTGAAAAATTATATGGGCATGCTCCTGATTATTCTCTCTTGCGAGTTTTTGGCTCTACTTGTTTTGTCCTTCGTCCTCATGTAGAGCGTACAAAATTATCGTCTCGCTCTGCCATTTGTGTGTTCCTTGGTTATGGTGAGGGACAAAAGGGATATCGTTGTTTTGATCCTGTTTTGAAAAAGTTATATGTATCTCGTCATGTTGTGTTTCTTGAACATATACCTTTCTTTTCTATTCCTGCTGCTGCTCACAATGTCACCAAATCTGATCTCATTCATATTGATCCATTTTCTGATCATACTGATAATCTCTCTCCGCAGGTTCCTTCTAACACAGCTTCTGATTCCTCTATTGTTCCTATAGTTCCTTTTCCACTCCATTCTTCTCGCAGGGCTCGCACAATTGATTCTGCAGATACTGGTACCTCATCGTCTCCTGTTGATACTCCCTCTCCACCTACAGTCTACCCAACACCTTCTGCCATTGTGGATCCTTCTCCTCGTTATCCTCAGCGTACTCGTAAGTCTACTCAACTCCCAGATTTTGTTTACTCTTGTTATTCCAATTCTTTCTCTTCCTTTTTAGCATCAATTCACTCTCTCTCTGAGCCCTCATCCTATAAAGAGGCAGTTCTTGATCCACTGTGGCAGCAAGCTATGAATGAGGAACTTTCTGCTTTGCATAAAACAGATACTTGGGATTTGGTTTCTTTACCGCCTGGTAAACGTACAGTTGGTTCTCGTTGGGTATATAAGATCAAAACGAAGTCTGATGGGTCTGTTGAGCGTTACAAAGCTAGATTGGTTGCAAAGGGGTTCTCTCAACAATATGGTATGAACTATGAGGAGACTTTTGCCCCTGTTGCAAAGATGACTACTGTTCGTACTCTTATTGCAGTTGCATCTATCCGTCAGTGGCATATCTATCAGATGGATGTCAAAAATGCTTTCTTGAATGGTGATTTGCATGAAGAAGTGTACATGGCTCCACCACCTGGTGTCTCCCATAATCCTGGAGAAGTTTGCAAGCTTAAGAAATCTTTATATGGTCTCAAACAGGCTCCTCGAGCTTGGTTTGAGAAGTTTTCTACTGTTATCACTTCTCTTGGGTTTTCTTCCAGTAATCATGACTCGGCTCTTTTTGTCAAATGTACCAATGCTGGTCGTATTTTGCTCTCTCTATATGTTGATGATATGATTATTACTGGTGATGATGTTGATGGGATTGCAGTGCTAAAGTCAGAATTAACCCGTCAATTTGAAATGAAGGATCTGGGTTCTCTGCGGTACTTTTTGGGTATAGAAGTTGCAGTTTCTCCGAAAGGTTATCTTCTCTCTCAGTCCAAGTACACCACTGAAATTCTTGAGCGTGCTCCTCTCACTGATACTAGGACTGCTGATACTCCATCTGAGCTCAATGCTCGGTACTCTCCTTCTGATGGTACTCCCTTGTCAGATCCTACATTGTATCGCACTATTGTCGGCAGTCTGGTCTACCTTACTATCACTCGTCCAGATATTGCCTATGCTGTTCACATTGTCAGTCAGTTTGTTGCCTCTCCCACTACCATCCATTGGGCAGCGGTCCTTCGTATTTTACGGTATCTACGGGGTACTATCTTTCAAAGTCTTCTACTTCCGTCCACCTCGTCCTTACAGCTGCATGCCTATTCTGATGCTGATTGGGGCCATGATTCCACTGATCGTAAGTCTGTTACTGGTTTCTGTATCTTTTTGGGTGATTCTCTTATTTCATGGAAGAGTAAGAAACAAACTGTTGTTTCTAAATCTTCTACCGAAGCAGAGTATCGTGCTATGGCATCTACTACCACAGAGATTGTTTGGTTACGCTGGTTACTAGCTGATATGGGTGTTCATCTTTCCCACCCAACTCCGATGTTTTGTGACAATCAGAGTTCTATTCAGATTGCTCATAACTCAGTTTTTCATGAACGAACCAAGCACATTGAGATTGATTGTCATTTTACTCGCCACCACCTTAAGCATGACACTATTACATTGCCGTTTGTTCCTTCTTCCTTGCAGCTTGCAGATTTCTTTACCAAGCCGCATACTATTTCACGTTTTCGTTTTCTCGTTGGCAAACTCTCGATGCTTTCTGCTGCCGCATCGTGAGTTTGTGGGGGATATTAGAGTAATAAATATATGTATTATTCATGTATTACTATTTATGTAATTAATTAGTTTTGCAAGGTTAGTTTAGTCTTTTTATTAGTTTGTATATATATTCTTCTTTCTTGTAACCTAACACTATTCTTCAATGCAAGGAAACCCTAATAGTTTTCTCTCTCAAATCTCTCTCAATTGTTCTTCACTTTGTTCTTCATTTTCTTTAGATTGTTCACACAATTATCATTGATAAACCATAATTTCAATCTCATACTTTTATTCTTATGAATGAATCTGATTTAATAACACATGTGGAAACTATTTCTGATGCCTTCTAGAATTTTCAGCTAAAGATGTTTAGTAAGAAAGCCCAAGTGCATACAAATATCTATGCTAGAAAGTCTCCATCAGTAAACCAGCAATTCAGTAGTAGTACATGTAATTAACCCTGTTATGATTTTAAGATAAGAGTGAGTTGCAGCTAATTCTAAACGGAATGAATAATTATCTTTCTTCTTTCAGCATTCCACAGATGAAATAAATTATTTTAAGGAACTAACCTGTCAACCGAATGAAGAATTATCTATATTTCTCTGCATCAGTGTAATTTTTAACACCAGGAACCAACTTGTCATACACAAAAAATATTTAAGGAAAAAAAATCAAATAAAAAAAAAATCAAGTTATTAATAAATAAATTGTTGAGAATCGAAAATTACTTAATTGAGCTCATGAGAGACCCTATCAAGGTCTGTTTTGAGTCCTTTCTCGTGAAGAACATTAAAAGACATAATTAAATACTTTTATCCGTAGTTTTCTATGACAAGTCACCATCCTTTAAAATTGTTGGATAAAATCATTCATCCCACAATAGAAGGTGAGGTGACTTTGTAATAAGTTCCTTATATCCGCACATTAAAATCATGAGTTCAAGTTATATCCGCTATTCGAATCTCAAATTTATGCTTCAATGGAAAAGAGTAGAAAAGGTCACCGCATCCCACACAATGATTTAGGGTGGTTTTTAAAACAGCAGTTAAATCATATCCTCATTATTTGAACACGTATTAAATTCACAATTTTACTGTGTAATTTGTTAAAACAATTTTTCTTTAAAAAAAATATTAATTTCTGCACTACATGTATGCCTACGTTAAGGAGTAATGTAACGATACAAATTTAAATTTAAATTTATTCTAATATGGATTCTCATTAATCCCTGTATGTGGTGGTTAAAAGAATTTAAAAAAAAAAAATAAATGATAGAAAATTATTTTATTCCTCAGTTTTTTTTTTAAAATTATTACTTTTTGATCGATATTTAATATATTTACCTTTCATGGTCCCCAATATTTCTAAAATTAATTAAATTAGTCCCTGTAATCATATTTTTAACAGTTAAATCTAACAGAATTGCACATTGATCTTTTTACCTTAAAAAAATTAATATTTTTTATTTTTTAATTACCATTACTTTTTTAAAAAAAATCAATTTTTATTTAATAATTTTTTATTAATTTTTTAAGGACAGTTATCAATTTAGTTTCTATGGTGAATTATCAATTTTTTGACGTACACTACAAATAAATATTATACTTGCCACGACCTTTTTGCCTGGATGGTAATCCGCGGCAAATATTAAAATTTTTAAATATTTTACCGCAGATTTTAAGCTTTTGTTGCTAATGTTTTGCGGTAAAAAGATTTTTACAACAGTTATCAACGCGGTAAAACTTTTTACCACAATAGTATTTGCAACACCTTTTGTTGTGCATTACAACATACTTCCTCCGCAGCAAAAATATCACTTTTTTTTGTAGTGACAGTTTCTTTTATTGGTATTCTTGAGCTCTAAGTTTTTGTAAATGCATTAAATAAGTCATTCCGCTAGTCAACCGCTAGTCATACTTGACGGTTCCAGTGGGATATTTAAGTCTTTAAACCAAACACATCCACGTGTCAACACCAAAAAAAAAAATTAATTAATTAAAACTGATATAATAAAAATAATATAAAATTAATTTAATAATCTAAAAAAATAAAAAGAAAAATGGAGCAGATGGGTCGTCATTGCAAAACTCGATGGAGACCCAGCTGGATCTCCATCGCAGATCGAGAGAGACCCAGCTGGGTCTCCATAGTGGATCGACGAAGGAGGAGACCTAGCTGGGTCTTCGTTGCAGATTGAATCCAAATCATTTCTCTAATCTTTATGTTCCCTTTTGTTCCTCTCTTTTTTGTTAAATTTTTTCAAGCTTTTCTCGAAATGGGTTTTGGTTTATGTGTAATTTGATTAAAGATGAAGAAAATGAGTTTGATTAATTTGAAGTTGAAAAAGATAATGGTGGGATTTTTTGATCTGTCTGTGGAAGCCGCCATTAAAGCCTCTAACGGCAACGAGGAGTGGAAAGATGATTGTTGGTCTTTTGATATGCTTCTGAAAGCGACCGAAAAGGCTTCCAACGACGATGAATACTTGAAACACCAATTCTTGACATTGAAGATCTTGTGAATTCAATGCACGAAAAAGTAATAGAGAGAACTCTGTTGGTTGTTAGAGAAGAAGAAAGTAGCTTTTCATAAAGAGATTGATGGGCCCAAATTTGACAACCTCTGTTTGAATACCCAAAAAAACCCAGAAACAACAACAACAAAACAAACCCAGAAACATAAATAGACCTAGTTGGCTCCCCATCACAGATTGACGGTTGCATGATGCTTGGATTATGTGATGGCTGGGTTGTTTGATGCTTCATACTTGGTAAGAATGGTGCCAGTTCGGTTCGAATCGACCGGTTAGAACCGAACAGGCGGTTCTGAACCGGGGACCGAATCGGGACCATACGGTCCCGGTTTAGGTTTTTTTAAAGTAGAATAGGAACCACCAGTTCAAGAACTGATGGGAATCGAATAGAAGGTTCCGGTTCTGTACTTAAAAAAAAAAAAAAAAAAAAAACTAACCGTTAGGCCCAATGGCTAACTAGGTATTGGGCCAAACAGTCAGGCTGGATTGGCAGGTCAACCCAAAACTTAAAAAATGGTCAACCCATAACATGGAAAGCCATTCTCTCTCTATGTCGTATCTTATTGTCTATGACAATTATGAGATACTCGTTAACAATGTGAATGAGTTAAAACCAGGGCCGGCGGAGGGCCGGCGGAGGCCCAAGGCGAGCTGAGTGATCGCCCTGGGCCAAGTTATGTTAAGGGCACCATCCTTACTTTTAATAGGTATTGTTTTATACCCAAATAGTTTTTACTGTATTAGGCCCAAAACAATATATTTTTTTTTCATTCTTCTTTTGCTGGAACAACTAGTGTGTGGCATTTTAGCAATTTTGTAAAGATTAATGGACATTTTGTTTTGGGCCTGGAAAGTAAGTGCCTCTGGTCAAAAAAGGCAAAAGAAAAATCAACCGCCATGCTTTGAGAAATGGGTCCTCCATAGGCCATGTTGAGGTCGACCGTCGACCGTTGAACCATGGCATCTAATGAATCTCTCCTTCAAGGCTGCAACGATAATGAAATTCGTTACTTTCTCCTCCCTTTCAATCTTACGAATCCTTCTTTTGATTATTTTATATACTGAAATTGTCTCCTTCAATTTGTTTGAAATTGATTTATTAGTCTAATGTAATGGAACTTCAAGCCTCTCTGATTGTCCAATACGCTGGTTACTGATCCTTTCCCGATCGAATTTATCATTCTCTTACCAGGTTTCAAATTTCACTACTTTCATCTTTCAATTTAGGGTTTATTTGGTTTGATTTTTCAATTAAGTTCTTCTTTATTGTTAGAAGTACAGTTCGTTTTTAATTGGTTCTTGATTTGTTTTTATTTCTTGGGTTTATATATTTCTTCTTTGTGATGAAAATCTTTTGTTTTTGATGGTTACTTTATCTGCTTTTCTTGCTTTATTCTGTAAATGATTTCTGGGTTTGGATTTTTTATTTTATTTTTTTTTCAATTTTCTAGTGTTCTTATGTTCAAAATTGTTGTGGTTGTTATGTTCAATTTTCTATTGTTCTTATGTTCAATTTCCTGTGGATATTATAATCTAGTCTTCTCTTTAAAAAAAAGAGGAAGAAATAAACTGTTCAAAAAAGGTTTTATTTTGCTTGTTTGTACGTCTATCTTGGTCTTATTTGCACTTGCTTCTTGGTCTTTTGGCCTTTTAACAGTGTGGCAGCTGCGATTCGACTCACATAGAATTAGAAATAATGAGAAATGATCAATTATATTGGAAGTAAGTCGTGATTAGAGTTATTGCAGTTGTGAAATATCTTACTATTCATAATTTGGCATTTTGTGGATCAAATGATAAACTTGGAGATAATTGCAATGGTAATTTTTTAGGCCTACTTGAAACAATTGCAGTTTTTGATCCTATTATGCAATAATATTTTCAACTCATTCAAAATAAGAAAATTCATCATCATTATCTTAGTCATACTATTTAAAATGAGCTCATAGGAATTATAGCAGTAAAAGTAAAAAAAAAAAAACAATTATTGAAAAAATAAAACAAGTAAAATACTTTTCAGTGATCCTTGATTGTACTTCTGATGCAAGTCGAAATGAGCAAATGACTTTGATAATAAGGTGTGTACAAATTTCAAATAATTCAATAAAAATAGAAGAGTATTTTCTAGAATTTTTAAATGTAGATGATACAACTAGATTATGGCTTTTTAAGGCATTGCGAGATGTGATAAACTCTCTTGGTCTTGATTTGATAATGTTAGAAGATAAGGATATGATACAACTGGATTAGGGCTTTTTTAACTATCCTTGTTACTGTGGCATCTGCTGAAAGAAGTTTTTTGAAATTAAATGAAATTAAAGTTGTTAAAATCTTACTTGCGGACCACTATGACTCAAGATAGGCTAAATAGATTAGCATTGATATGCATTGAAAATGATATGTTGGAAAACATTCAATATGATGATATAATTGATGAATTTGCTTTTAGAAGTGCAAGTAGAAAAAAATTTAAATGACTAGATTTCATTATTGTTTCCATTTTGTAGGTGCATATAATTTTGAGTTGAAAAGAATGTGTTGATGAGTTCTTGATGACTGGAGGCTTGAGCTGAAACGAATTTGAAGAGAAACGTGAAGAGAACTTCTGAAAGGGCACAATTTTTTATTTTCGCTCAGGCCCCAAAATACTATGGGCCGACCCTAGTTAAAACCAACAGCTAAAAACCTGGTTATGCCGAAATAATTGGTACATCACACAGTTGTCTGCGAAACACATGCAACTAAAACAGGTCAAAGGAAGAAAGGATCTTGTCAAAATATCATTTTTCTAGAACCTGTATTGCAAGAGAACAGTAAGTAAAGCCATAGGCGAAATACAATAAGTACTAAATACGTCTGCCTAATTTGAAACATAAGAAAACTAGGCCATTGAAAAGATAAGTTTGAAAATATCAATCAGTAGGCCAAATTATTTTACCTTTTATGGCGGAGCTGTGAGCAGATATGACTCCATAATGATTAAAAAGTCTGATTCTGAAATATTGGTTCTGCTGTGGACCATAGTTAATTAAGTTCTTTACATTTTCGAGTTAAGTGACTAACTTATTGACAGCTGGTGTTATAATCTTCGAGTCTGGACCTGATGATAGCAGTGACAAATCAAATCCATAACAATGAATTGCTTGATCATCACCCCCACTGACTACATAGAACTGATGACCATAGTTAGTATTTTGACAATTCATTATCTCCGAAACATGGAGACAGTTGACACCAGATTGGTGAACATTCTTCAAAACATGCATAGGCTGAATTTCACATATCTCTGAAGCAAAATCAATTGTATTCGATTCTGGCTCACAAGCATTATGTATCGGTTATACTGTGCTGCTATCTTTATCATTTGATATTGTTGATAGGCCACATGAAGTATGATTTGGAGTATTGCAATCAGCTCCCTCTTCATTATTCCAAGTGGCTGAATTATGGCCCAGTTTTTTCTTGGGCCTGGCACTGCTTAAAGTTCTCCATCTTCCACCCTGACTTCCTCTTCCTATCCGTGGCCGTTTCTGACAATCAATCAACTTCTTTAGATGAAGAGTAGATAATTGCTGCATAAATGCTTCAACACTCTCGGTCAGATCCCAGAAGGCAATGCTTCCATCAGTGGCTCCACTAATCACAACATATGCACTTCCAATTTGATCATCCTTTGTAAATCAAGTTTATAACATAAATAACTCCAAGCAGGAAAATGAAGGCAAAATTACAAAGCTTGGACAGATTTTCAATCACCTGTATACTTGCTCTACTTTCTTTTTGGTGGCAACATTAAAATATTTAAGCCATGAGAGCCCAGAAACTGCCTAGATTCTAGAGTTTTAAAGTAACAGGAAATAAACATCTCAAGAAAAAGGAAAAGGAATGGAGAAAAGAAATGTTCTTAGTTCTATTAAGGCATTGGAGCAGGCTACTATGAGACAATGATCTACAATGAATTGGCTTTTCAAAAGCCTTATTCTTAGAAGGACTGATCAGTAGCTAATTAAGGTACTGATTACAGTATAAATATTCACTATACCCTCATTTATGATTTTTTTTGAATTTATATTTCAATCAAGTGCAATGCCTTTATGACAGTTCTTTGTTGCTAAGACTTCCTACGTAGATCTTAAGCCTTCTAATCTGACACCAAATCAAATTACTAAACATTCAAAATATAGAAAAGAATTACAATTTTCATGTAAGGTTCAACATTTATACAATTGATTCGAAGTTTAAGCTTTTGCAAGTTCTATGGATTAAAATGATAGGAGAGTGCTTAAAATCAAGCGCATGGAAAAGACTTGCCAATAAATTAAAGATACTATTGTTAACTAATGACAGGTAAGAGACTATGAATAGCTGGTTTCAACTAATTCAAAGGAGGCAATTCTATGCCAACAACTTGCAAGATTTCTGAGTTGCACCACATATATTAGTTATACATATAAAACTTTCTGAAGACGATGGATGTACACCAGAAGGATGGTAATGGATGGCAGAAGATTGGTCATATTTTCCTCCCAATTTTCTCAATTTTTGGTAATGAAACTCCTCCCAATTTTCCTCCAAATATTTCTGAACCCGGTTCCACTACTTAAGGCCCCCGAAACCCTTACCATACAACCAGCTAATCCGAAAATATACCCAATTTAGGTGATGCTGATTTGGGGAATTACAATTCTGAACTTTTAAAGTTCATATGAAGAATGTGGAAAAAGAACCTAGGAAAATGGTGGTGATTTGCAACTATTGTTCCAAGGAGTTTAAGTGGAACAAATCCGGAGAATAGGGCACGTACTGGAAATACATCAACAGCAGTCATCCAAACAAATTGCCAGGTACATATTTCCTAACCATCCATTATTTAAATATAGTGATAAATGTAATAGAGAAGAATTAGCAAAAATGGTAGCTGTAGAACATTTACCATATAGTTTTGGTGAAAAAAAATCAGTTTTTTAAAATATTGTCAGAATGCCTTAAACCTCACTACATGTAGGGTACCTAGTAATATTATTAAACGTACAATGTGTGAAATTTATAAAAAAGAAAAAGAAAAAAAAAACTTTAGTTAGATATTTTAAAAATTATATAGGTCGTATGTCTATTTGTACCGATATCTGGAATAATTATTGGCAAAAATATTCATATTTAGGACTCACATGTTATTATATTGATGAAGCATGAGATTTACAAAAATGAATTTTTGCATTTAAGTTTTTGATGAATCTTATACTGCAAACAATATATATAAAATGATGAAAATAATTTTTGAAGAATATTCGATTGAAAATAAAATTTTTGCAATTGGTTTTGAAAATGCTGCAAATAATACTGCCGTCATTCTACAATTATTATAATTGTGTAACCCCTATTTTGGCGGTTGATTTTTTCATCAAAGATGTGTTTGCCATATTTTAAATTTATGTATACAAAATGGTTTGTAAACACTTCAACATTTTATTAGACCAATTAGGGATACTCTCTATTATTTATGGAAACATCCTAGTACTATGAAATAATGGGCTAGGTTTTGCAAATCTTATGGGAAGCATCCAAATATATTTTCCCGTGATGTTCCAACTCATTGAAACTCCACGTATAAATTGCTTTGTGAAAGTTATGAATATAGAGAACTATTAGTTCGTTTTATACAATATAATATTAGTAGTATTAATTTGTATCCTCAGCATTGAGATGTTTGTACAAAAATTTGTGAATTTTTAAAAAAATTTAATGATGCAACTAATAATTTATCTAGTATATATTATACTACCACACATTTATTTTTTTATAGAAGCAATAAATATTGTTGGTGCACTTAATGAGTGTGCACAACTTCCATCTTTAACTGAATGTGTTACAACAATGAGATTAAAATGGTTAGATTATTATGGGGAGATTCCTATAATTTATGCAATTGCTTTATGTTTTGATCCAATGTGTAAATTAGATAATTTATTTGAATATTATACTGTTTATTATCAATGTTTAGGTATAAATGATATAGAAATTGTTTATTTTTTTTAATAATGTTAGGAATTTATTTTATGAACTGTATGATGAATACCGCTCTATATACGGTCCCTCGCTGAACATTAATGTAACCGAAAATTAGAGATTCTTAATTAATATCCCCTTCATATTAAGGAAGTTAGGGTCAAGTATGTTATCTAAACAAATAAAGAAAATACGGAGTGCATCTTCATCAATCTCTACTTCAGAGGCTGATATTTACTTAAACACTACATTCGAGTTTGTGAGTGATTACTTCAACCTTCAACAGTGGTAGAGGGATCACCAGACAAACTTTTCAATTTTGGCCATCGTTGCCAAACAAATTTTTGAAACCCCTGTCTCAACTGTGGTAGTGGAATAAGAATTTAGCGCCGACGACAATATTCTTGACTAGAGACGGTCGTTGATAAGTCCAAAATCAATTCAAATCTAGGTATGTGTTGACGACTAGACCAAGGCTTCATATATACAGTAGAAAATGGACGGACTATCCGATGACAATGACTTCTTCGACAACAATGATGATACAACGGCCACCGAAGGTACGAGTGATAATTGATCTCACTTAGATATATAAAATGTAAGAGAACTACGTAGATTTTGATTCCTCCTAGAGGATACGTAGGCAACTTAATTGAGGTAAAATTAAGTGCAAGCCCAAATTTCTTATTTATTTATTTAAAATTTATTTACTTTTATGATATTATCGTAATTTTATTTCAATTTTATCGTAGTTTAGGGTTACTCACTTTTAATTTTTTTTTTTACATTATTTTAATTTTCAAATTATTTTTTTAAAAAAATTGGCTGGCTTAAAACCGGCGGTTCGAGGTACAGGAGGATGAACCAGAACTGGCGGTTTCACACCGGTTCCAAAACTGAAACCAGGACCAATACCTCCCGATTTAACCGGCGGTTTCGGAACCACGACCATCCCTATACTTGGGTTGTTTGATGTTTGATGCCAAATGATGCTTGATTCTAGACAATGGCAAACCGTTGGGTTGGTTGTTCAAGTTTTAATTTTTTTTTTTTTTTGCTATTCTTGGTGTGGAGATTCAATCTCTAGATTGGATCTTCATTCCACTAACTTTAAGAACATAAATTATTATTATTTTAATTATTCTTTTTTTTAAAAAAATTTAATTTTTTTAACATTTTCTCTATCATCCATCAAGATTGATGAACGATAGAGAACCATTCAATTTTTTTAATTTTATTTTTTAGAATATTAATAATGATCATATTATCCTTCTAATTAATAAAAAATGAACATAACTTTTTTAAAAGTTTGAGGATAAAATTATAGTTTTAACTCATTTAAATAGAGTCAAGGGTAAAACTGTCTTTTTAATATTTGCTGTGAGTTTGATTATTAAAAAATGGGCAATTATCAATTTGATCCCTAACTTTTTACGGAATCATCAATCTTTTAACGCAGTTTCATGTATTGATACTTTTGGGCCTTAAATTTTCGTAAATGTATCAATTTGGTCCATTTGACCAACATTTTAACAATCAAACTAACTGAAAATGTTAAAAAGATAGTTTCGTCATTGATTCTATTTAAATGAGTTAAAATTATAATTTTACCCTAATTTTTTTTTTAATAATTAGAAGGGTAATATGGTAATTTATATTAATTTTTTTAAAAATAATTTTAAATTTTTTTTCATAATGTCTCATTAATTTTGTTTTTTAAACTATATATTTTTTTAAAAATAAATTATATTTTTTAAATGGGAGATCCATTTAAAATTTTTTACAATTTTTAATTTAAAAAAATTAATATAAAATGAGCATATTATCTTTCTAATTATTAATAATATTTTTAAAATTTTGAGGGTAAAATTGTAATTTTAACTCATTTAAATAGAGTCAAGGGTAAAACTGTCTTTTTAGCATTTTTAGTTAGTTTGATTGTTAAAAAATTGGTGAAATGGACCAAATTGATATATTTATGAAAACTAACCCAAGGGTACTAATAAACGAAACTGCATTAAAAAATTGATAATTCCCCAAAAGTTAGGAACCAAATTGATAATTGCCCTTAAAAAATTGGTTAGAGGGACCAAACTGATACATTTAAAAAAACTTAGGGTCTACGGGTACTAATAAAGCAAACTGCGTTAAAAAACTCATAATTCGTCAAAACTTAGAGACTAAAATGATAATTATCCTTTTTAACCTAAATAGTTTTTTGTGTGTCAAGATTGAAATACCTCTAACATTATCAAAATTGACTAACTATTGATTAATGGAATGACTAAATTGATTGATTTTAGAAAAGTTATGGACTACAAGAGTTAAAATATCAAATATCGGTCAAAAAATGATAATTTAATAAAAGCTGAAAACTAAAATGATTTTCCAAAATAAATTATAGTAATACGATAGAACAATGATGGTATATTAATCTATATTATGATAAAATTCATATAAAGGAAGATGTAGATATGAAACCTACAACTTCAAGAAACAAACATAAAACCAATAGAAAATTGATCTAAATCAGTGAATTTAAACTTGAGCTTAGAAAATTGATCATCAGCAGATTTGAGATTAGCATTACTAACATCCATACCATCATTCTTAATAAGCTCACTGTTCCCCCTCAAATGAAACTCATTTCGATCAGCAACTAACTTGGTAGACAACAGCTGAAACCTAGAGATTGGAAGAGACTTGGTAAATATATCAACAGTCTGAGCAGAACATAGCGAATGTCTATTTGACCATTTGTAACCATATCTCTCAAAAAATGAATATCAATCTTGAGATGTTTAGTACGAGAATGAAAAATAGGACTGCAAGCAAGAAAATTGACACTAACATTGTCACACTAAAGCACAACTAAAGCTGGAATGACAAGCTGAAGCTCTTGAAACAGATTCTGAAACCAAATAATAGCAGTAGCAGCAGAGGCAAGAGAATGATATTCTACCTCAGTGCTGGAATGAGCAATAATTTGTTGCTTCTTGGAAGACCAGTTGATGAGATTGCCACAAAAATACAGACAATAACCACATGTGGACTTGCGATCATCAAGACTACTCGCCCAATCAACATCAGAAAAGCCTTCAAGCTTAAGCTTAGCAATAGCAGAGTAGAAAAGACCATAGGACATAGTGCCTCTCACATACCTCAACACCCTTTTAACAGCCTGCCAATGAACTTGAGAAGGGACAGATAAAAACTGGTTGAGCTTATTCATAATAAAAGATAAGTCAGGCTGAGAAAAAGTAAGGTATTGTAGGGCCCCAACAGTACTTCGATAGAGAGTTACATCTTCAAAAGGCTGAGTGGCTGACCATCAGCTGATGAAAGCTTGCATCCAATAGCTAAAGGAGTTGGACAAGGCTTAGAGGTAGTCAAATAAGTTTTAAGAAGAAGATCCTAGGCATATTTGGACTGAGTAAGAGTAATGCCATGACAGCTTCGATGAGCCTCAAATCCAAGAAAATATTGCAAGGAACCAAGTTATTTGAGAGCAAAAGAGAGATTCAAATCATGAATAACCTTTTTAATAAGCACACTATCACTCCCTGTAATTAATATTTCATCGACATATACAAGGAGAAGAATAAAAGAAGAAACAATCTTGTAATAAAAAAAATGTAGAATCTACCTTAGAGATGTAAAAGCCCTAAGTAAGAAGAGCAGCTTTGATGTAACATCCACAATTTTGTATAAATATGAAAGTGTAGTTTAATTAATATGGAGTATGGAAATGTGAGAGTTATGATATTTATGATTTGATGAGTGGAAAATGTAATTACATGTATGTATATTTTTAAGGTTTCCAGGTGGACCAAGTGGAGCGGTCCAGAAAGAATGCATGAAAGAAAAGGAAAATGTTGGCAGTGAGTACCGCGACCAGTCACCGCGATCAGGGATCGCGATGAGCAGCTCACGGTGAAAATACTGATTTTTGGGCAGTGAGCATCGCGACCAGACACCGCGATAGCTGATCGCGATGAAGGCGGTAAAATCACTCAAGTGCACCGCGATCAGGTGGCGTGACCACAGATACGCGATGAGCGGTCACGACAACCAAAATTTTATAAAAAAATAAGAGGCGGTAAGAAACTTCAAGAAGAAAGGAGAGAAAATAGAAAGAGAGAAAGAGAGACCGGGAGAAAGAAAAAAAAAAGGAGAGAAAGAGAGGAAGAAGAAGAAGAAAGAAAGAAAGAAAGAAGAAGAGAAGTAGAAGAAGAAGAAGAAGAAGAAAGAAAGGGGAAGAAGAAAAAGAGGAGGAAAAGAAAATTCAGAAAAGAAAGTTCGAAAAAATGGTATCCAGGTTGGTGTACACTCCTTTTTTAAAATTATGTGGTTTTATTATGTGTTTTGATTCGAATTTGAGATTTTTTTGAATATTTTGGTGATTATATTTCTATGATTTTCTTAGAAATTTCATGTTTTTGATATGAATGATTTTGAATATGACGTTTGAGTGGTATTTTTGAATTATGTTGGTGTACACTAATTTCTGAAATCGTTTTGATTTTCTTTATATGTTTTCATTTGAATTTCCATATTTTGTCAAAATGAGTTTGAAAATTTAATCATGGATTTTGTATAATGATATTCCGTTTACGAATATTGTTAGAAATTGTTTGAAAATAATTAGGGAATATTATAGTGTAATGGAATTTCTATGATTTCGAATAAATCGTTTTGCGAGTAATGTTTGGAAACGATTTTTGGAATACTTTAATATAATTATTGTTTTGTAAATGATATTTGAAAATAATTTTAAAATATATTGATAGGAGTATTGATGAAAGTTTTGGCTTTGTGAATGCTGTTAAAAATAACGTTGGATTATTTTAGTATGATTATTTTATTATTTGAAAATAATAATACAAATATTTTTACGAATATTGTTTAAAATAAAGGTTGAAACTGATTGAGATTTGCGAATTAAGTTGTTAATTTCGAAATGAATAAAATGATTTGAAATGAAAATTGAAAAGTTGTGTGTTGTGAAATGGCCCTAGGATACTTGAACATAGAAAATGGATATAGGAGGTTGGTATACCAGCTGAGTTATTTTAGTAGTACTGCACCGATATTGATCTTGATGTTGATATTATGTACCTCCCTAAGGATACCGAATATTCGGTCCTAGGGTAGGGAGTTATATGTACCACCCGTGGATGGAGCAGACCTAACTGTTGGTCCTAAGGTTGGGAGTTATGTTCGACAGACAGCCACTGAGAGGTCGAACGACCCATATTCTAGTCTAGAACTTATGTTGAGTATACCAAAGGGTCAGGATTGAAAAGAAATGAATGAAGTTTATAGAAAATAATTTTGAATACTTTTATAAGATGAATGAATAAGATTCACAGAAATTAGTTGAATATAATTGGATTTTAATATACAGTTGATCTGAAATTTTTCTTATGAAAATATATATATTGATTTCTGTTGATAGTTAAGTTTGAAAAGTTTATTTAATGTTTCTATTATTTGATATTTATAACTTATTACTTGATTGAAAAGTTATTATTGTGATATTTTATTTATTTGTCTTTTCTACTAGTTGATATCTATAATAATTTGGACAGAGTATTACTGACTTTATAAGAGAAATGTTTTGTTTAATTAAACGTTTTGTTAATATGATTATTTGATTTGCTTTGAAAGATGTATTTGATATACTATGATTTGTATTTGTTTTATATACGTTATAAATGAGATTATGTTAAATTTGTAAATTCGATTTGTGTACACCCACTAAGCGATATGCTTAGCGCATTGATTTTATTACGCGTGGGTAGAAGAGGTCCCAGTGAATAAAGGACTGAAGAGTTGAGAGCTGCAGAAGAAGATTTAGAGTCACATTACTTGGGTAGTTTTATTTAAACTTTGTTTGTAAATTAATTACTTAAGCATGCATATACAGAAGTTTGTAAAATGATAATATATGAGTTTTGTAAATATTTGTATAATAGTTTATGTTTTATAAAGTTTGTAAATATATAAATTCTGTATGGTTTTATTGAAAATATTTGAAAAAGTCGCACTATATGGTAGAGTGCACATTTGATTGAGAAAGAAATTTGAAGTGTTGATTATTATATTATTTGAGTTTTTATTTATAAACAGGATTTTTGAAAAATCAGAAAAACAGAGAAAACTCTGGCAAAATTTTTCAAACAGTTTTGATGGGCTCACTAGAAAAAATTTTAAATTATAAATTATTTAGTTTTTCAATAGTTTTTAAATTATAAAGTGAAGTTTAGAAAAGTTTGAAAACCCGGTAGCGCTCCTTGGATCGATCCAGACGGGTCGAGTCAAGGGATGTTACACTTGAGCTTGTCATATAAGGCTCTAGGGGTCTGTTTAAGGTCATACAAGGACTTATGTAGCTTACACACAACTGTGGGACAAGCTGAATCAATAAACCCCCCAGGTTGAGACATGAAAATATCTCCCTTGAGTTCACCATTTAAAAACGCATTATTAACATCCACTTGTTGGATATCGCAATTATGAGTGACTGTCAATGTAAGCATAACACGAATGGCAGAAATCTTAACAACCAGATTAAAGGTTACTGAATAATCAAGACCAGGAGATTGAGTGAACCTCTTCGCCACTAATAGAGCTTTAAGCCTATCAATACTGCCATCAGCCTTAAATTTAATCCTAAAGATCCATTTGCAGCCTACAACATTCAAATTTTCAATAAAAGGAACCAAACTCCATGTTTCATTCTTATGCAATGCATCAAACTCTGCCTGTATAGCCTGTTGCCATACTAGTTGTTGCAAAGCCTCAATAATAGTGACTGGAACAGAAGCCGAAGAAGCTGCAACATTAACAGAAGCAGGAGAAACAACAAAGGTAATAGACTGGAACAGTTTAGGTTTAAAAATGCCCTTATTAGATCTAGTAACCATGTGATGTGTATTTAAAGGAGGATGAGGAGATGAAAAAGAAGTTAAATGTGACACAACATGATTAGTAGGAGAAGGCTGATCTACAGAAACTAATTGTTCAGGCTAGACAGTAGGAGAATTGGACCGTTGAAGATGAGCAATAGACACTGATTGAGATGAATATGTACCATACTTAGGAGAAGAGAATTTAAGACAATTTGTGACAGTTGAAAAAGGAAGACTAGGTAAAGAGAACTGAGAAGATTTAGATAGAAAAAGATATGGAAAAAGGGTACTCATTTTCATTAAAGAGGACATGCCTAGAGATATAGACCTTGCCAGAAGGATTTAGGCACTTATACCCCTTGGATTGATCACAATAACCTAGAAACAAACACTTAATAGAGTGAAAATCAAACTTGTGTTTGTTATAAGGCCTAATGTGAGGAAAACAAGAACAACCAAACACCTTAAAAGCAAGGTAATCTGGTTGAGTGTGATGTAGCACAAAGAATGGTGAGACATTATTGAGAACATAAGTATGAAGTCAATGAATGGTGAATACAACTGTATAAAAAGCTTCCCACCAGAAATATAATGGCAGTTTAGCTTGAACAAGAAAGGTAAGACCAACCTTAGCTATGCTTCTATGTTTTCTCTCAGTTAAACCATTTTGCTAATGAATATAAGGATAACTAAACCTATGTACAATGCCGTAACCAACTAGGTAAGACTGTAGAACTTTAAACTCCCCTCCATTATCACTTTGAAGACACTTCAATTTTGTATTGAACTGACACTCAACCAGTTTATAAAATTAAATAAAAACTTATTTAACTTGTGACTTGAGAGTAAGAGGATATATCCAATAAAAGCTAGAATGTTGGTCAATGAAGCTTATATAATATCTAAAATCTTGAGATAATGGAATGAGAGCTGGTCCCCATACATCAGAACAAACTAATTCAAAAGCAGCAGCAACTCTTGAAGAAAAATGTATGAAAGAAAGTCTATGACTTTTACCTAATTTGCATGCATCACAGAACAATGTAGATTGAGAACTAGAGATATTAACATTCAAAGATCTCAAAATAGTAGATAAAACTAAAACAAAAAAAGGATGCCCCAATTTATTATGCCAAGTATGTATAAGTTGTTGTTTTGGAGCTGGAAGCAAACCAAACTTGACAGAAAAAGTATTACATTGAGGTTTATCAAGAATGTAACGCCCCTAATTTTTCGAATTATGAAAAGTATATTCTTTTTATAGTGCATTTGGAGAATAACGGGTCTAATTGACTATTGGTGAAGTTAATTTGGTAATTGGATAAGTGTGAAATAGTTTTGGAATAATTATTGAGATGGATTGTGATTAAGAGTAAATTTGTGTCATGATAGGATTTTAAGAAGCTCAATGGTGCAATTTGTAATTAAGAAGATATTTATAATATATATATAATATTATTAGTGGAAAAAAAATAATAAAATAATAAAAAGAGAGGGTGAGTTGGCATAAGATAAGAAGAAGAAAACAAAAAAAATAATTAAAAAAAAAACCTAAAAGTAATCTCAAAACACAAAAAAACAAAAAAAGAAAGCAATCTACCAAAAGTGAGGCAGAGAAGCGGGAGAGAAGAGAGGAAGAAAAGAAAGGAAAAAAAAGAAAAGAAGAGGAGAAGGAGAGTGAAGCGGGAGAGAAGAGAGAAGAGGAGAGAGAAAGAAGAGAGAGAAAGGAAAGAGAAGAAGAAGGGAAGAAGAGTAGGAAAGAATTAGTGTCCAGAAATTGTCCAGGTTCGGTGTACACTAATGTTTGTATTTTTCAGATTTTTCAGAACTTTTTAAAATTATTATATTATATTATTTTTAGTTTATTTATGATATATTGTTTATAATTTGTTAATTAAAATTGATTTTGGGATAATTTAGTATATATATATATTGTTTGTACTAAATTGATTTTGAAATATATATATATATATATATATATATATATATATATATATATATATTGAATTTTGTAAATGTGTTTAGTGATTTGAATTTAATAAAATGTAATTTGACCATAAAGAAATGATATTGTGAAAAGACCCTAGGATACTTGGACATAGAAATGGATATAGGAGGTTGGTATACCAGCTGGGTTCAGTGAGCAGTACTGCACCGACATTGACATTGCTATTGATGATTTATTATGTACCTCCTCATGGATTCGTCCAGGGGTAGGGAGACATGTACCTCCTCACGGATTCGTCCTGGGGTAGGGAGACACGTACCTTCCTAAGGATTCGTTCCTGGGATAGGGAGATATGTACCTCTCTAGGTTCCGACCACTCGGACCTAGAGTAGGGAGATACGTATCACTCTTAGGATTCGTCCTAGGGTGGGAGTTATGTTCGACAGACAGTTACTGTAGTCGAACGACTCATATTCCAGTCTTGGTTTATGTTGAGTATTCTAGAAGGCCAGAATTGAAATGAATTGAATAATATGTTTATAAGTGAATTTCGGAATTGATTTTATACGTTTATGATTATAACCTAGTTTATGATTTGGTTTTATATGGATTATAAATTGAAATGAGTTGTTTCTTTGAATCAATTTCACCCGTTTTATTTCTGTAAATGCTTGGAATTGAAAAGTTATTGTGATATTTTTATTATGAAAAGGTATTTATGAGTTTATTATGAAAAGTTATTTATGAGTTTTAATAAATGAGTTTAGTGTACACTCACTAAGCTATATGCTTAGCGCGTCGTTTTTATCGCGCATAGGTCACAGGGATATTGAGGAGGCCAAAGACTGAAGAGAGAGTTGCTGACAGAGTCCCAGAGTCACTACAGTTGGGTAGTTATATTTTTTGTATATATATTCTGTAAGCATGCATATACTGAAGTCTGTAAATTTCGAAGAGTTTATATATGTGTTTTGTAAATAATCTTATGATTTCTGTTTTTCATTTGTAGATTGTTTGTAAATATTGAATTATGAATTATTTTATTTTAAACTGTTGGAAAGTCGCACTAAACGGCAGAGTGCGCATTTGATTGAAAATGATATTTGAAGTATTGTTGTGAATTTTAGTTGATTAGAGTTTTGTGGAAAACAGGTTTTGGGAAATCAGAAAAACAGAGGGAACTGTGCCGAAATTTTTTAAAAGTATATTTCGATGGGCTCACTAGAAAAATATTTTGGAATTACAAATTGATACGATTTTAAATGGTTCGAAATAAATAAAGTGAATTTAGAAAGTTTTGAAAACCCGGTAGCGCTCCCTGGGTCGATCCAGTCGGGTCGGGTCAGGGGGTGTTACAAAGAATATTAAAAGACATGACATTGGTGCTCAGACCCGACGAATTCATTAGTGTAACTGGAGGACCCTATGCAGGAACAAGAAGGCCGGAGGGCTAGGATTCCGCAATCTTTCCCATTTCAATCAAGCATTACTTGCCAAGCAAGGGCGGCGTCTCCTTCAAAACCCCAATTCCCTCGTAGCTCGTGTGTTTAAGCATTTTTATTATCCTAATTGCTCCTTTTTACAGGCTCGTTTAGGTTCATCGGTGTCTCTGGTATGGTGCTCGATTTTATGGGGAAAGGGAGTTATTGGTGAAAGGCTTGAGGTGGCGTGTAGGGTCAGGTACAACCATCTCCATATACCATGATAAATGGCTGCCCTGCTCTCCCCCTCGAAAGATTCTGTCAACACCAAGGCTGCCAAATGAAGCCACCGTCTCTTTACTTAAAACGGATTCAGGCAGTTGGAATGTGTCTCTCATTCGAGATAGCTTTGATGATGATGATGCTTCGGCAATTCTTTCGCTCACTTCTTCTTCGCTCCCGGCCCCTGATTGTTTAATGTGGCAGCCTGAGAAATATGGTGCATTCACAGTTAGGAGTGCGTACTGGTTGGCGAGCAGCGGGGATGCAGCTCTAAGCAGCTCTGACATCTCAGTTATGTCCGCCTGGTAGAGCTTCCTCTGGAATCTCAGTGTTCCTGCAAAAATAAAAATATTCATATGGAGGGCTTGCAATAACTGGTTGCCGGTGAGGACTAACCTTACTGCTCGACAAGTTCTAGTTTCGAATATCTGCCCATTCTACTGTTTTCATCCAGAAACAGTGGTCCATGCTCTTTATGGCTGTTCTTGGGTGCGCACCATTCGTAAATCTGTGCCTGGTTTGAAGGGCAGTCGATGGGATGACAACGTCAAATTCATTAATATTATCTTCTTTTATATGAAGACTTTGTGTAAAGAGACTTTTTTGGAGCTGGTTGTTATTTTCTGGAAGTTGTGGCACCGTCGAAATGCTTTGCTTCATGGGCATCACGCTCTAACGATAGAGGACATTGTTCCATGGTGCAGGTCCTATATTGGTGATCTCCTCTTCGTGTGAGCCGTTATATTTGCTGGATTCCGCCAATTGAAGGGTTTTTTAAGCTTAATTTGGATGTCGCTAGCGATAGTGTTCAAGGTGTTGTTGGCTTGGGCTGTATTGTTCGTGACTGGAAGGGCGAGGTTCTTCTTTCGAGTGCAAAGAGTCTTCCAGGGAACTTTTCTTATGAAGTCGCTGAAGCTTTGGCTGTTTTTTACGGCCTTCAGTGTAACATCCCGGATTTCGGGTAATTAATGTTATATATGTGAAAATAAATTTTACTATTTGAGGGGATGAAAATGTAATTAAATGTATGTTTATTTTTATGATATCCAGCGGACCAGATTGAAATTAATGTATGAAAATTGAAAACTGAAGCAGAGAGCATCGCGACCTGGTCACCGCGACCACAGGTCGCGATGGTTTGCTCGCGGTGAAAAATGAGATTTTTGGCAGTGAGCATCGCGACCAGTCACCGCGACCACAGGTCGAGATGAACTGCTCGCGATGAAAATGACAAAATCTGGCAGTGAGCAACGCGACCACCAGCGCGACCAAGGGACCGCGAGGTGTGCTCGCGATGAAGGCGGTGCAAACGCTCCAGTGAGTACCGCGACCTGGTGGCGCGACAGCTGAAAAATATAAAAAAAAATAGAGGCTTCTCGGAGAAGCCAGAAAACAGAACAGCAAGAAGAGAAAGGAGAGACCGAGGAAAGAAAAAGAAAAAAAAAAGAAAGAGAAAGAAGAAGAAGAAGAAAGAAAGAAGAAGAAAGAGAAGGAAGAAAAAGAGGAAGAAGAAGAGGAAGGAAAGAGAGAAAAAGGAAAGTGTAGGTGAAAGAGAAAGGAAAAAGGGAAAGGAAAAAGAAAGCGTAGAATCGCGATTTCTCGAACAAAAAACGGATTCCAGGTAGGTGTACTTTCATTTTTCGGAATCGTTACGAAAAGTATTAAGTATTTCGTTTTCATTTTCGTTTTCGTTTTCGTTCGTTTTCGATTTCGTTGAAAGTTTTCGTTTTCGATTTTTGTATGAAAGGTGTTTACTTTATATGTAAAATCGATGAATGATACACTTATTGTTGATTTTGAAAAGATTTTATGATAGATTACATGTTGATTTTATTTCGAATATTTCGATTTCGTTTTAAATAGTTGATTTAGATATTTATATGACTATTGTTGATGCTTTTGAAGAATATTGTGTAAAATTGTAGATTTACTGAGTAAATATTGATTTGTAACTGATTGTGAACCTAGTTTATCGGAAACGGCCCTAGGATACTTAGACATAAACATGGATATAGGAGGTTGGTATACCAGCTGGGTTTTACTGAGCAGTACTGCGCCGATACCGATTGCTATTGATGATTATTATGTACCTCCTCATGGATTCGTCCAGAGGCAGGGAGACACGTACCTCCTCAGGATTTGTCCTGGGGGTTGGGAGCCATGTACCTTCCTAAGGATTCGTTCCTGGGATAGGGAGTTATGTACCTCTCTAGGTTTCGTTCCCACGGTCCTAGAGTAGGGAGATACGTACCACTCTTAGGATTCGTCCTAGGGTGGGAGTTTGACCCATATTTCAGTCCTAGTATGTTGAGTATTCTAGTGGGCCAGATTTGAAGTGGACTGAAAAGTGAATTGAATGATTTTATTGATCGAAGTTATATATTGACCTCATTATTGAAATTAAAGTGATTAAAATTGTTTATGCTTTGATTTTGAAATTTAATCGTTTTGAAAATGATTAGAAGTGAAAAAGACATATACTTTGTGAGTTGTTTTCCCATTAAGAGTTATTTATGATATTTCATATTTGAGTTTATAGTATACCCACTAAGCTATATGCTTAGCGTGTTAGTTTTGTTTCTAACGCGTAGGTACCAGGGATCCTGAAGAGGCAAAGGATTGAAGAGAAGCTTCCTGCAGACAGAAGAGTAGAATCACAACTTTTGGGTAGATGTTTATGTTTAAGTGTACTATGTTTGATAGGCATGCATATACAGAGAATTTGTAAATATGTTTTGTAATATGTTTTGTAACTAATTGTTTATCGATTTCCGTTCCTCATTTTAGAATATTTGTAAATGATGACTTTTGAATTATTTTATTTTATAAACTGAGTTGAAAAGTCGCATTAAACGGCAGAGTGCGCAACTGTTTGAAAATGTTATTGAAGTGTTGTTGAGAATTGAATTTGAATTGATTTGTGTAAAAGCAGGTTTTGGGAAAATCCGAAAAACAAACGAAACTCTGCCGAAATTTTGTAAAACGTTTATTGATTGGACTCACTCAAAAATGATTTTCAAAATAATAAACTCTATGGTTTTTCAATGCTTTGAAAATTTATTCTATGGGCTCACAATGATTTTGGAAATGTTTATGAATTTAGAAAGTTTTGAAAGTCTGAGTAGCGCTCCCTGGGTCGGTCCAGCCAGGTCGGGTCGGGGGGTGTCACATTCAGGTTGCTTCAGAGTCAGGGTTCTCTAGGATTTTGGTGGAAACCGATGCTGAAGCAGTGGTGAAGCTTGTGCATGGTTCGTTTCTTCCGTTGACAGAAATTGGAGTTATAATTCAAGGCATTCGATCTTTTGTTCAGAATAGTTTATTTGTGGTTTCCTTTTCGCATGTGTGAAGATCTGCAATAGAGTAGCTCATTGCTTAGCTAAGCTTGCTCTTTCGTTAGATCAATAGATTGTTTGGTTGGAGGATTATCCATCGTGTGTTGCAAATCTAGTTTCGGATGACTCTCGCTCTAATATGTAATTGTTCTTTCGTTGGCAATGATATTTTGGTCTTTCAAAAAAAAAAAAAAGACATGACATTTGATTTGCATTGGAACACATGATTGGGTACAACTGAAGACAAATATGAGGCACTAGAATCAGTAACAGTAAAAACAAAAGACTTGACCTCTAAAGAATTAGTAAGAGGTAGGATGAGCTGGTACAAACCATCTTTCAAAGTGCCTTGGAGAAGAACTTGCCTCGTGAGCTTGTCCTTAACAAGAATATTATTATCTTTGGTAAGTTGAGATATGCTTAGTAAATTTTTGGTAATGGTTGGAACAAATAGAATATTATCAAGGTAAATCTTAGGTTGTAAAGAAATATGAGAGTGTAAAAAGGACTTACCAACATGAGAGATAGGAAGTACTGTTTGCCCATTACCTACTGCAAGAGTCTCATTGCCTTTATAAGTGTTGCTGATAATGGACAGATTGTTGATATATGAGGTAATGATTCGTAGCCCCACTATCTACATACCAATGAGGATCTTAAACTGTAGAAGTAGCAGCAATCATAGCACTCATATCAGTAGATTGAATTTGATAAGTGGAATCTGAGGGATACTCAACATGCTGAACCATATTTCCTTGAGCTAGCACTGAATATCCTTGTTGTCTACTGAAATTTCCAGTAGACTGATCATACCTATGGTAGCAAATAGTGGCAAAATGTTTTGGCTTCTCACACAGTAGGTCTGATGTTGAATTTGCCATTTCTATCTCTGCCACGGCCTCTGAACCTACCTCAGAAACCTTGATTTCTCTAAGAAAATTTGTAGGTAATCCACCTTTGTGAATTCGATGAAGAACATTTGCTGAGGCAGCAGGTAACTCAATAATAGAATGAGTAGCAAGCTGTTCTAATCGAGCCTCAAAACTCATTAACATAAATTGTGGTTCCTGAAGAGTAATCTCACTTTTTTTAGCATTAATAGTAGCAATTACTGGATCAAACTCTTGACCTAGACCTCCTAAGATATAAGAGACTAGATCAAGCTCAGTTATAATATGACCAACTGCCATGAGTGAATCTACTATGCCTTTCATTTTAACTACAAAATTAGTAATATTCATAGCTCCTTTTTTCAGGGTTTGTAATTGAAACTGTAAATGCATAACTCATGCCATAGATTGTGTAGAATACAACTGTACTATACAACTTCACGCTTCACACGCTATAACACAGTTGGTTACTTGCCCTAACATAGACTTACTAAGTGTAGAAAACAGTCATGACACCAATAATTGATCAATCTTCTTCCAATTAAGATATTCATCATTAAAGTTCAGTGTGCTCTCACCAGAAGTCTCATTGGTGATTTGGACAAACTTGTCAGGACACTTAGTTAGATCGAAGATGAACTCCTCCATGTCAAAAGTTCGAATCACAAGTAATATTTTAGTCTTCCAGTAGATAAAATTGTCTTGATCCAGCTTGATTGGAAGGTTATAGTTGAGGTTCTTTAAGATAAGTTGTGATTGTACTTCTCTCTGTTTATTCGTTAGAATTGAAGATCTATATCCTACGATAGTTGAGGTTGATGAAAAACCTATGGCCTCTGATCGTAGCTCTGATACCATGTGAAACCTACAACTTTAAGAAATAAATAGAAAACCAGTAGAGAAGAAGAAGAAGTTCAATAGATTTTAGAGAAACAATTTCAGGGAATTGTCTCCTTTTTCATTTCTTATTTTATATTTCTCAACAGCTACCTTAGTAAGAACAGTAGCACATTATATACTCATCAGATTACATATACACGTGGCACTGTATTACTAGAAAGCAATCTGTTGACTAGATATCACTAGGAATAATCAAATACAAGCTTCCACAAGATTATCAATATACAGCTCAAATAATAACACTAATTTGTTGACACATACAAGATCAATTTACTATCTTAACAGTAGACTTTAGATTAAAAATAAATAAATAAAGTTTTTATAAATATTCCTCGGTTAAGACTTAAGCGATTGGCTATAGAATAGAATACCTAGTTGATGGCACCGCTACATAACAAAAATCACATGCCGATCGATGAGGTTGTTTCAAATGAATCAGTCACATCGGATATCACAACTCACAAATAAGATTTTTTTTTTTTGTCCTTTTTAAAGTATGGTTGATTATGGAGAAAAAAAATAAATAAAAAAATAAAAACGAAAAATAGTGGTTAATTTAATTTACCATGAAAAGTAAACGGTTATAAGATGAGAGTGGGGATGCTGCATGTATAATGTCAAATTAATTAAAGATGAGTGGTTCAAGCTTTCAATACCCCCACCTCATTACATTTAGTACCATTTCACTTGAAGAAATCTAAGTGGTAAAAAGCCTTATTTTTTTATTTTTTTTTTTGTTTAAAGGGGTACTAGTACAACATTAATAAATACCGGGATCTACTGAGACTAATCATTAAATGTGCGGTCCGGATATATACTCCCATAATAGAAGACATTTACTCCCATAATAAGGGAAGAAAACTACTCATATATACTGGTATGTGCATAGTGTGAATTGAACCCCTCACCACTGAGGTGGGAGAGAAGTGCAGTAACCACTTTACTATAAGTGGATTTAGTTGAAAGCCTTATTTAATATATTGTTCATGTTGATTTAATTGTTCATGTTGAGCTTATTGATATTAATTAACATTTTCATAGAAATCCCAAAATTCAACTAATTAGTATTGCATGATCAAATTAATTTGCATAAGCTTGACACGTTTAATTAATATATATATATATATATATATATATATATATATTCGTATAACCACTCATAAATCAAGTGGTTAATGCATATCCTTCTCACCTTAATAGTGAAGGTTCAAGTTCCACCATATGCATTTTTCAATCTGTATGCCTTTCAAAACAATCAATCTACCAATGACATAAATTGAGCTGCAATCCACAATGATTGGACATGAGATATCCTAATAATGATTTCATAACCCATAATGGCAGGAGATGTGATACTCATCTACAATTCGGGTTTCGCCAAATTATGGGATAAACATTTAATACAATAAGGGTCTCATAAAATGCCCCTTTTTTGCTTCTAATTAACTTCTAGAATCTATTTTTTTGTTTAAGATCCTCCTTTGCTTTCAATCTAATTTCAAATGGAGGAATTTCAAATATATTTAGAACTAGATTGTAACACCCCCTGACCAGACCCGACTGGATCGACCCAGGGAGCGCTATCGGATTTTCAAAACTTTACTTAATTCACTTTATAAATTTCAAACCAGTAAAAAAAATCATATAACTTATATTTTAAAAATATGTTTCTAGTGAGCCCATCAAATTTTATTTTCAAAAATTTCGGCAGAGTTTTCTCTATTTTTCTGATTTCCCAAAACCTGTTTTCAATAAAACAAATATAATACAATATAATTCCAACACTTCTATAGCCATATTTTCAAATCAATGCGCACTCTGCCGTTTAGTGCGACTTCCAAACAGTTTCAAATAAAACATATATAATTAATATTTACAAATATTTGAACAGAATATATGTAACATCCCGGATTTCGGAAAATTAATTTTGACTATGTGACAATAAATTTTGTGATTTGAGGGGTGTAAATTAATTTTTATGGTTTCCAGGTGGACCAAATTGAACGGTTGAAAACGATGCACGAAAAGAAGAGTGAAAAACTGAGACAGTGAGTATCGCGACCAAAGATCGCGATGAGCTGCTCGCGATGAAAAATGGTGATTCTTGACAGTGAGCATTGCGACCAGTCACCGCGACCACAGATTGCGATGAACTGCTCGCGATGAAAAGATGAAATTCGGGCAGTGAGCATGGCGACCACCATCGCGACCAAGATACCGCGACGTGTGATCGCGATGAAGGCGGTGAAGTTGGTCCAGTGAGTACCGCGACCACAGGTCGCGACGACCGAAAATTTTTTTTAAAAAAATAAGCTTGTCGAGGAAGCCATTTGACAGACAGAAAAATAGAAAGGGAAAAGAGAGACCGAAAGAGAGAGCGAGAGAGAGAAAAAGAAAGAGAAGAAAGAAAGAGAAGAAAGAAGAAGAAGAAGAAGAAGAAAAAGATGAGGAGAAGAAGAGAAGAGGAAGAGGAAGAGAAAAGGAAAAGAGAAAGAGAAAGGAAAGGAAAAAGAAACCCTAGAAACGCGATAGTCGAACGGAAATGGTATCCAGGTTGGTGTACCACTGTTTTCAAATTCTTTACAAAAAGCATTAAGTATCTTTAGTTTGTATCTGCGATTTCTTTGAAGAATATTGTTATTATGTGTTTATAATATTTTTCTTGGAATGATTTTATGTTTTTGATCGTATTTCGATCGTATTTTGATTACCACGATTTTATTGAAATTATTCGAATCAGACTATTGTATGAATATTGTTTACTTTTCATGAAATCGTATATGTATATTTTAGGAATATCGTTTGAATTGTATATATATAGTTATTGAGTTGCCCATGGATTTGTAAATTACCGTGAATATTTGAAAATGTATTATCGAGATGGCCCTAGGATACTTAGACATAGCAATGGATATAGGAGGTTGGTATACCAGCTGGGTTCAGTAAGCAGTACTGCACCGACATTAACATTGCTATTGATGATTGATTATGTACTTTCTCATGGATTCGTCCAGGGGTAGGGAGACACGTACCTCCTCACGGATTCGTCCTAGGGTAGGGAGACACGTACCCTCCTAAAGATTCGTTCCTGGGATGGGGAGATATGTACCTCTCTAGGGTCCGAACCCTCGGTCCTAGAGTAGGGAGATACGTACCACTCTTAGGATTCGTCCTAGAGTGGGAGCTATGTTCGACAGACAGTCACTGTGGTCGAACGACCCATATTCCAGTCCTGGTATATGTTAAGTATTCAAGAGGGCCAGAAATGAATGATTTGGATAATATATATTGATAAGTGAATTTCGAAATCGATTGTATACGTTTATGCTTTGGTTTTACATAAATTCTATATGGTAATGAGTGTTCCCTTGAAATGATTTCAACAGTTTTATTTCTGTCACTGATTTGCATCATAAATGAATTGCTTTGAACATGTTTAGATTTGATTATATGGTGATATTTCGTTTTATTATGAAAGGTTATTTTTGATTTTAATACTTAAGTTTAGTGTACACCCACTAAGCAGTATTGCTTAGCGCGTTAGTTTTGTTTCTAACGCGTAGGTACTAAAGATACCGAGGACGAAAAGGACTGAAGAAGCATAAGCTGCAGAGAAGAGTTCAGAGTCACTACAGTGATTTGGGTAGTTATAACATTTTATATATTATATTTGGATTAGCGTGCATATACAGAAGTCTGTAAATTTCGAAGAGTTTATATATGTGTTTTGTAAATAATCCTATGATTTTTGTTTTTCATTTTTAGAATGTTTGTAAATATTGAATTCTGAATTCTTTTATTTTAAAACTATGGAAAAGTTGCACTAAACGGCAGAGTGCGCATGTGATTGAAAATGATATTTGAAGTGTTGTTGTGATTTTTGTTTGAATTTATTTTGTTGAAAAACAGGTTTTGGAAAATCCGAAAAACAAAGGAAACTCTGGCGAAATTTTTGACAATTTATTTGATGGGCTCACAATGGTTTGAAAATTTAAAAAGTGAATTGAGAAAGTTTTGAAAAAAAAAAACCGGTAACGCTCCCTGGATCGATCCAGTCGGGTCGGGTCAGGGGGTGTTACAATTTAAATCATAAATCACTTATTACAAAACATATCTATATATATCAAATTACAGATTTCTGTATTTGCATGCTTCATGAAATACAATATACAATTAAAATTCAATTGTAACTACTCAAAAGAATTGTGACTCTGGACCTTCAATCTGCTGCTACTTCCTCTCTATTCTTTGTTTCTCCCTGTATCTCTGATACATGCGCGTGATAAAATCAACGCGCTAAGCAATAATGCCTAGTGGGTGTACACTAAACTCAAGTATCAAAATCAATAATCATTTCATAATAAAAATATTCCAATATGATCGTATAAAAACATTTCAATTTCAACTTTCTCACTGAAAGAAATCATATAAAAACATTTTAATAAAAGCATCTAAATTCAATCAATAAAACATACAAAATTCAGTTTTCAATTATTTTATACTCATTATATTCAATTTGTAACATTTTATTCATATAAACATTTTATTCACTTTCATTCTCCATCTGACCATACACTCATTATATATTTCTATATCTGTAACATCGGTGTAACATTCACCTCCGGGATTCGCCTAAACTGGACTAAGCCAGGTTTGCCCCGCGAGATGTAACCGTCAGGAATATCAGTACAATATCTATCTTCGGGATTCGCCTAAACTGGACTATACCAGGTTTGCCCCGCAAGATGTAACTGTCATGGATACAGTGAAATAGCTATCTCCAGGATTCGCCTAAACTGGACTATACCAGGTTTGCCCCGCGAGATACAGCAGGCATTACTATCAGTACAACGGCTATCTCCGGGATTCGCCTAAACTGGACCTTGCCAGGTTTGCCCCGCGAGATGCAACAGTCATCATTATCAGTGCAATATCTATCTCCGGGATTCGCCTAAACTGGACTATACCAGGTTTGCCCCGCGAGATACAATAGTCTCAACTCGTTATATTCAACAATAATTCACAAATCAAAATTAAATTCAAGTATCATAATTTATAAACAATATTCATAATACAAACTTCGTAAATTTCATATCAAAACCTTCCGTTTCTTTCAAAATCAACAATTAGTTTCACAAAGCCAAAACTTCCATTTATACTCCTATCAATACATTCTACAATTATTGTCAAATCGTATTAACGAAACAATAATTATATACGATTTTTCCAGAAATTGTTTCCAAACATTACTCGCAAAACGATTTATTCGAAACCATAGAAATTTCATTATACTATCATATTCCCTAATTATTTTCAAACAATTTCTAACAATATTCGTAAACGAAGCACAATGATACAAAATCCATAAATAAAGTTTCAAACTCAATTTGACAAAATATAGAAATTCAACTGAAAATATATAACGAAAATTATAATAAATTCAGAAATCAGTGTACACCTACCTGGATTCCGTTTTTACGCATTTTTCCTTCTGGATTTCCTTTTTCTTTTCTCTTTCCTTTTTCTCTTTTCTTTTCCTTTCTTCTTTTCTTCCTCTTTCTCTTCTCTTCCTTTTCTTCTTCTTCTCTTCTTCTTCTTCTTCTTCTTCTTCTTCTTCTTTTTCTTTTCTTTCTTTTCTCTCTCTCGGACTCTCTTTCTCTCTGTTTTCTCCCTTTTCTGTTTTCTAGAGATTTCTGCGATGACTTATTTTTTTTATAATCTTTCGGTCATCGCGACCATCGTCGCGACCTGTGGTCTCGTCACTAGGTCGCGTTGCTCACTGGAGCAACTCCACCGCCTTCATCGCGATCACCCATCGCGGTACCCTGGTCGCGATGCTCACTGCCAGAATTTTCACTTTTTCGTTGCGAGCCAGTCAGCGCGATCTGTGGTTGCGGTGACCAGGTCGCATTGCTCACTGCCCGAAAATGCCATTTTTCTCGTCGCGAGCAGCTCATCGCGATCTGTGGTCGTGGTGAGGGGTCGCGGTACACACTGCCCCAGTTTTTCACTCCCTTTTTCTTCATGTATCATTTCTGGACCGTTCCATCTGGTCCACCTGGAAACCATAAAAATAAACATACATTTAATTACGTTTTACACCCCTCAACTCACAAAATTTATATTCACATATGCAAACTTATTTATTCGAAATTTGGGATGTTACATAGATGATCAACTGAATATGATCCAATAGTGTATTGAACAAATGATGTACAACATCCAATTCAATCACCGTCAATCCAATACTGTTAAACTCAATTCAATCTAATTCATTCAATACAACTCGATACGGTATACTAAACGAAGCTTTATAGACTAGGGCTTCTCAAAATCTTATAAATTTTATATTAAATTTTGAACATATTTTCAAATTTTTAGAAAAAAGGTTTTTGGACAGGTTTTGAGACCATATAAATATGTCAAATAATTATTAATGAAGTTATAATTTAATTAATAAAGTTAATTGAATTTACCAAATCAATTATTTGAGGACATTATGAATTCTCCATAGACTCATTCCATATTTAATATTAACATTTTTTCTCGAAATTTTAAAAATTTTACAACACATTATTTACTAACAATAGATGGTTAGAATTTACTGATCTATTTTTATTTTTATAAATTGTTAACACTTAATCACAAGATAAAGTATGCTTTTTGTAAAAAACTTGTACCAGCAAATGACCAAAGTTCCACACATTTACTGATAGTTCAAGTGCATAGTGTATTTTTCTTTTATCTATATAATAGAAGTTCAAATTTCATTATTGTTAATAAATAAATAATGTGTTGAAATACTCCTCTATGATAGTAAGAGTTATTTTTCGAACTGTATTTGCAATGGTTAATCTCATTAGGTCTCGAAACTTTAATTTAACATTTAACCTTTAACCTCTACTGATCTTCTAGAGATCAAATTAATTAAGATAATAATATCTCATGTCCTTCTCATTTTTGCTTATTTTACTTTACTTCCCTAATATCAATTTTGTGTTAAAAAAATTTCTAGCTAGAAAAACTGACGATCACATTGCACATCATATATCATGTGTTTTACTAAAAGAGTCGTGGACGGATTCATGAGATAGATTTCTAAAGAAAACAAGTGCAAGGATCAAAATTTAAACAGACTGTTACCCAATTTGAAATTTATCAGAACGTTTTTCATAGAATTTGTTAATATTATTAGACAATATTATAAGAAAATCGATTAAAAAATGTTATAAAACTATATGAAAAATTATCATTTTTAAGGGTGGTGTCTATTGTTTTATAAATCTATATGCAATTAGACAAAATCTCAAAGAATAAAATTACCCTCACTTAAATTATCCCAAGGCTGCTTTGTCGATAGCTTGCATAAAAGAATGATAGTCGCTCAAAATTTTAGTGAGAATTGACAAGAGACAAACAGGCGGTAGACTGGTAGGTACATTTAATAACATTGAATACTTTTACTACATACGTGAATTTCTTTAAGTATATTTTGGACGTACGAGACTTTTCTGATAATGGGAATAACTCAGCTAGCCACGTAAGTAGGTAGAGTGAACACTGAACACATGCACCATCCAGTTAAAAACGATCAAAACATTGGCTTTTCTGCAGTTAATCAACTAATTAATAAGGAAACCTTTTATTATCGCTTTAAACATGTCTCCGTAAAAGTATTTTTTTTTTCTCTCATAAACAACGGAAAAAGAAAAGAACATTCTAATTCATTAAATACTGATAATCAAATTGTCTTATACATCGAATTGAAAATATCAATAATACTATACAATCCAAAATCTAACCCAAATAATACGATAAGTGAATTGAAAAATATCAATAATTTTAAAAATAAAAGATTTTAATTAACGATTAATAAGTAGAATCTCTCGTGGAAACTCATCAACGCAAATCTATCAACCACCTTGAGCCATTGCCTTCAGGCATTGAAGGCTGGTCTCGCAGTCTACGGCCACTTGGGACAGTGAATTATAGGAGGAGCCACCTTCACTCGAAGCTTTTATGGCACTGTTTTTCATTTGCTTGACTCTATTTCTTATTGCTAGCCCTTCTTTGTCCACCATGATCCTCCTCACCATCATCTCTATCTCATCTCTCTCCACTGTCCTCTCCGAAGGCCATACCTTGGATCGGATGGCCACCCTCAACTCCTCCGTCAGCATCGCTGCATTCATCTTCTGCTCAGCGTATAGTGGCCATGCAACCATTGCCACCCCGTTCATTATACTCTCTAGTGTTGAGTTCCACCCACAGTGTGATAAGAACCCACCAACCGATGGATGTCCCAAAATCTGAGCTTGTGGCGCCCACATAGGCACAACTAATCCCACATTGTGGGTCCGTTTCAAGAACCCATCTGGCAAGTAATCCGAGAATCCGGCAGAGCCGTTGTCTGCCGTCAGATAAGAACCCGACGCATCATGGTCCGATGGAGGACGCACCACCCAAATAAATCTTTGCTGACTTTGCTCCAAACCCCAAGCCAGTTCGATCATTTGTTTGGCTGGTAGTGTTCCACCACTCCCAAACGACACGTAGATCACCGATTCGGTTGGTTGCTTGTCTAGCCAATCCAGTACGGCGTCCTTCCGGGAAACGGGTGGCGGTCCAACCGGTCTCGCCAACGGACCGATCGGATAAACCGGCGCCTTTGCAATGCGTCCCAACATTTTAGTATCACGTAGAGCTCCAAGAGATTTGGACTCCAGATCCTCCCACGTGTTCACTAGAATCCCATCGGCCGTTGTCATGTCCATCCCCAGACGTATATACCAATAAAAAACGGCATCGTTCCGGTAGAGTAAGGGTTCGATGGTATCCTCGAACCGGACCGGCGTGCAACCCGGGATTTTTAGCGGTAGTTTCTGGTTAGTGTGTTCGTCTAACACCTTCTTGTCAACTGTCGCAGCATATATGGAGGTCGCGACATACCATGCATTAGTAGTAATGAACACGTACTTCAACATGTTGAACTCATCGGCGACCGCCATGGCTTCGGTCCCAAACAAATCGACAATCAGAGCCGTCGGACGACACTTCATGGCAGAGATCGCGGACCGGAGAGACGATAAGGACACGCGCATCATAACCAGTATCTTGGTTACTATCGACGCGTCCGAATCAACCAGGCCGGAGATGTCTCCGGACCGGAGCAAGAGAATGTCGAGGAGGTTTTCATGATTTGTTGAATTGAGAAGCTGTGATGTCTGTTGAAGCGAATTATCACAAGCTACAACGAAGACAGTGACGTGGAGGTTGTGGTGAGTGGAAAGGCGTTTTCCTAGCTCCAGAACAGGAATTACATGTCCCATTCCAGGGCTGGCGAGCAGGGCTACATGGGGTTTCATGATTTTGCTTCGTGAAAATGCTTTGAAGAGGAAAGCGAGAGACTGATAATTGGAAGCTATAAGAAGTTAATTGGCGGGAGGTCTTTGTGATCTATGTTACTTGGACAAGTTTATAAGGGTATTTATAGCAAAACGAGAGTTATACGCAGGGAAGAGACAACTTTTTTTTTTTTTTTAATTTAGTAGAATTGTAATACTCGAAAAAAATATCTTACAGCATCTCCAATGCTATTTTGTATTTAGAGAAAATTGAGTACCATATAGGATACATATTGAAAAAGTTAAAAAAATATTCTCCAATGCAATTATCTAACTTTAATATTGATATGATGTGTCAAAAAAAAGTTAGAAAATATGAAATAGAGTTTCTAATTATAGATATCCTCCTTGATATGCTGACTAGGATTTTTAACTTTTTTTACCAATAAAATTTTAGCATTTTGTCAATACATTTAATTATCATGTTGAATGGAGAGAGAATGTAACAAATGACTTGTGGTAATTGATTTAAAATTACTATTTAGATATTCACATTAGAGAATTGAATATACATTTCTATAATTTTTTTGACAAGATAAATTCATATTATTTAGAAATGCTAATGTATCACTATTTAGATACTTAAAAATACATATTTGCATTGGAGATGCTCTTAGTGAAATTAAAATAAAAAATTTAGAAAAAATTATATAATTTTTATGGAACAAAAATCATTTTTTTGGATTCACATGTGTTCCCTTGCCGTCGCCACTACTTTTATGAAAATTCCAGTTTGTTATATAAATATCCACTCAGCTAGTCCCTTTATATGTTTTCATTTTCTAAAAATAGCAATCTATCAATAATAAAAGTTGTTTTTGTTCATTTTCAATATTTTAACTATTGGTATTCATATTTTAATTTTTTGCAACCCATAGTTGTGATAAAAAATAATAATATAAATTATACATTAATAAAAATTAAAAAAATCCCAAAAATGAATTTATTTTTCTACATCTCTTTTCAATTTTCTCTTTCTTTCTTGCTTCACTCTCTATACTTAAATTTTTCCCATTATTCAGTAGCAGGGGAGTAGCTAGAAGCTTTATGTCGGGTGAGCTATTATAATTTTTTTTTCTATTTAAAAGTCTAAATTTTTATACTATGCAAAAATTTTATTTAATAATATTTAAATATGAACATTACGAGAGAATTTAATAATAATAATGAAGAATAATGATTCTTATTTTCAAATATATAATTTAGGGGAAAAAAATATAAACAATAGACATGACATGCAAATACGATAAGATGTTATCGAAGTTGTGCACTATGTAATTTCAAAATAATATATATATATATATATATATATATATTATACTGAATTTTGACTCAATAGCATCAATAAGTTCACTTTTAATGTGGATGACCAAACAATTTGTAAAAAAATTATCATTTTTCTTATTTGAAAATGATTATTTAACAAGTTTCATAATTGAAAATACACGTTAGTTACTCTCTGCGGAAATAGAAAGAGTTAACATTAAACGAATCAATGAAATAAAATAACTGTGACTCTCTTATTTCAACGAGAAAAAAAGAAAGAAAGAGAAAAACGGTTTGGTGAAGTATTTGATCCTATTATATCAAGTGTGGTGCAGAATTTTCTAATTTTAATTTTTATTTATTTTAGTGATACATTTGATTTGGATTTATGTTAAATTTAGTTTATGAGGTTTAATTTAAGTTTGGTTTATTGGGCTGTCATTACAATTAAATTGGTTTATTGGAGGTTTAATTTTTAGAAGTTATATAGAAATTAAATAATTAAAATTTTATTTTATTTTTTATCTAAAATAATATAAATAATTATAAATTATAAAAACAAATTCTAAAAACTTTGGCTGGGCTGGAGCTCAGCCAAGCCACTATACAGCTCCGCCCATATTCAGTAATATTGATTAATTGATGAGATTATACTAAGGTTAGTGTTGTTAAAAATCTATTTTTGGAGAGATAGAGACAAAACTATTGAACAATTATTTTAAGATATATAAAAATCGTTATATTTTTATAATTTATATTTTTTTAGTCAATAAATTTATAATTCTTATTTATGAACAAGAAATGACGAAAAAATAGCCCAGACAGTGTACACCTCCCATCCATATCAAGTATTTGGGTAGGTCACAGCATAGCTCAAACCCATTCATTGTGAGCGTTAAAAGAAAAAAAAGGTCATTATTACGTATAAATAAAGCGAAATTATTTCTTTCTTTTTTCTCATAAATAGTTCTACAAATTGTTACGAAAAGTTAGAAAGGGACTCCAAACCATTTTGATATTCTTAAAATTGTCTTTAAGATCGATATCTAATAATTACCTGTAATGGGCATACACGTATAATACACCAAAGAAGTAATTATCTGAAAATGGCTCGCTCAATTATCCAATTTACAAGCTCTTTTTCCAAATTCCAATACATAGAACAATCACAATGGTCGCGCAATTTAAAGGAAAAAATTGTCTTATTATAAAGAAAACAAGGCGATTTTAATTACAGATTATTTTAATACCACTGTTTTTACATTTATTTGGCACAGGTTGGCTGCATCATTATCTTTCTTTTTTTTCTTCTTTTGTTTTCTTGCAGCTAAAAACATTAAAAAAAAAATAAGTTAATAAAATAATATCACCACTTGAAGATTTTGATTTTTTTTTAATGATATTATGTTCCGTACTTATCTTAATTTTATGCTGAACTTTGATTAAAAAAATCCTAATCATTAAACGTATATAATTCATATAATAGTCTAATATTATGTGTTTATAGAGAAACTTTTAAATTACATCTTGCCATTGAGTATATAATTCATATAATTCATATAATAGTCTAATATTATGGAATCTAACGCCCTAAATGTTATTAATTATCTCATCTAGGATAGCCCTCCTAAGTTTGAGGTTGGGTTCATTATTTTAGATATATTATCTCTTTACAATAGAGCTGATGTTTCTTTCTCTTTTGTGTATAGGAGTGCTAACTCAGCAGCACATGCTATGGTTAGGAATAATTTTCTTGTTAATGATGTTTTGATTTGGTTGGAGGATACTCCTCATTGGCTGGATCAGAGTCTTTTGTCTGATATATATGTCTAATCCCTTTGTTTTGTTCTTCTTATAAAAAAAATCTTTAACTTCATAGTAAAAAGATTTCGTCAGAATTGCACATCTATTAGTATTAAAATGGTTGAGTATTTTCTCCTTCACTTTAGTAATAAGAGTTCGAATCTCACTTTTACCCATTAAATTATAAAGTGTGGGAAGACCCCTCGTCTGTAGTAGGAATTGTCATTCCGAACCGAACTTGTAAAATTTAATCTCGTCAGTTCTTGATGGACAACCTAATTCCATTGGTGTCAAATTTAAAAAGGCTGTTGTTACACAAATGAGCAAAGGCACATGCTGATTAGGTAGTTATTTCAATTTTATATAAAGGCAATTCATCGGATATTTTAAAAAAATGGTTTCAATTTGGGAAATTAAAATAAAATAAGAGCAAATTGACATATGATGACAAGAAAATAATGGTTTTAGTATGAAGAGTAAAAGAAGACTTTCCAGTGTGCGAAGAGGGTGTTGATATTATACCCCAGCTCATCAAGACAGTTCATAACCTAATTAAACAAAAAAATAAAAAAATAAAAGACAGTTCATAACCTGCCACACTTTCACTTAATTTACTAATTAGCGGCCTAATAACATGTATGTGTGACCTTACATTACAATCATTAACAATTTCACACTTGCCTGATTGTTGATATGAGCTAATTGATTAACGTTTCTCGACTAATAAATGGTTTACTTGGTAGTTGTAACCTTTTTTTTTTCTTTTGATATATCATTTAGGTTGACACAACTCAAATCTGAAACATTATTATATATATATATATATGTTAAATAAACATATTTTCACCACCAAATTAACCGTAGTTGGTACTTGGTACTTGGTAATAGGTTTATGGGCGTTTAATATGGTGGATTTGATATATAGTTAACATTTGCAGTTAAAATATTTTTAAAATTTCTTTAATAAGTACTTCATTAGCCAAAACTAGCACTAACTTTGATGCTAAAACTGTTTGGGTTGAAGATTCTTCTTCCTGCGTGGAGAAGTTAGTTGGGATGATATTAAGTAATTTTATAAAAATCTTCATTAAATATACATACATATGTATATATATATATATATAAAAGAAGTGAAAGAAATTATTAGTGCTTTGAGCATGAAAAGTAGCATTATTGTTAAAGATAACACTTGTAATATTTAATGTTAACTCAACTATGGTTATTTAGGTTGCTTTATTGTCTCCTTCTTTACAAATTCGGCCTAAATAATTAGACGTATGCAAAAATTATACAATTTTTAGTAAGATTTTGCTAGGAATCGAGTTTATAAAAATTTACTTATTTTTCTAATACCTTGATAGGAATAGAGAATTATGTTTAGACGATAAATTAAAGTCAATATCCTCTCAAGTAGGGGAGTAAATTTTCAGTGCACCGGGTGCATTGATGAGTGACACACTCGACTACTGAAGATTTGACATGCGTCTGCCACATGTACATTTTCTCATACCACGTGTGTAATTTTTTTCATATATTAAGTTTCAAGTGAACGGGTGCGCCATTCATCAATACACCTTGTGCATTGAAAATTGATATAAAAGAATTTGTTTTAGATAGAAAGAATAAAAGAAGAAATAGTGGAAGTGTTTTAATTAATCTCTGATGCATGACTCTTCTATAACTTGGCCATTTCTAGGCCTACAAACTAACAAACCCAATAAAATAGGACATAGTGATATATGAAAGTTGAACTCACTATCTGCCCAGTAACATATTAATTCAATGCAACAACTTAAACTAATTCAAAGTAACAACTTGAAACACTACTAACTAGAGTACTGATAACTCAATGCATACATGAATGAAAACCACATGTGTATGGGATACACATCATTCCTTCCCCTTTAATTTATCCCTATTCGCAAGGATGAAACTGAGATATTGATTCGGTTGGAGCAGACTCGAATTGAGCTTCGTTCGTTGGAAAATAATCAGAATGTGAGGAATCATCGATCATAAAGAGTTGCGGCCGCTAGCAGTGACGACCAGGTACATATTTCTCATCACAGTAATAACACAGGCTCTCTCCCTACGCGCTCTAGCCTCTTTACTAGTGATCCGTTGGAATGTGGTCGGGGTCGTATTTGGTGGAGGGCCTAGTAGGCCAGCGGTTGGGTTTGGGTTCGCTTTTGGTGTCACTAAAGTTGGTTGGAAGCAAAATGGTTGGCTTAGTGTCTTCTGTAATTGATTTAGTTCCTCGATTAGCCGAACAACTCCTATAGTATCCGCTAAAGTGCTAGATTGTTTAATTTTTACATATAGGCGAATGTCATCTCGAAGTCCGACAATAAAACAACCAATAAGAAAAATTTTCGGCAGGTCATCAACTTGGTGGGAAAGCTTTTCAAAAGCTTCCTAGTAAGCTGCTACATTTGTGGTTTGCTTAAGCCGAGAGAGTGCTTCCGACAGGTCTTCGTAATCGGTTGGACCAAAACGGAGAAGTATGGCTTTAGTGAACTCGTCCTATGTTAGTGATCTGAGAAATTTCGTCAACCACCGGTGCCATTGCATAGTGATGCCTTATAGATGGAATGATGCTAGTTGAACTTGTTGGTTAGGTGTAATATTGTTGAAGTCAAAATATTGTGCTGCCTTGTAAACCCAGCCAATTGGGTCCTCGCCATTGAACTTGGGAAAGGACAATTTGAGGTGTTGACGATGGTAGCCATGGTTAGTGTTAGAACCAACAACATTTGGCGAATGAGAGGATGTTCCAGGGGCAAATGGGTTTGATTTCAGGGTGGCTAGTGTAACATCCCAAATTTCGAATAAATAAGTTTGCATATGTGAATATAAATTTTGTGAGTTGAGGGGACGTAATTAAATGTATGTTTATTTTTATAGTTTTCAGGTGGACCAGATGGAACGGTCCAGAAATGATGCATGAAGAAAAAGGAGTGAAAAAACTAGGGCAGTGTGTACCACGACCCCTCACCGCGACCACAGATCGCGATGAGCTGCTCGCGGTGAAAAAATAGCATTTTCGGGCAGTGAGCAACGAGACCTGGTCACCGCGACTACAGATCGCGCTGACTGGCTCGCGAATAAAAAAGTAAAAATTCTGGCAGTGAGCATTGCGATCACCAGCGCGACCAGAGCGCCGCGATGTGTGATCGCGATGAAGGTGGTGGAGTTGCTCCAGTGAGCAACGCGACCTAGTGGCGCGACCACAGGTCGCGACGACCGAAAGATTATAAAAAAAATAAGCTTGTCGAGGAAGCTATTTGAAAAAGTCAGACAGAAGAATAGAGAGGGAGAGACCGAGAGAAAAAGAAAGAAGAGAAAGAAGAAAAAGAAGAAGAAAGAAAGAAGAGAAAGAAGAAGAAGAAGAAGAAGAAGAAGAAGAGGAAGAGGAAGAGAAAAGGAAAAGAGAAAGAGAAGGGAAAGGAAAAAGAAAACCTAGAAACGCGATTGTCGAGAGGAAAACGGTATCCAGGTTGGTGTACACCTGTTTTCGAAATTTTTACAACAGTATGAAGTATTTTTAGTCTGAATCTGTAATTTATTTAAATAACCTATTGATTATATGTCTCTATTGTTTTTCTTGGAATGATTTTTATTTTTGATCGTATTTCGATCGTATTTCGTTTATTACGATTTTGTTGAAATTACTTGTTTTAGACTTTTGTATGACTATTATTTATTTTCTAGGAAAACCTATGTATATTTGAAGAATATTGTTTGAATTGTATATTTATTGAGTGACCGTTGATTTGTAAATTACAGTGAATATTTGAAAATATTTTATCGAAACGGCTCTAGGATACTTAGACATAGAAATGGATATAGGAGGTTGGTATACCAGCTGGGTTAGTTTAGCAGTACTGCGTCGTTATTACAGTGATTGTTGTTGCGGGGCAATCTCGGACAATCACAATGATTCTAGTGATTGTTGTTGCGGGGTAATCTCGGACAATCACATAGATATCAGTGACTGTTGTTGCGGGATAACCCCGGACGTCACATTGAAACTACAGTGATGAGACCCATATTCCATTCCTGAAAAATTATGTTGGGTATTCTAGAGGGCCAGAAGTGAAGTGAATTGCATAATTTGTTTATAAGTAAATTTCGAAATAGATTTTATACGTTTATGATTATAACCTAATTTGTGATTTGGTTTTATGTGGATTATATATTGTAATGAGTGTTCCTTTGAGTTGATTTCATACATTTTCATTTGTGTAAATGATTTGAATCGTAATATGTTTATAACTGATTATATTGTGATATTTTGTTTTATTATGAAAAGTTATTTATGATTTTAATACTTGAGTTTAGTGTACACCCACTAAGCTATATGCTTAGCGCGTCGGTTTTTTTTATCGCGCGTAGGTCACAGGGATACCGAGGCAGATAAAGAATAGAGAGGAGGTACCTGCAGCTTGGAGTTCAAAGTCACTGCATTTATTGGGTAATGATATAGTTTTGTATATTATATTTTGTAAGCATGCATATACAAAAGTCTGTAAACTCAATGATTTTATATATGTTTTGTAAATAATTTATGATTTATGTTTGTTTTTATTTTAAAAGGTTTGTAACTATTGAATTCTAAATTATTTTATTTTAAAAACTGTTGAAAAGTCGCACTAAACGGCAGAGTGCGCGTTTGGATGAAATGATATTTGAAGTGTTGTGGATTTTATGTGATTTGAGTTTTATTTGAAACAAGTTTTGGGAAATCAGAAAAATAGAGGGAACTCTGCCAAAATTTTTTTAAAACTAAATTTTTGATGGGCTCACTAGAAAAATATTTTTAAATTACAAATTGATATGATTTGAAATAGTTTGAAATGAGAAACGAGAATTCAATAAAGTTTTGAAAACCCGGTAACGCTCCCTGGGTCGATCCAGTCGGGTCGGGTCAGGGGGTGACAACTAGTGTGTAGGCTTAGGGAGGTCCGAAGAGCTTGAAGCTCAGTTAGCACCGTTTGTAGAACAGCATTAATTTGATCAAAGCTTGATTCGTGTCGTGCTAAGGCTTCACTGACCTCATTGCGCAAGTTCGCATTTATTTTGATGCGAGTGTCCATGGTTGGAACTAGCCTCTGATACCAATTAATATGAAAGAATTTGTTTTAGATAGAAAGAAGAAAAGAAGAAACAGTGGAAGTGTTTTAATTAATCTCTGATGCTTGACTCTCCTACAACTTGGTCATTTATAGGCCTACAAACTAACAAACAATGACTAACAAACCCAATAAAATAGGATATAGTGGTATATGGAAGCTAAAGTAAAGCAGCACTGTATACCCACTATCTGCCCACTAACATACTAATTCAATGCAACAACTTAAACTAATACAAATCAATAACTTGAAACACTACTAACTAGAGTACTGATAACTCGGTACATGCATGAATGGACCATGTGTGTATGAGATACACATCAAAGATTTACTCCAAGTAGGGATGGCAATATTCATGTAATTTTTGTCATTCCGACGGTTTGGGACGGATTTTTATCATCCCTACTCTTAACATGATTCATATAATTTTCCTTTTCCCTTCGATTTTGTGATATAAGCCAATGGAAGCCATGGCACACTCTGCATTAGATAACTATCGTATAGAGGAGCCGCCGTGCATAGGATGAAATCTACGTATTTTACTCTCTTGTAACTTGCACAATTTTGATATGAAGTTGTCCCCATCAGTATCGTTCAACGAAATATTCATGACGCATTGAACCTCAATTGAATTTTACAAATTACAAGATTGATCGAATTAATGAAGTACATTATTCATCCTTCAAATTAATTAATGAAAATATATATAATAACAAGTGTCATAATAGCTTGTTTCACGAGTTTTCTCCCTTTGGTTTTTTGAATCAGATTGCCTCAATGTGGCAAAGCTCTGTAATGGTTGTTTTCATTCTAGATGTGATATTGACAATATCATTGAAGATATTAGGTTGATGTTGGATAACCTCATAACCATGACAAAGCTTCTATATCTTTTATTCCTAGGAATCGTAACAGAGCCGCTCATGTATTAGTAAATCTTAATTGTATATTTGACTTTATGTAATATTAGGCGAGTGTTTGTTGTACTCTTGACTTTATGTAATGTTAGATGAATGTTAGGTGAATATTAGGTGGGTGTTAGACTTTATGTAATGTTAGGTGAATGTTAGGTGAGTGTTTATTGTACTCTTGACTTTATGTAATGTTAGGTGAATGTTAGGTGAATATTAGGTGGGTGTTAGACTTTATGTGTTATATCTTCATGTATATATACCTCACAAGATTAATGAAACAATCATACATTTTTTTTCCTCCATTACATTTTCTCTCTATTATATTTCTTTTTCGGGTGAATTGCACTCAAGTACCCTGAGTTTTAACATAATTGCACGTTTAATGCCAGTTTTGCCAAAATTGCACTGGAATACCTTATAATTCGTTGACTGGCGTTAAACTAACATTGACTTGGACGGCTCATGGGTAAATGACGAGGTTGCCCCTGCACATTTACAAATGTGTTCTGACATTGACATCAACACAATAATTATGGATGAAAAGGGTGTAAAATTACTGAAATACCCTTATTACTCATTAGATAATATCTGAATGAAGGTTATTAATCTAGTTTTTGGAGGGAAATGGCAGTTAATAATGAATGGTCAGATTTGCTTGTTTTTGGAGGGAAATGGGAGTTGGTGATGAATGGTCAGATTTGCTTGTTTTTGGAGGGAAATAGGAGTTGGTGATGAATGGTCAGATTTGCTTATTGGTGTGTTTATATGGTAAGATTCATTTGGTGAGTCACTTTTCCTGGATTACAAATTAAATGTTATTAGTATTCTGTTATTTTGTTATTAAGTGGCTGGTGCATATTTGGCATATTTATTGTAATTGGTAGTCTTTTAATTCCATTGATAAGGTAACTATAACTCTTAAAAATGGATCAAATAAGATTAAAAAAACACAACACAGGAAAATGATAAATAAGTATGATAATTGCATATTAAACTTCATAATAACATTCATTGCTGCATATGTACCAGGTCTTACAAAATTTTCCTGACCTTGTACATTGGACAGCAAATATGTTCAATTACAGCAAATATATACCCATACATCCTTTTGAACCAAAACAACCAGTGACCTATTTGCTATCCACAAAAGAAAACCACCTATTTGCTGTCTTAAAAAAAAAAAAAAACAGAATATCACCCATCCAACTTCATCATTTTCAATTTACCAGCCTACCACCAGTTGATTTCATCAGTGAAATCATGAAATCAACACATTTCATCAGTGAAATCAACACAAAAAAACAACCATAAAACTGCACCAGTACACTGCTTTTAACCAAAAATCCATACAACCAACAAAAATATGCAAAATGCAGCAATTATATGTCAAGATTATCAAAAGCTAGTTAATGAAATATATATACTTAAGTAATAAGTCACTGCATTCCCTCAGAACATCCCACTCCAGTCTATGTCCAGTCCAGCAACAGTTCCTATAATATTTTCAGAAAACAGAAATTGGAAATCAATCCCAAATGCATGATCACAAATCTGAGTACCTAAAAAATTAGAAATTGGAAACTTTTCAACAGTACCTGGGTTGGATTTTGACTGTGCTTGCTGTGTTGGCACTTGACTTGAGTGAAGAGGTGCAGTTTGAGTAACTGGCTGGGAAGAACCAACATCTATAACAGTTTGCTGCACTGGCTGGGAAGAACCTACACCCTCAACAGTTGAATCCTGCACCATACATGACAATTTATTCCCAGAGCTTAAATTAACATTTGAAAATGCATTTTTTAACTGTGAAGTTGTAACATCCCGGATTTCGGGTGATGAATTTTTGATATATGTGAAATATGTGAAAATAAATTTTTACTATTTGAGGGGGTGTAAATGTAATTAAATGTAGAAGCGAGAAAAAGAACTCAGACAGAGGGCAAGAAAGAGAGAGAGTGACCGAGAAAAAGGAGAGAAAGGAAAGAAGAGAAGAAAGAAAGAAAAAAGGAAGAAGAAGAAGAAGAAAGAAAGAGAAGAGAAAGGAAAGGGAAGGAAACGAAATCGTAAAAACCGCGATTTCTCGAACGAAAAACGGTACCGAGGTTGGTGTACTTTTGTTTTCGGAATCTTTACGAAAAGTTTTTCGTTATCGTTTACGTTTTCGTTTCTCGTTTTCGTTTCGTTTTCGATTTCGTTAAAAGTTTTCGATTTCGATTTTCGATGTGTAAAAATTAATGATTGATATACTTATGGTTGATTATGGAAAGATTTTATACTAGATCGCATTTGTTTGTGGTTCGAATATTCCGATTTTATTTTCAATAGTTGATTCAGACTTTTATATGCCTATTGTTCATTTTCTCGAAGAATATTGTGTAAAATTGCAAATTTATTGAGTATATATTGATTTGCAACTGATTGTGAATTTAGTTTATCGGAAACGGCCCTAGGATACTTAGACATAGAAATGGATATAGGAGGTTGGTATACCAGCTGGGTTTTATTGAGCAGTACTGCGCCGATATTGATTGATTGATATTGATGATAGTGATGTACCTCCTCTTGGATTCGTCCAGAGGCTGGGAGATACGTACCTCCTCATGATTCGTCCTGGGGGTTGGGAGTTAATGTACCTTCCCAAGGATTCGTTCCTGGGATAAGGAGCTATGTACCTCTCTAGGTTCCGTACCCACGGTCCTAGAGTTGGGAGACACGTACCTCCTCAGAATTCGTTCTGGGGGTTGGGAGCTTGACCCATATTCCAGTCCGTATATGTTTAGTATTCTAGCGGGCCAGAATTGATTGAAAATTGAAAAGTGAATCGAATGATTTTAGTGATAGTATTCAGTGTTAACATCATTATTGAAATTAAAGTGTTCGAAATTGTTTAATGCTCTGATTTAGAAATGTAATTGTTTTGAAATGGATTAAAAATGGAATATATACATTGTGGTTTATTTCTTCTCATAAGATATTTATTTTGTGGTTATTTAATTGAGTTTATAGTACACCCACTAAGCTTTATGCTTAGCGCGTTAGTTTGTTTCTAACGCGTAGGTACCAGGAATCCAGAGGAAGCTAAAGACTGAAGGAAGAGCAAGTTGCAGACCGAGTCACAGAGATTGTACAGTTGGGTAGCTATATTTTTGTTATGTGTATATATATTTTCTGAAAGCATGCATATACAGGGAATTTGTAAATATGTTTTGTAAAATGTTTTGTAATTAATTATTTTACGATTTCTGTCCTTTATTATTTATAACTTGTGATTGATAAGTCGCACTACACGGCAGAGTGCGCAATTGTTTGAAGTGATATAGAAGTGTTGCTATTGAAATTGTATTTGAATTGAATTGTGTAAAAGCAGGTTTTTGGAAAGTCCGAAAAACAAACGGTACTCTGCCGGATTTTCGTAAAAAGTTTAATTATTTTTATGGGCTCACAATGATTTTTGAAACGTATAAAACTGATTTTGGAAAGTTCTGAAAGTACGAGTAGCGCTCCCCGGGTCGGTCCGGCCGGGTCGGGTCGGGGGGTGCTACAGAAGTGGTAACATAATCTCACCACAGCAGTTTTCTTCGTAGGCTCTTTTGAGCTGCAGCCAACCTCGAAATTTAGCCTATTTTTTGAGGTCCTTGTGCAACTACTTTGAACCTGCAGCATCAACATAAATTAATAATATTCAATTCAATTTAAATGAATAAAATGTGTATGAGAAAGAGTATTACTGTTTTTTTAGTGATGTTTGTTTTGGTGGCTTTGTCTGTCACTTTACACGTCCTAACATTGTGCCCGTGCTCTCCACATTTGCTGCACTTGCCACTGCTACTTCTCTTCTACTTTTGGGGTTCATCAGCAACCCTTTTTCTGTTCTTTTTTAGTCTTCCTGGCAGCCTCCTTTTTTGTGGTGGCATCACCACACCTTGCGTCGATTCAGGCCATTGGTCCTCAGATAGAATCGGGTGAATGACATGTGAATATGTCCTTACATAAGCATCCTTGGTCAGATACTGGTCCACATAATCCTCCACATGCAGCCTCTTTCCAATAATCACTGCCAAGGCATGCTTGCAAGGGATGCCACTGACCTCCCATAACCCACAATCACAAGACTTTTTATCTAACTTCACAATAAAATACCTCCTGCTATCCTTCACCTCAAACTCATTAATTGATGCACACAACACAGTCACAAACCTAGCCTCATCTTGTCTGTCAGCAATTTTTTTCCTAATTTTTGGTGGTATAACTGACTACCATTTGGCTGCTCGTTCAAGACGTAGGTGCATCCTCTTCATCATTTTTCTCCTTAAACACTCCAGCATCAACAATATTGGCAGCCCCCGATACTTGTCAATCCAGGAATTGAACCTTTCCGTAATATTGTTGGTTGTGTGTTCTGACTTGACATGCCTGTCAAACAGATGCACACACCAATTCTGCAGATTTATTCCCATCATATAATCATGGGCATCTGCATGAACTTCTTTCAAGTTGGCCATGCACTCCATGAATGAAAGTTTGTTGCTCGCATTTGCTGCTTCCCATGTATAATTTGCTGTTAGTTGGCCTTTGTACCTCGTTTGCATGTTGGCTATCAGATGCCGAACACAATAACGGTTGCTTGATGTTGACCAGTGCCTCTCAATAGCACTTAGTACGCCCTTCTGTCTGTCGGTAATGAAGGTTACTCTTCTGGTTTCCTCTAACCCAATATGCATGTGCAGCTGTTCCATAAACCAACACCAGCTGTCTTTAGTTTCACCCTCTGCAATGCATATTGCAATTGGAAACACTCTGTTGTTCGCATCAAGCCCAACAGCAGCTAGCAGCACCCCTGGAAATCTGCCCTTCAAGTGACACCCATCAAGGCCTATGATTGGTCTACAACCCTGCAAAAACCCCAATTTTTGAGCCTCAAAACTTAAAAAAAAAAAACGCTGGAATCTTGCAGGTGCATTTATCTCAGGAGTGACTGTCCTTAGGAAAGCAATAGACCCTGGATTGCACTTCCTAACCACAAATCCATAACTGTACAGCTTGTTGTACGACCTATGGTGCTCATCATCTGTCACATTCAAAACCCTATTTTTTGCTCTGTAGAGGGTGTATTTTGGTAGTGTCAACCCATAGATTATGTGGATCTCCTTCCCTAAAAACTGGATACTGATTTCGGGATTTTCTTCAATCAAAGCCTTAAACCTACAGGCAACCCACACTGCATTTGCCTCTTGGTTCTTATGCACCTTCATACAACAATGTCGGTTAGTTAATGTCTTAATCATGAAACTCGATCTACTGTCCACTCGACTTGCATGGATTCTCCAACTACACCCAGCAACACCACACTTGGCAGTAAACCTCTCCCTAGCATTCTTAATTCTCTTCAACTCAAATCGTTCTTGAACCATAAAATCTCTTAACACTTGTCTAAAATGTTGGATACTGTGGAATAGTTGTCCTACTTCTAATGCCACTTTCCCATCAGGAGCTTGGTTAAAAGGTTTCCCCTTTGTTCTTCTGTATGGCCTTCTAACAATACTAACTCCATCGTCGCTTGAAGATAGCACTGTGAAATCTTGATCAAAGTGGAATGAGGCAGCATCCGAAAGCACATCTTCCTCTGACTCACTGCCACTGTCTGTTTGCTGCTGTTCATCATCACCATCAGCTGCATTCCCCTCTGTTTGCTGCTGCTCATAATCACCCTGGGCGGTTTCACCATCTGGTTGCTGAGGTGCATCACCACGGGCTGTTTCAGCCTCTGGTTGCTGTTCCTCTTCATTGATAGGACCTTCTTCAGCATCATCCTCTTCACCATAGAAGAACCCTTTACAAACATGTCCTCCTGCACAAACTCGAATGAGTGTCTCCCTATATCAGACTCTGTTTCTGTATCCTCATCTGATGATCGTGGGAGGAAATCTAAATCTTCATTAGATGATGTGGAGACATTGTTGGTTCCACCTTCACTAACACTATGTTCATCATATGAGATTTCCACAAAGCCATCTGTCGTATTCTTCGCTGCTGTTTCGGGTTGGTTTGAAGACTTATCTGAATCTGTTGGTGGTAATTCCTGTCCATGGAATTCATTAGGAGGGGACCAAGCCAATGGGAGAAGCTCCACATCTAATCTGATGGTCCTAATATGTTTAGACTTGTACTGCGCGAACAAATCTTGTAAGTCGTCATCATCTGCTATCACTCTGAATATCCCTCTCCAAGGCATCAAAGCCTCTACCTTGAAACTTTTAGTTGGTTCTGGGAAGGTAGAACATCCATACATATACATATCGGCACAAAGGGTGGCCATTGTGTACGTGGAAGGATTATCTACATCAAACTCAACTTCTGTACCAACGAATTTGGCACTGATACGTAAAGACTCCATACCTAACAGACATCAAACAGAAATAATATTACTAATCAGTATTATACTTATCAACACAAATACAAAATAAAACTAATACACATTAAACACACCCTATGTTTGCTTATTACAATGCAAGAATATACAAGGAAATCAAAGAATATGTTCCAAATGATTACTGGGTTTGAGCACAAAGAAACAACAGGACAGCTTGTTAAAGATCAAGATCACACTAGAAACATCCAAACGATTCAGACAACATATTAAACATCTAAACGATTTTCTTCCCTCTGATTTTCAATCACACGCTACACAAACCAATAATGAAACAAACAGGAACCCCCAAACTCCAAAAAAATACAACTTGTTTTTTTCAACAATGTTGTTTCTTTACTGTCAACAATACGAACTTCATTCCACAAAAATAACTTCAAAAAAAGTAAATTAAACAGAAGAAACAAACACGCAAACTTAAACTTCAACAGGTAAACCAAAAAAAAAATCGATAAATCCCCGTTTTTCCAAAATAACTTCATTCAACAAAAAACAAATTTCAAAAAAAATGAAGACAAGAACAACGAACATCATACCTTCAGTCGACAGCCAAGGCGCTACGCAAGAATCAACGAACACATCTTCTTCCTTTGAAATCGTGACTGGTTTAGACTTAGAGAGATTTTGAAGTTTTCTTTTGTTCTGGGAGAAGAAAGAGAGTGAACAACACCCAATGCACTAGTTCAGGTAATGGGGAGATGAAAGACCGCCAAAAATATTGTGTCAGAAGATTATGGTGCTGAAATGACGTGGGGACGGTGACAAGAGAAATCGAAAAGACTTTCAAAAAATTTTTTAATGCTTTTTAAATGCTCAAGTGGTAAAAAGACGCTTTTACCCATGAGCCGTCCAAGTCAACGTTAGTTTAACGCCAGTCAACGAATTACAAGGTATTCCAGTGCAATTTTGGCAAAACTGGCATTAAACGTGCAATTATGTTAAAACTCAGGGTACTTGAGTGCAATTCACCCTTCTTTTTCCTCCATTACATTTTCTCTCCATTATATTTTCTGTCATTTTCATTATTTTACATGGTATCAAAGACATAAAACAACATGGCAGATGCAAATCAAACACCAACAGAAAAATCAATTTCCAAACACCAACATTACTCCAAATATAGATCCATCCAATCCATATTTCGTTCATCATTCGGATCAACCCGGTCACATGCTAGTTCCAACGAAACTCAATGGAGCCAATTATCCATCATGGAGTAAATCTATGATTCTTGCTCTTACAGCCAAAAACAAAATTGGTTTCATTGATGGATCTATTGAGTCACCCTCTGAAACAGAGCATCCAACAGAATATGCTCTTTGGAATCAATGTAATAGCATAATTCTATCATGGCTCACTCACTCGTTGGAACCTGATTTGGCCAAGGGAGTCGTTCATGCCAAAACGGCTCGTCAAGTATGGGAAGATTTCAAAGACCAGTTCTCACAGAAAAACGCTCCAGCAATTTATCAGATTCAAAAGTCACTTGCCACTCTTTCACAAGGCACGATGACAATCTCAGTCTATTTCACAAAACTCAAGAGTCTTTGGGACGAATTAGACACATATCGTCCCATCTCTGCTTGTAACCAGATGAAGGCGCACATTGAACAAAGAGAAGAAGATCAGATGATGCAATTCCTCATGGGTCTCAATAACACTTACAATGTTGTTCGTAGCAACATCCTTATGATAACTCCACTGCCAAATGTTCGACAGGCCTATTCTTTAGTCAACCAAGAAGAAATGTAGCGACAAGTGACATCAGAGACCACTGAGAACTTTTCCATCGCTGCGGCAATTCAGAATCATTCAAACAACTTCTCAAACAAATCAAAGAACAAGTATTGTGAACACTGTAACAGAGAAGGACACAAGATTGAAAATTGTCGAACTCTAAAGTTTCACTGCAAACACTGTGATAGAAAAGGCCATACTGAGGATAGATGCAGATATAAGAATGGCTCGTGGAAACCAAACATTACAAGCAATCGACAAGGTCAACCACAACAACATGGATTTCGAAAGAATCATTTTCCTGCTACTAATGCAACAAATTCTTCTCAATCCGTACATGAAGTCTATCCACGTGACACTAGCAACACAAGCCAAGTTTCTAACCCAAACAATGTCTTGCACGGATTTTCCACCGAGCAACTTCAACAGCTTTCTCGTGCTTTATCAATGATGAGTTCAAACTGTAACACCCCCTGACCCAAATTCGCTTGGACTAAATCAGGGAGCGCTACTATATACTAAAATATAACTTTTATAAACCATAATTGAAAACTATATTAAAAATATAGTTAAAAATAGTGCAAATAAATTTCTAAAAATCGTGCCATAGTTTCTTCTGTTTTTCTGACTTTCCAAATCCAAAACCTGTTTACAATTAAAATTCATAAATATCAATTTCCAAATTCTCAAATCAATTTTGCGCACCCTTCCAAATATAGTGCGACTTACCAACCAATTATCATAATATCAGTTAGAAAGATTCAAATAATATAAACATATACTAAAATATTTACATAGCGGAAGCTCCTTAAATATTTACAACAGTTTCCGACTATGCATGTGGTATCAAAATTATATAGGCTTATTACAAACGAACTACCAAAATATATGCAGGAAAGATGTGATTCCGGACTCTGGTTCTGCAGTCTCTACTCTTCTTTATCTTTATCGCCTTTGGAACCTCTGTTTCCTGCGTGCGAGAACACTCAGCACGCTAAGCATATTGCTTAGTGGATGTACACAAAATTGTATAGACAAATTTACTCTGTCAAATATGTATATCTATTCGTAATCAAAATATAAATCACATATAAGTACATCATATATGGGGCTCAGATCAAATCAAATATTCAAAATCAATCAACAGACAGATTTGTCATAATTTCTCAAACGTTTTCATATAACAAATCAGTTTTCAGATTGGCTCATGACATACAAAACATAAGTTATCGGACTGGATTACGGGTTGTTCGGCACAGGACGCAAACGGGCGAGCAGCCGAACATCAGATCAGAATGGAACACTAACGGAATCACCCGCTGTAAATGTCCCATGACAGAACCCTAAGAAGGATGGTACAAACAGAATATATTGGCACAGTACTGTTCAGACAGAAACCCAATTGACATGTCAACCTCCTATATCCATATCTATGTTCATACACATCAGAGCCAAAATATTTTCTCCAATCCAATGTCAACATTTTTCTTTCTTTCCGAATAATCGAATTCAATTTCACTACATATCCATATATTTATATTTTTGCAAATTCAAATTTCATCAAATATAATATAACGGAAATATACGAATATATTTATAAATCAATAATCATATGAAATCCATCCAAAATATACTCAACCGTTTTTTCATAATTCCGTGTTGAATCAAATTGCCCCAAAATTATTTCCTATACATTTCACAATAGAATATAATTTAAATCACTTTCAACAATATATTTCCCTAACACTATTAGAACCAAATTGTATTCAAATCAAGCCGAAATCGATTTCAAACTATCCATTCTACTCAATATAGTTCAAATAATTCAAAAACGATCAAATTCGAAAATTCTGAAAATTTCTGGAAAACTGAAAAAATTCGAAAACTCGTATATATCGAACCTGAACTATATTCGATAATCAATATAATACAAATAACGCAAATTTAATCAATTTCAATCAATTTAAAATATTCCGAAAATTTCTGGAAAACTGGAAAAATTCCAAAACACGTATATAGCAAATTTAAACTATAATCTATAATCCATATAATTCAAATAACTCAAAAACTCGAAAATTGGACAATTTCGAAAATTTCTGAAAAACTGAAAATTCAAAAAATACGTGTACACCAAACCTGAAAGCTTCCTCCTTCTCCTTTCCTTCTTCTCTTTCTCTTTTCTTCTTCTTCTTCTTCTTTTCTCCTTCTTTTTCTTCTTCTTTTTCTTCTTTCTCTCTCCTCTCCTCTCTCGTTCTAATTCTGTGCTAATTCTGTTTCTGTGTTGATTTGCTTCAATTTAGTTGATGAAGCTTCACCGCTTCATCATGCGGTGCTATATATTTTTTTAAAATTTTTGAGCCATCGCGACCGGTATCGCGACCGGTGGTCGCGCCGCTTCGGTCGCGATGCTCACTGGTCGAAATGTGCCACTTTCATCGCGAGCTGATCATCGCGATCTGTGATCACGATGACTGGTCGCGATACTCACTGCCCCAAATCATCCTTTTCATCGCGATCCAGTTATCGCGATCTGTGGTCGCGATGACCTGGTCGCGGTGCTCACTGCCAAAATCACCATTCTTCATCGCGAGCAGCTCATCGCGATCTGTGGTCGCGATGGCCAGGTCGCGATACTCACTGTCTCAATTTTTCACTCTTCTCTTCGTGCATCGTTTTTGACCGTTCAATTTGGTCCACTATGAAACCTAAAAATATACATACATTTAATTACAATTTCCACCCCTCAAATCATAAAAATTATATGCACATATTCACAATGAATTCAATCATACTTTTCATATGTATTCGAAATTAGGGATGTTACACAAACCATGGTGCTGGTAATAAAAACACTTATGCAAATGCGACAGGTCTGTATCCACTTTCTGATGCTTCAATTAATTCTGTATTTACAAAGCCATGGATTTTGGATAGTGGAGCCACCGATCATATCACTTCTGATTCTACACTTCTCACCAAAATACAAACATCATCCATACCTATTGTTAATTTACCAACAGGATCTACAACCCCAATCACTTCGACTGGCACTGTATCTTTTAATTCTGATATCACTTTAGATGATGTTTTATGTGTTCCTAGTTTTCGCTTAAATCTAATTTCTGTAAGCAAACTTACCTCTACCCTAAATTATTGTGCCATTTTTTTTCCCACCTTTTGTGTCCTACAGGACTTGGCTACGGGGAAGATAATTGGCTCGAGTAAACAACATGGTGGTCTTTATTACATGCCTCCGTTGCAAAGGATGTCAATCTGTCATCAAATTTCACACTCTTCCAATCTATGGCATATGCCTCTTGGACATCCATCACCATCTCGTCTTAAATTAGCTTCTTCTTTATTATCTTCAAACAACATTTCTTATGATAATAATTGTGTTGTTTGTCCCATGGCAAAACAAACAAGACTTCCATTTCCATTAAGTTCCATATCAACTCATGCTCCATTTGATTTATTACATTGTGATATCTGGGGTCCTCACAAAGTTCATACACACTCAGGGGCACGATTTTTTCTTACCATTGTAGATGACTTTACAAGATGCACATGAATATTCCTTATGCAACACAAGTCTGAAACCCAAAACATTTTGAAATCTTTCATTGATTTTGCTCACACTCAATTTCATGCTTATGTTAAAGCAGTCAGAGTAGACAATGGTTCTGAATTTTTATCTAAGCAAAAAAAATTTAGACTTCATGGCATTGAATATCAACGCACTTGTGTTTACACTCTACAGCAAAATGGAGTCGTTTAAAGAAAACATCATCATATTCTCACTGTGGCATGAGCACTACTTTTTCAATCTCATTTACCTTTGAATTTCTGGGGTGAATGTGTTTTAACTGCAGTTTATCTCATTAACCGGTTACCATCACCACTGTTCTCAAATAAAACACCTTTTGAATTGCTATATAGTCGCCCGCCATCACTTGATCACCTAAAGGTTTTTTGTTGTCTATGCTATGCAACTGTTGTACACCCCATTCACAAATTTGAATCTCGTGCCAAACATTGCATCTTTGTTGGATATCCGACTGGGCAAAAGGGATATAAACTATATGACATGGAAACTAAGAAATTTTTTGTCAGTCGTGATGTCAAATTTCATGAAACCATTTTTCCTTTTTCATCTGTCTTAACACCACCCACTTCTAATTTTGTAGTGCCTAATTTCCTTTTTGAGACCACAGAAATGCAATCTATCACACCACCATGCCCTTCTATCACCAATCCTCACCCACCCGAGCAAACAGAAACATTTAATACACATGAAGCCATCTCACCCATACCTGTTGTTCCCTCCAGCATTGATCAACCTTCCACAAACACACCAGATGCCGAAACCTCACCACCACATTCAGACCCATCAAACATTTCTTCTGAAACTACTACTATTCCACCTCCGAGACAGTCAACACGGCCTAAGCGACCTCCGGCATGGCATAGAGACTTTCTAATGTCATCTCAAGCACATCAATCTACCTCTGCACCAAGTCCTATACCAGGTACTCGATATCCACTCTCTAATTTTCTTTCCTATTCACGTTTTTCACCTTCCCATTCTACTTTTCTAGTTAACATCACAGATCACACTAAGCCTAAAAATTATGCTCAAGCTATCCTTAATCTACATTGGCGACAAGCTATGAATATAGAATTAGAAGCATTACAGCTCAACAACACATGAAGCTTAATCCCTTTGCCCATTGGCCACAAACCAATTGGTTACAAATGGGTCTACAAAATCAAATACAAATCTGATGGCACCATTGAACGCTACAAGCCTCGTCTTGTTGCTAAAGGATACAATCAAGTTGAGGGCATTGACTATCAATAAACATTTTCTTCAACAACAAAGCTTACAACACTTCGTTGTCTTCTTACTGTCACTGCTGCTCGCCATTGGCACATCCACCAATTGGACGTTCAAAATGCTTTCCTCCATGGCGACCTCCATGAAGTTGTCTACATGAAACCTCCATCCGGTCTCCGCCGACAGGGGGAGAACACTGTATGTCGGCTCAATAAGTCTCTTTATGGACTTAAACAAGCATCAAGAAATTGGTTTTTCACATTTTCAGATACTATCAGAAAGGCCGGCTATCAACAATCAAAGGCTGATTATTCCCTTTTCACCAAGACTCAAGGTACTTCTTTTACAGCAATTCTTATATATGTCGATGACATACTTCTCACAGGAAATGATCTACATGAAATGGAACGTTTCAAAAGATTCCTTCTTAAACGCTTCCGTATCAAAGATCTCGAAAACTTGAAGTACTTTCTTGGTATTGAATTCTCTCGCTCCAGAAAAGGTATTTTTATGTCACAAAGAAAGTATGCGTTGGACGTTTTACAAGATTCTGGACTTCTAGGCGCATATCCCAACAATTTTCCAATGGAGCAGAATTTGAAACTTACTCCCACTGATAGAGCATTGCTAAATGATCCAACAAAGTATAGAAGACTAGTTGGCAGATTGATATATCTTACAATGACGAGACCCGATATAGTTTATTCAGTTCGTACATTGAGCCAGTTTATGCAAGAACCTAGAATGCCTCATTGGGACGCTGCCATTCGAATCCTCAAATACGTCAAAGGTACACCTAGTCAGGGATTACTACTTCCCTCCATAAATAGTTTAACTTTGAAAGCTTTTTGTGATTCAAATTGGGGAGGTTGTCGTGCCACAAGAAGATCAGTTACAGGCTACTGTATTTTTCTTGAAAGTTCTCTCATATCATGGAAATCTAAGAAGCAAGCCAATGTCTCTAGATCATCATCTGAGGCTGAATATCGAGCAATGGCTAACACATGTTTGGAGTTAACTTGGTTGCGTTACATACTACATGATCTAAAGGTTCATCAAACAACTCCTGCATCGTTATTTTGTGACAATCAGGCAGCTTTACACATTGCTGCGAATCCTATCTTTCATAAGCGTACAAAGCACATTGAGATAGACTGTCATATAGTACGAGAAAAAGTACAAGCCGGAATAATCAATCCTTCTTTTGTTTCTTCACACTTGCAATTGGCTGATGTATTTACGAAGGCTTTAGGAAATGATCAGTTTGTGAATTTACGTAACAAGTTGGGACTTCATGATATTCACTCTCCAACTTGAGGGGGAGTATTAGTAAATCTTAATTGTATATTTGACTTTATGTAATGTTAGGTGAGTGTTTGTTGTACTCTTTACTTTATGTAATGTTAGGTGAATGTTAGGTGAATATTATGTGAATATTAGGTGGGTGTTAGACTTTATGTAATGTTAGGTGAATGTTAGGTGAGTGTTTGTTGTACTCTTGACTTTATGTAATGTTAGGTGAGTGTTTGTTGTACTCTTGACTTTATGTAATGTTAGGTGAATGTTATGTGAATATTAGGTGGGTGTTAGACTTTATGTGTTATATCTTCATGTATATATACCTCACAAGATTAATGAAACAATCATATATTTTTTTCCTCTATTACATTTTCTCTCCTTTATATTTCTTTTTCCTCCATTACATTTTCTCTCCATTATATTTTCTATCATTTTCATTATTTTACATCATGAACTAGCCAATTGGGCTTTTGTGTTGCGAGATTGATGTTGTGTGGGCGATGGCTCTTTGCCTAACTGGTGTTCTAAGATATGTAGGCCATTGAGGTGATCATATTACAAGTTTATCAAATTTTACTTTGAAACTAGATTTATTGCATGTTATTTTACCTTGGTTATTTTGATGTGACATTTACTATTAACATATATATTATTAATTTGCGGGGATATGTTCATGAGGTAACTTGAAGTCTTGAACACAAAAAAAGAGCATGGGCAAGAGTTAGAAAATATTTAATTAACTAGCGGCCAGAGCTTCTTTGGTGGCTTCCATGGGCGACTGGACTCTCAATATTTTAGTACTGAGATATCGACAACCAAGGTCGTTGGCTTCTACACACTTGTGGGTATCTATTTCCTTCTCTTTTTAATAATATTTAAAACTTTGAACATGCGTGTAAGTAATAGGACAAAAGTCCAAAAAAAAAATTTCTGCATATGCAACTAGCTAGCCAGCCACCTAGTGAATACAAGGACCATTGTGATTTCTCGACACAAAACTAACGGCTGCAAATATATATGCCTACGGCTAAAGTCCATTCACGAATATATGTACATATTTTTTTTCTTTTTTTATTTATTTTGAAAGTAAATATTCAAAGCCTGTATATACTAATTAATCTCAACAAGTTTTAATATATTTATAATTAATTTTATAATTACGTATATTTGAGAAAATATATGTGTGTGCCCATACAGTAAATAAGTCAATCGCTATCCTGCTAAAGTCAAGAAGACAAAGCCTTGCATATATAGGAACTGATTTTATTCACAATTCCTTATAGTAGTTTGTTGACATTAAAAGTGAGTTTGATTTATATGAAGTAGTTTAAAAACTTAGTCGAATAACAATTTATTGATTTAGATTTATTAGATAATAATTGTTTTACCTAGAGGAAGGGCGATTTAATTTAAATCAAACTTGGGACCTCAACATGAATTGGAAAGACATTTTAACCATTGGACTATAGATGCAGTCACATATATATCCATCATTTTATTCTATTCAAAGCTCATCAATATGGAGAAATCTATTGAAAATTAAAGGGAAAAAAAAAATACACCTAGAGGCAAAGCTAGCTACCATATGCATCGACGTGAAAATATTCCACTGGGACTTTATTTTTATATCACGAGACACAACAAATCTTACAAACGTACATAGATATATTATTACAAAGAGAAGGAAATAAAATAAAAGTACTCACAAATAAAAGTACTCAAATTTCTAAGCTCACGCGCTCATCTCAAGCAAGCTTATCAACCACCTTCAGCTTTTACTTTCAAGCATTGAAATCTATTCTCGCAGTCTTTGGTCAATTGGGACAGTGAATTGTAAGAGGAACCACCCTTACTCGAAGCTTTTAGGGCACTGTTTTTTAGCTCCTTGACCTTATTTTTCATTGCATGCCTCTCTTTGTCCATGACCATCACCCTTCTAACCATCATCTCTATCTCCTCCCTCTCCACGATCCTCTCCGTCGGCAGCTCCCTGGACCGGACTGACATTCCAATCTCCTCCGTCAACATCGTTGCATTCATCTTTTGCTCCGCGTATAGTGGCCACGCGATCATCGGCACCCCGCTCACTATACTCTCTAGCGTAGAGTTCCATCCGCAATGTGACAAAAATGCACCGACTGATGGATGTTCCAATATCTGAGCTTGTGGGGCCCACATGGGGACGACCAGCCCCACGTTATGGGTCCGGTTCATAAACCCATTAGGCAAGTAGTCCACTGTGCCCACAGGACCGTTCCCTACCGTTAAAAATGAACCGGACACATCGTTCTCCAATGGAGGTCGTACCACCCAAATAAACCTTTGTTGGCTCTGCTCCAAACCCCAAGCCAGTTCCATCATTTGTTTCGATGGCAGTGTCCCACCACTCCCAAACGACACATAAATCACCGACTCAGTGGGTTGCATGTCTAGCCATTCCAGCACTTGGTTCTCTGCAACCGCTTCGACCGCTCTTGCAAGCGGACCGATTGGATAAACTGTTGTCCTAGCTACACAGCCCAACAATTTATCATCTTTTAGGGCTCGAAGCGTTTTGGACTCTAGATCCTCCCACGTGTTCACAAGTATTCCATCAGCCGTTGGTATCACCCTCCCAACACTTAGATACCCATGATACAACGGATCGTTCGGGTCGAGAAAAGCTTCAAGGGTGTCCTCGAACCGGATCGGTGTGCAACCCGGGATTTTTAAGGGTTTCTTCTGGTTAATGTGTTCATCATCTAACACCTTTTTATCAACGGCAGGACCATATATTGTGGCTGCGAGAAACCACGCGTTAGAAGCAATGAACACGTACTTCAACATCTCGAGCTCATCAGCTATCGCCATAGCTTCAGTTCCAAACAAGTCGACGATCAGAGCCGTCGGTCGAATCTTCATTCCACAGATTGCAGATCGAATGGCTGACAACGACTCATGCATCGTAACCACAATTTTGATCACAAAATTTTCATCCGGGTCGACTATGCCGGAGATGTCTACAGTCGGGAGCATCAGAACGTCGAGATGCTCGCTTGATGAGTCTAGAAGCTTTGATATATTCTCACCGGAAACATCAACCGCCACAACGAAGACCGTGACGTGGAAGTCTTGATGAGTAACAAGTCGTTTTCCTAGCTCAAGAACAGGAATCAAGTGTCCCATACCCGGACTAGCGAGCAGGACTGCATGGGGTTTTGTGATCTGCATGGTGTGTGGAAGACTGTGTAAAAAAAAAAGAACTAAAAAAACTGATTTCTTTTTGAAGCTTTTCTGATGTGTTACTCGAACAAGTTTATTACGATATATATAGCCAAAACTTACACTGTTCAATTAAGGTTATATTGACCAAGTTAATGTTTGAAGATCACACAAAAATAAAAAATTGGTAGACAAAATTTGTCATTATCTAGCTGAATTCAAACTTGTAAGTCTGGTTAACATTTATAAAAGATTATATAATTAGCCATAATTTACGAAATCCCAGGTCACAGGGCAGTCGCACATGACCAGATTTTGATTGGTTCATCATTGGATTAATACTTAATAATAAATCATGGAAATGCAAATGCAATGAAAACCACTGCGAAAACATTAGCATGTAACGTAGAATAGTAAAACCGTGTTTTTAAATTGTGCTATGATTGAATATAGATAGTTAAAGCTAGCCATTAATAGGTTTTCCCACCATTAATAGCCATCAAATATCAATATCAAATCTTCTAGAAAAATAAAATATATATTATCATTTTATCAGTATCAATCTCCCCTCTGTGATTGAGATTTGAGAGTAACACGGCCATCTCACCGTTGCCGAACGTAATCAGTGGCGTGTATATATATTATATTTGTAACGGAGAGTGTTGTGTTTAGACTTGACAAAGTCATATTAAACACAGCATGTGCAATGAGATAATGATTATAATAATAATAATATGATTTAAGCTGTTAAACGATTTCGGCTCGATATGGTAAATGTCCAGTGAACTCACGTCACGCATGCAATGTAACTACTTGGAGACTTTAGTTTTTCGATGGGTTTCCCTTGCAATCAACGTTGATTTCGTCGTGTTTTTTCTTTTCTTTTCTTTTTCTGCCGGTCAAATTGTATTTCATGCATCATGCATGACCCGGTTTTTATCTACTTGATAAGATAATTAATAACATAAATCAGGATCTTTTAAAAAAAAAATAACATAAATCAGGATAGCAATCAATAGGGTTTTGAGTGGGATCCACCATCGTAAATTGACGAAGGCGGTGGCTGGTGGTGACCACGAAAACTTATTTATATAGACACAAACAAAGCATCGATATATGATTTTTTTTATAGATTTCTATGGGTTGGAACTTTAGATATTAGTTAAATTAATTATTAAAAAAAAAGGTAATCTAATTAGAAGAAATTAGATTAAGGTAATTCCACATCAACTTTATAAATCTAGTGTATTTTTCTGGTATGCCATGGAAGGTCACCAATAATTAAGAAGGTTGTTACTTTAAAATGACCAATAAAACATGAAATGACATAGTAAATGGCACCATATGTGTTTTATTACGTGATCCAGAAATTAATTTACAAGATTTTTTCAGTCCAAATATTAGTCTCTCCTCATAGAAATTCATTTTAGCTTCGATATAATTAGGTTTCAATTCTTAAATTTTTCAGCTTTCGATACTCAAATTTAATTAAAAAAAATGACAATTAATACTGTAAGTAAATGTCGAGCAACAGTCCTTGTTTTCTAAAATCCTAAACTCTTCTTTCCTTTTTTTAATTAATTATAATCTGTCGGGAATTATCGAGATCAATTATTAGAACATCTCCAATAATGTTTCTATCTCTATCTCCATTTTAGAGAGACAAATGAGAATATTCTCTCAATATTCTATCCCTAAAACATTTTCACTCTAACAACAATCTCTATCTTAAAATTTTTTTATCTTTTTGTTAATCTTTTGACATTCTTTTAATTAATTATTTTTTATATGACTTTAGTTTTACACTAAGTTTTTACAAATATTATTTTTAAATTTTTTTAAAACTTTTTATTAAAATTGTAATATAATGTTATTAATTTCTTATATAATATTTTAATTTACATTCACTTAAACTTTTAGATGAATTTTTCTCACATGGATCTTACTTTCCTAATTTTTTTTCAAATTCATGAACTAATAAAAATGTAATATTTTCTCATATATTATTTATCTAATTTTTTCATCAATTATTTTTCAACCTAATTTTTACCATCAATTATTTCGGTCTTTATTTTAGTACTAACTTATAATTATTAATATGTCTATAATATAAAGTATAGGAATAATAATTATTTAATTTTTTAAAAAAAATAAATATTTAATATTAGTCTCATTTTAAAGATCTAGATGAGACTTTTATAGTTGTATAATTTTTATAATAATAGGATATATAAATTACAATTTATTATACATTAATTGAATTTAATTAAAAATGTAAAAAGGACATCAGTGTCTAATATTTGTTTATAACTATGGATATAAGGGCAAATAGGAATATGAATTCTCTGTTGTGGGTGAATCTTGCGGTTTAAATCACCACGTCATAACCAATAATTAAAGCATAATTAATTACTGAAGAAGAACAATCCAACGTCGTTTAGAAGAGCCTAGGCGAGAATAAGTCCTGCCACGGCAATAACTCTCCAAGTGCCAGGACCTTCTCAGAGCGCAAGTACTAACATCACAAAGGTTACCTAGCCCAGACAGTTGGATATGTAAGTCAACCGTGTCAGGCACAGACCTGGCGAACTGCAACATGACAGAAGGCATTTATGGCGCTCCTAGCTTGCATCAATAACCTGTCAGCATAAGGGTCAGGTGTATTAACTGCCCTAACAACGCAGGTTACCGTTGAACCAAGCTGATCTTGTCTCATTCGAAGACAACTTCTTCACAAAAGCGGGTGTTACACGTTTAAGGGAACATCCCCCTGACCACTTCTTAATAACGCCTGACCATTCTCGAAATAGGAATCAACAAGAGGAATGTCCAAGGAACTATAAATATCAGTATTTATAGAGAACATGGGTAAGCAATCAATATGATTCGGACCAACCCTAAAAGAAAATACCTTTGAAGCATTTAATATTTTCCTTTCATCTAGTGAAAACTGACTTGATCGTCGGAGGTTAATCGCCGATAAAAATCCGGCATCCCTCACTAATCTTTCTTTGTTTTGATAGATAGAAGCTCCCTAAGCATCGTCCGAAGAATCCTTATCCTATGCAAGAACCCTTCTCGCAGGATCCAAACAGTGAACTTCTCTTAATCAAGCTCAACGAGCCATTAAGCAACCTTACGTGGCATAGTTGACCCCTGTTGACTACGCGGTCCATTTTTCACCGTCAACATTCTCAACACTAAATTTAGAGATCCAAATTTGGATCTTTAAATTTAGATACTCATTAACCAACTTTCTAAAAAAAAATTCTTAGAGATTGTTATTTGGAGTATTGTTGGAGCAAATGAAACTCTTAAAATAGAGTAGATACTCTAAAATAGCATATTGTTGGAGATGTTCTTAAATGTACGGTCCGGATATCTACTCCCGTAACGGAAGATATTTATTCATACAATAAAGGAAAAAAAATATCCACACATGCTGATAAATGCACATAATATGACTTGAACTATCACTACCAAGGTGGAAGTGAGGTGCACTAACCGCTTTGAAATCCAAAAATCGTAAACCCTTCATAAAAGTCGTTTACTGACTTTGCAATCTAAATCAAAAATAAAAAATTTACATGAACGCGCAGGAAAGTTGTCATGTATTATAATAACATTTATGTCTTCAGTCTCCAAGTTTTCATTATTTAATGTAAAACGAGAGAGAGACCCATTAAACATAAGAAATAATAAAACGGTTGCACCAAAACAAATTCATATGACAGTAATTTGCATATTCTCTTTCTTGTATAGATTTTTCTTTTTTTAAGATGTTATGCATATAATTTCATAAGTCTAATGGACTTGAAAAAGTCAACGAAGCCCAATAGACCTAAAAAAGTCAACAAAGCTCAACGGACTGGAAAATATGATAAAGTTAAGGTAACAAGCAAATTCCAACTGCAAGAGGTCAGCAATGGATTAAACTCCTAAAGTTCGAAGCGGACTATGATGCTACAGCGAGCTAGGAAGACCTTGGCCTCATAACCTCTCATCTTATTGTCACGTTTTAACTCGAGCTCGCAGTCACTCAGCTTGATGCGTGTTTTCCAAATAAGGGAAGATCCCCTGATTTGAGGGATCTGATTACACCAGTTGACCGAATTTAAATTTTTATTTAGAGGAATTATTTGATTTCTAATTTCTAGTGATTTGATCAATATACACCAATAATGACACCACCCCTTAAATATTATAAAAGGGAAAGATCATCACTAGTACAAGAGTTATAAAATTTGTGAGAAAAACACTAAGGAGTGAGAGCTAAGAACAATAATACAGCAGTGGATGTAGGTTTTGATTTTCAGCCGAACCACTTTAAAAATGTTGTGTCTTTGATCTTGTTTTGATTGATTAACTTTTGTTATTTATTGCACTGACATGATTCACACGTTAGCATTTTGGCGCTAGAATAAAGGCCCGTTTAAGGATTCAAGCATTCATTCTTTTTTCAAAAAAAAAAAAAAATTTGTCACGTTTACAGATAGTTTCCTTGCAATGACGAAAGGCGTAGGAACCCGTTCCAGGACAACGAGAAGCAAGGATGTACCACTAACTAGAAGACATTCAGAGACATCTCACCAGCCTCAACTTCCATCACTTGTTCCAGGCGTGGTCCCTATGATCTCTGCTATCCTACCACCTGTCTCAAATCCACCTGCAAGATCGTTCCCTCCTCAATCAGATCCACAAGGAAACAACTAGGTTGGCCCCTCCAGGCCACCAGACTTCAACATGTGGATGGAAAGGCAAGTCGAGATGGAGAAATACTAACATAAATGGCACGCGGTTATCAGTTCCTTAAGCAGAACCAGCTTGCGTGCGAACAGGTCGTCAAGAGCACCTCACCTTCACCTCTAGTGCGGGTAGGCCCAATCCACATTGCTCTCATTCCACCAAACAAGATCCTCATCGACGTGATGTTTAGCGAGGTGGAATTTCCTTTCACTCAACCAGCGCAGTGAGGAAAGCTGCAGGGGAACAGGGTGAGCAGTATAAAGGCTTCCGTCATACTGGACTGGTGATCTACATGAACCCAAACGATGAGAGATACGTGGAACTCAATAGAGATCGTCAGAGTCTCCCAACCCACAACTCGACTCATCGATCCAGTTTGCCACGCCGTCAACGTAAGACTCGTGATCAGCGACTTGACATGGGCAATAATAGAGACGCCCAACGGCGCCAATCGCTGGAGTTCCTAAAAATAGGCCGCTGCACGACAACCAGATAAGAAAGGAGAGTCACTAAACACCTGCCCTCGAAGGTTGTCCAACCCGCGAAATCAACCCTAAGGCAACATGGCAGATCATAGAGAAGATAGTGCGACCTTCACAGCATCGGTGGCAACCCGTCCTGCCCTCAAATATCAGACGTTGTTGCAAAGGCTGGAGTAGCTAGAACAAAGAGGTGTAAGAGCAGAACCTATAAATAGGTATATAGATCGTGTAACGCCCCTAATTTTTCATAATTATGAAAAGTATTATTATTAATTATTATTAAGCATGCAACAGTCAAGTATGTGATTTATATTGGTGGAAAGTATATATATTCGGTATATGGTTGAAAAACGAATAGTGATTTTAACCGAGTTAAATCCCATTAGATACATTATTTTTATGGTGCATTTGGATGATAATGGGTCCAATTGAATATTGGTGAAGTCAATTTGGTAATTGGATAAGTGTGTAATATTTTTGGAATAATTATCGAGATGGAATGTGATTAATTGTACATTGGTTGCCATTTTGTGATTTGTAGAAGTCAAGGAAGCAATTTGAAATTTAGAAGATATATATATATATATATATATATATATATATATATATATATATATTAATGTGTCAGTGGAGAATTGAGGTCAAACAAAAAAATAATGAGAGCAAAACCAAGAACAAAAAAATATACAAACCAGAAACCAGAAAGATTGGCGTGAAAGAAGAAATAGAGAGAGAAAGAGAGAGATTCTAGTGAGAGAAAACGCTAGAAGAAGAAGAAGAAGAAGGAAGGTGAAGTTGGTCAAGAAGAGTTTTGTGTAAAGAATAGCATTTCAGGTTTGGTGATACCGTTTTCGTATTTTTCAGATTTCCAAAATATTTCGAAATCGTTATATTATATTGTTTTTAGTTTATTTGAGCTATATTGATTATGATATATTATTTGAAATTGATTTTGGGATGTTTTGGATTACGTATATTTGAAATATATTCTAGATCCGTAATATTGTTTACAAACAATATTCTGAATTGATTTTCGATATGTTTTGATTATAGCAATATTACGGAGAATATTATTAAAAGCGATTTCGTATATATTGTTTTGCGATTTGTTTCGAAAAGTGATTCGGGGCATTTGGATTTACTATAGATTTATAATATATAATTGCATGTGATTTTAAATGTGATTTGAAGCGATTTCTGGATTCATAAATATTTTCGGAAACGATTTTGTGATTTGCTTGTATATGTATATTAATGCGATTCGAATTCCGGAAATGTGTATACTGATTTGGATATGATTTCAGAATTTAAATTGACGATTCTGTTCGGAATGAATTATATGATTTTCGAAAAGTGATTTGGCTCTGATATATGTAAACATAGATAGGGATATAGGAGATTGACATGTCAATTGGGTTTTCTGAGTAGTACTACGCCGATTCTGATATGTATATGGGATACGCAGAGGGTCCTCCGTTGGTATCCAACTCTGTTCTGTATAGCCCGTAATCCAGTCCGAAAAATATGTTTAGTATATCAGGAGCCCGAAATTGAATTAAAAATGTGATATGATCTGTATATGATTTGAGATGAGAAATAATTTGATTTGGTATTATTATGTTTTCATAAGATATTTATTATGATTTACGATGGATTTATTGATATTTGCTTTAATATGATATTTGTTTCAGTTTTCCTATAGATTTGTATATTCGAAATGTTATTTGATATATTCGATTTACATGGGTCCTGTATATTGATATTAAATGTTATTTTGTATATTTGAAAAGTTATTGTACTATTTGCACATTTGACTTTTGGGTACACCCACTAAGCGTTATTCTTAGCATGTTGAGTTTCTCACACGTAGGTAAAAGAATTGTTGAAGGGAACAAGGATCAGAAAGAGTAGAATCTGCTGGGATAGTGTTCAAAGTCACATCACTCCTGCATTTTTGGTAGTCCATTACGTATTTGATATTTTATATGTATCATATCGGCATGCATGGATATAAATATTTTTTTTTTTGTAAATATATGTAATGGATATTTAGTTTTATGTATGTTTGTAAATATTTGTGATAATTGGACCCATAGATTTTAATGCTTTTGAAGTTGAATGTTTATACATATTTTATATGAATTATGTTTATGAAATTGTTGAAAACAGGTTTTTGGAAAGTCGGAAAAACAGAGGAAACTTTGGCGAAAATTTCATAAAATCTTTTGGACCATAATTTTAAATATTTATTTGGATCATTACTTAAAGTTCCTGTTCTGAAATTTGTTTTCCGTATACGGTAGCACTTCCCGATTCGGTCCAAGCAGGTTCGGATCGGGGGGTATTACAGAGCGGAGCCCGTTCTGTTGGAATATAGAGAACGAGCCACTACCAGATCACTTTAAGATGCCCAATATCTCCCTTTATCAGGCGACGACGGATCCCTTCAACCACCTGGACGCTTACAACGTGCAAATGAACTTCCTCACAACGAGCAGCAGAGTCAAGTGTCGATGCTTCCCAGCGATGCTCGGGGAGATTTCTAGGAAATGGCTAAGGGGACTTCCAGCCGAGAGTATCGTAAGTTGGGACCATTATCAGAAGCTGTTCATGCAGTAATATCAAACTTTAAGGAAGCAGCTCGTTCCTTCCTGTTATTTGGCAACGATCTTCCAAAAGTTAGGCGAGCCCCTAAAGGATTACGTAGCTCGTTTCCAGAGAGAGGTGAGCTACATTGACAGCCCAACAGATAAGAACGTCCTGACAGCAATCACTGTTGGGCTTCAGAAGGACGGTAAGCTCTATAGGAGCATATTCAGTAAACCTGTTGAGACTCTCAGGGATTTCTACAAGCGATCGAATACTCACATCCACATGGAGGAATCTTTTGGGGTCCCTAAGAGAAACAACCCCAACAATAAGAAAGATAAAGACGAAAGCTCGGATAACAGAAGCAAACGGAAGAACAATGGGGGGAACAACAACAACAATCGCAACAGGGGTGGGGGCTTGTAGAGATATGAGGCCTCAACCAGTCACGTGGCCAAGAACGCCAGAGACGATAGGGGCATAAGGAGGAATACTGGTCATTTCCAGACTTATACAAAGTTATCCGATTCTCTGGACAAAATCTTTATTACAGAGAGAAATACGAAAGAGTTCGAAAGGCCGCCTCCCTTGAGGACGCCCATATGAGCCAGAAATCCTAAAACGTTTGTGCTTATCATAATGAGGTGGGCCGCACACTACAACTGACTATTTCGAGCTCAAGGGCGCTATCGAGGATCTGATCAGGACAGGTCGATTGAAGGATTATATAATTCGACCTAGGAACTAACCTCAACAGTAGCAGCAGCAGCAGCAGACCAGCAGTTGCTTGGGCCTGCATATCCAAAGCCGATCCTAGATGAACCAACGGTAAGGGTGATTCATACCATTCATGGAGGACCACACCTCGCAGATACCTCGAACAGGTCACTTGCATGCTACGTAAAAAAAGCAAGCCAACCTGTTATGAGCATGATAGGTGCAGATGATCGACCTCTAAAGCAGTGGAGGATAATGGCAGAAGGTATAACCTTCACAGATGCTGATATACGAGGGGTACACTAGCCGTACAATGATGCAATCGTCATCAAAGTGACCATCGGGACAGTAACCATCTTCAAAACAATGATTGACAATTACAGCTCGGTGAACATCTTGTACAAGACGGGCTATGAGGAAATGGGATTGAGACCAAGTCATCTGCAACCTTCGAAAGAACCTCTTTACAGTTTCACTTGGGACTCAGTCATTACATTGGGGCTCATCACTTTGCCTCTAACACTGGGAGAACCAGGTCACCAAGCGACCACCATGGCAGATGTTTTGGTCATCGACTGCCCAACGACCTACAACACTATCCTAGGGAGGCCAGCACTCAATGACCTAGAGGTAATCACTTCCACCAAACATCTGACTTTAAAGTTTCCAACTCCAACAGGTGTAGGAAGTGTTCGTGAGGAATAGAAAATGGTTAGGTTTTGCTACGAGAAGACATTCAAGATGGGATTCCGCGAGCAGGCCACTAAAATGGACACCGACGAGCAGAGGATGAATACGCTAGCAGGGGCTTCTCGCAGCCAGCCAGTTCTGGAGCTTGACAATAACATTAATCCATGCGAGATCGATGAGGATGAAACTACTGGGCCCGTCAAAGAGCTAGAGGAAATCCAGATAGACGAGCTGAAACCAGAAATAACCCTGAAGCTAAGAGGGAGTTTAGACCTAGCAATTAAACATACGCTGCTCACATTTCTAAAAGAGAATCTCGAAGTCTTCGCTTGGACGCACAGTAGCATAGTGGGGATCAGCCCCGAGGTGATGGCGCACAGACTCAATATAGATCCATCTTTCAAGCCCATCAGACAAAAGATGAGGGCAATGAATGCGGAGAGATATGTAGCCCTAAATGAAGAAGTTGAGAATCTCCTAACCAATGGATTTATCAGGGAATCCTACTACCCGAATTGGCTCACCAACCCAGTGTTAGTGAAAAAAAGAACAACAAGTGGAGGACGTGTGTAGATTTTTCCGGCCTCAACAAAACTTGTCTAAAAGACAGATTCCCCCTACCAAGGATTGACCTGCTCATAGATTCAACAGCCGGACAATAGCTACTGAGTTTTATGGATGCATACTCCGGATATAACCAGATCCCCATATTTCAAGTTGACGAAGACCATACCTCGTTCATCACAGACATAGGCCTTTACTGCTACAAGGGCCTATCAGTGGCTGGTCAATATGATGTTTGCCAAGCAAATAGACAAAACAATGGAGGTGTACATGGACGACATGCTTGTGAAATCAATCAAGGCGGTGGATCACATCACAAACCTAGAGGACATGTTTCAGGTATTAAAAGCAAATCAAATGAAACTTAATCCTCTTAAGTGTGCTTTTGGTGTTGCTTCTGGAAAATTTTTAGGTTTCATGGTAAACTAGCGGGGAATTGAAGCAAACCCAGAAAAAATCAAGGCGTTATGCGACATGCAGTCACCCACCAAGCTTAAGCACGTGCAGAGCCTCAATGGGCAGGTCGCACCATTGAGTCGCTTCATCTCGAAGTTGACAGATAAATGCGTCCCCTTCTTTAACGTGCTATGAGGGAACAAAAAGTTTGAGTGGATGGAGGAATACGAACTCGCCTTCCAGCAGCTCAAAGATTACATGGGGCAAGCTCCCTTACTATGAAAACCACTAGATGAAGAGAATCTCATTGTATGTCTGGCAGTGTCTCAGCACGCAATAAGAGCGATTTTAGTGCGGGAGGAAAACAAGATCCAACTGTCAGTCTACTATGTAAGCAAGAGGTAGAGCAGGTATTCGTAGATGAAGAAGCTCGCGTATTGCCTGGTGGTAGCATCTCGAAAGCTGCGACCTTACTTCCAAGGCCACAGTATCGAGGTATTGACTAATTATCCTCTGAGAAAGGTTTTGCAAAAGACCGATACTTCAGGGAGATTGTTAAAACGGATGATCGAATTGGCACAATACGACCAAGAATATAAGTTACGGGCAGCAATCAAAGGTTAAGCCTTAGTGGATTTTATGGCAGAGTTCTCAAGCTTAGAGGAAGAGCCTCAACAGAAAGAATATTAACAAGAAGCTCCCACTTCCACTTCCATGCTCAAGGACGAGCAGAAAGAACCTAATTTCCCTCTATGAGAATTGTATGTCGACGGATCATCATGCGAAGGGAAAGTCGGAGCTGGTGTCCTCTTAATCAGCTCAAAGAAACAAAATTCTACTGCGCGTTGCGATTCGACTTCGTTATGTCCAACAACGAAGCAGAATATGAAGCCCTAGTTGTAGAAAAATGTCTGGCTAAGGAGCTACCAGTACATGCAGTAAAGATTTATAGTGATTCACAGTTTATTGTGAACCAAGTCAATAGAGAATTCCAAGCTCACGATGCAAAAATAGTGGCCTATCTGCAGAGAGTCAACGAGCTTCTAGAAAAGTTTCAATGGCACAAGATCCAGCAGATTCCCCGAGCTATGAACGCGCATGCTAATACTTTAGCCCGCCTAGTGACCACAAAAAATGCAGACTTGCTTGACGCCGTGCCAATGGAGCATCTACCAGAACCCAGTATAGCGACCAAGGAGGACATCATGATAATCAGAACCTCACCAGGCTCATGGATGATCCCTCTCATCGAGCATCTTATGAGCGGGTTGTCACCTACAGAAAAGAATGAAGCTCGATGATTGCAGATATTGGCAACAAGATATGTCATTTACGACGACAGGTTATCAAACGTGGATTTGCAACGCCATTGCTACGATGTGTGGATGAAGAGGACGATGTTTTCATCCTTAATGATATTCACGCAGGCCTGTGTGGCAACCATACTTGGGGGCTTTCGTTAGCTCATAAGGCATTATGTCATAGATTCTACTGGCCAACAATGAAGCAGGACGCTATCGACCCAGTGAAGAAGTGTGACAAATGCTAGAGGTTCGCCAACATACCTCGAGCTTCCCCAACTATGTTACACTCAATGGTTAGCCGCTGGCCATTTGCCATCTGGGGGATGGACCTGATTGGGCCACTACCAACAGCCCGCGGTAACTGCAAGCACGCGACAGTCGTTGTGGACTACTTTATAAAATGGGCGGAAGCTGAATCTCTTAGTGAAATTTCCACTGAAAAGATTTAAAACTTCGTGTTGAAGAACATTGTGAGCAGGTTTGGGGTCCCTCAGAAGATCGTCACAGACAACGGCATGCAGTTTGAAAGTCGAAGGTTCAGGTCGTTCTGTAAAAACCTCGTGATAACTAGGAGCTTCTCTGCCGTTGACCACCCATAGGTCGAGATAAGATTTCAGATTAAGATTCCAGATTAAACTCGTAGATCGCTTCTCCACTGAGCTTGTCACAACTTCCACCACGATGTTATCAAGCTAAAAGCTGTGTGACTAATATTATGCATATAATTTCATAATATCAATGGGCCTGGAAAAGTCAACGAAGCCCAATGGACCTAGAAAAGTCAACAAAACTCAACAGGCTAGGAAAGCTGATGAAGTTGAGCTAGCAAGCAAGTTCCAACTGCAAAAGGTCACCAAGGGATTAAAAAATAATTTAGTAGACCTAAAAACAAAAGCCTTTTTAAAAAATAGAAATTTTATCCTCAAATCATAAATTAAAAGACTTTACATAACAAAAAAAAGAATATCATGGTTAAGTTGATCGTTTCAAACTCATTCAGAGTTTGTTCGTTAATGTTTTACAAATACATTTTTTGTTTTTTTGAAAATGAAAAATAATGAAAACGCATTCGTCAACCATATTTTTTTTTAAAGAAAACGAAGAAAACAAGTTTTCCATTTCTATTAAAAAAATTAGGAACATGATTTTGACGTTTTAAGTGTTTTACACTTTTATTTTTTATTTTTATCAGTTGAATAATTCATATGTAAAATAAATATATTTTATTTATTAAAAAAATAAAATGATTAAAGCTTTTAGATATTAAAATTTTATTATATATATATTTCATTATTAACAAATACATTTTTCTTGAGATTATTAAAATATATATTAGGGATATTATTAAAATTCCCCCACTAATTTGGTATATTCGTCATAATCCCCCCTCTAGTTTTATTATGGCCAAAATTTCCCTCATAATTTTATTTTATAGTCAATTTCCCCCCTACCGTCAATTTTAATTATCAAAATACCATTGACCATTAACTTTTCTATTATGGATATTATTAAAATCTCCCTATACTTTGGTGTATTAGTCAAAATCTCCCCCTAGTTTTATTTATGGTCAAAATTTCCTCCGTAGTTTCATTTTATAGTAAATATTTCACCTACCGTTAGTTTTAATTGCCAAAATATTATTAATCATTAATTTTTTTGTTAAAAATTTTAGGGTACCAAGGGTATAAAGGTAAATATATATATATATATTAAATTAAAATATTATAATTTATAATATCAGTGAATCTCTATCATCCATCATATGATGGACGGTAGAAATCAAACATAAAATATTAAACAATTTAAAATTTTAAAATCTATAGAGATGGACTGTAGAGGTCCATCTTTTTATTTTTTATTTTTATTTATTTCTTAATTTTTTTTAAAAAATAAATTTATGTATTTTTTTTTTGTTTATGATCTCTACCATCCATCTATGGAGATGGATGGTGGAGATCCATCTTTTAATTTTTTATTTATTTCTTAATTCTTTTAAAAAAAATTCTTATTTATTTTTTTATAAACATTTTGTATTTATGATCTCTACCATCTACCTGTGGAGATGGACAGTGAAAATCCATCATTTTATTTTTAATTTTTTAGTATTTCATATTTGATCTTTAACGTCCATCATATTATGGATGGTAAAGATTTATTGATATTATAAATTAAAATATTTTAATTTAGTATATATAGATATTTACCTTTATACCCTTGGTGTTCTAAATTTTTTAACAAAAGAATTAACGGTTAAGAATATTTTGATAATTAAAACTGACGGTAGGGGGTAATTGACTATAAAATGAAACTACAGGGGAATTTTGGTCATAAATGAAACTAAGGGGAGATTTCGACTAATACACTAAAGTAAAGGGGATTTTAATAATATCCTTAATATAAAAGTTAACGGTAAATGTTATTTTGATAATTAAAACTGACGGCATGGGAAAAATTGACTATAAAATAAAATTATAAGGGGATTTTGACCATAAATAAAACTAGAAGGGATATTTTAACGAATATATTAAGTTAAAGGGAGATTTTAATAATATCCCTATATATTATCTTTATCATAATTTTTAAAAAATATAAAAACACACCAATTAATTTTTTAATTATTTTTTAATAAAATATATATAAATATTTTCTACCTAAAAATTAATTTAAATTAATTTAACTACACACGGTGCCTTTTCACTCACACATTGTACTTATTCAATTTTACAATATGTTAAAAATATATATTTTTTAAAAATAATTTCACATAATACATATTATAATACTATTACTTAATATTTTTTTCTAAAATAATTTTTTAATTGTTACTACTAAATGCGTTTTCAAATTTCAAATATATGAAAATTAAATTTTTATTTTTAAATAAAAAATAATAAAACTAAAAATTAAAATTAAAAAATTACCCAAGAAGCCATTAGTTTACCCAAATTTCATTTCCCAATTCTTGTCACATATACGTAATAATTTGTAATTATTACATAGATCAAATTTACTAAAACCGTAAATAACGTCACGTGCCATCTCAATATGATTGTGTCAGTTTCTCAAAACTTTGGAAAATTTCACAAACACTTTAAATTTAAATAATATTACACTTAGTGATAACTTTTATTATAATTATACAAATATCCCCTAAAATCCGTTGATTAACGGGTGGAATAACTGTTGACTAACTAATTCAAAGAATAGTCATTTAATCATTTTTTGGCTTGGTCAAATCGTTCTTCAAATGACCATTTTTCGGTTTAGGATCAGTAACTGCCTTTTAAATAGTTATTTAATAACTTTTACAGAAAATAAAATAATAATTAAATATCTATCTGAAGAATAGTTTAGCTATTTTTTACTTTAGGGTCTGCCAAATATCAAATTTAATTGTGGTTAACATATTTTAGGAGATATTTGTACAATTATGATAAACATTAGTGAAAATTATTAAAAATGACCTAAAAATTATTGAAAAAATTATTTTTAGCCACAAATGAAAAATAATTATTTTTAGCCAATTGGAGAAAAAAAATATATAAATACCCCTCAATCACCCACTGATTGAATAATTACAAAACGATCCCATAAAATTGAATATTAAAAAAAATCCATTTAAAATTACCAAAAAACCCATTTCATACTTTAACCTAAATAAAACAAAAACACCTTTTTGGTTCCACTTGCTGCGCCGACTCAACCCTTTCTTATTATTTTATTTCTATGTCAGCAGCTTTTTTTTTTTTTTTTTTTGTCTTTTTTATTAAAATTAGGTAGACACCTTTATTTGTTTTTACCAACTCTATTATATTTACAAAATTAAAATTTGGAGGTAATTTTATAGAATATTTGTATTTTATTTAGAATATATTTTATGAATTTTTTAAGTTATTTATTTTTTTATTTTATTTGTATATTGTGTTTGATTTGTGGTTGAAAGAATTTGGGTGATATTGGGGTTCATTTTTGTAAAATTTTAATAATTATGGAATATATTAGTGAAAAGTTAGTTAGTGAAATATTTGTTAGTGAAATGTTGTTACTGAAATGTTTGTTAGTGAAATGTAGATTAATGAAATGCAGGTTAGTGAGATGTAGGTTAGTAAAATGTAGGTTAGTGAACTGTAGATTAGTGAAATGTATGTTAGTGAAATGTAAATTAGTGAAACGTTAGTTAGTGAAAGGTTTGGTAATAATATTGGTTGGTGAAATGTTGGTTAGTGAAATGTAGGTTAGTGAACTGTAGATTAGTGAAATATAGGTTACTAAAATGTATGTTAGTGAAACGTAAATTGGTGAAATGTGGGTTAGTGAAATGTATGTTAGTGAAATGTAGGTTACTGAAATGTATGTTAGTAAAATGTAAATTAGTGAAACGTTAGTTAGTGAAATGTAGGTTAGTGCACTATAAGTTACTGAAATATAGGTTATTGAAATGTATATTAGTGAAATGTGGGTTAGTAAAATGTTGGTTAGTGAAATGTCTGTAAGTGAAATGTATGTTAGTGAAATATTTAAGGTGTAATTGTTTTCAGTGAAATGTTGTTATTGAAATGTTTGGAATGCAACATTATGAGTGAAATTCACTTTTATTAATGTTTTTGTGAAATGTTGCATCTTCTAAATATTTGTCTCTTATTTCAGGAAATGAATACCCGTAAGCTTCTACTCAATTATAACGGACAATGGGATGGTCTAGATTATATTGGTGGTTCACCGGTTGGGGTACTGGTTTCTAAAAGGTTGAAACTTACAGGGTTGGTTGAGTTGATATATCGGAAGTTTAACATTGACAGCACACGGTATCACATAGGCATAAGTACGGTCGCTTAGAATCATAACCCAAGAAATTTACAAATTTTTGGCGACGATGATGTTGTATTTTTGTTGCTTGATGCACTACATATTCCAGAGGTATATATAGAACTTGTGGAAAAGGTCGACTATTAAAGATCCTACTATGGCACCTGCATTGATACTACAAGCATCCCCTCCAGCATGTCCTTCTCCATTTGGAACCCAGTTTTCAGCTATTGGCAGATGTAGCCGACATTCAGAATCAATTCCTCCTATATCGAATAGAGATCACGAGTTTACACCGGCGATTATGGATGAGGATCAAAAAACTGAATATGGTAATCATTTTGATTCATCCAATGATAATGGGATTTCGTTGTCACCCATCACTACTAACAGCGTAGAGCATTTTCTGAAGAGTATAGCAGAGACATGGACCACATAGACAGTCAACCAGTTGGAGCAGATGCAGGTGGTTATCCAATTGGTGCATCTGCAGATTGGCCTTCCGCGGCAACAGCTCCTCAGTATTATTCTGCAGTTAATGGTGTCCAGTCTCGGTGGGTTTTGCCAGATGTATATCAGTATTCGATTCAACCAACACACATTGGAGCTTCTACTTCAGTAGATTTACCTTTGTTTAAAGGGCAGATTTTTTAAAGCAAGGAAAAAATAAAGTTAGAGTTGGGTAAATTTGCTCTCTATGAGAAGTTCAATTTTAGAATACGACGGTCGACGAATAAACGATTTGAGGTAGGGTGCAGGGACATTAACTGCACGTTTATCCTCCGAGCGAACATAAAGAGAATTGCTCAGTTTGGCATGTCAAGAAATTTATCGGTGTTCACACATGTACATTAGATGTTTATATTTCACACTAGCGGTGTGTCAGTTCCGGTGTCATTGGAGAGATGTTTGTAACAAAAATTAACACCAAAGATCGTGTCATTCGATCCGTTGACATAATTTCGGACATAAAGGAGCAACATGGTGTTCATCTAATGTACAGTAAGGTTTGGCGGGCCAAAGAGCATGCTAAGAAGGTTCTGTATGGTAGCCTGGAGGATTCGTACTAGCTCCTTCTATCATATTTTCATATGCTCAAAATGTCAAACTCAGGTACCGTGACAACAATTTTGAATTTTTTTTTTTTTTTTTTGGTTTTATTGCTAATGTAGGTGTGTTGGGCATATCAGGTATCATGACAGTAATTCATACGGAGTTAAACAACCAATTCTTGTATTCATTCCTGGCACTAGGGTCTTGTATTCAGGGATTTCAGTTAGTAATACGACCAGCCATAGCCATATATACTACCCATCTGAAGGGTGTATTTACCGGCATTATCTATGTTGCTACATGCATAGACAGAGATGAAATGGTCTACCCGTTGGCATTTGGAGTTGGGGACGGTGAGTCTAAACATGGCTGGACATGGTCTTTGAGACAAATACGGGAGGCATTTGGTGTTCCTAATGACTTGGCCATTATTTTCGATCGACATAAAAACATTTCAAATGTACTAGAGTCCATCTACCCTGGTGTCCCTCACGGGATTTGTTTTTATCATCTTAAATAGAACCTCAAGAAGCACTGCAGGGGACATCAAGATATCTTGTACCTTTGCGGCAAGGCTGCGTACACGTACCAAACTAACATTTGTGATGCAGCATTGATCCAAATTAAAAATTCTAAACCAAGTGCTTACAACATGTTAGTGGAAGCTGGAATTCATAGGTGGGCACATGCTTATATACCAGGTTAGAGGTACCAATTGATGACAACAAACATTACTGAAGCACTGAATAATTGCATAAAGAAAGCACAAAGGTTGCCAATCACCGCATAAATGGAGTTCTTGAGGGATATGCTTCAGAGATGGCTCTACGAACGACGTGAGAGGGCGACAACAAATAGTTCACATCTTACAAGTTCAGATTCTAATCATTGCAAGACGAGGTATGATCAGTCTTTATCATTCCATGTGAATCCTATTAACATGACCAAATTTGTTGTAAAAGATGGCGAGCACAATGGATTGGTTGATGTTAAACAAAGAACATGCTCTTACCGACAGCAGGACTTAGACCAGCTTCCTTGTAAACACGTTATCACGGTAGCTAGGTATAATATAATTGTAAATTAATTGTCCACTGCATAGCTAGTTTCCGTTTATTTCGTTGTATTAACATTTGACATGTGTCTATATGTTGTTTTGTACAGGTCCACGAGGATACACTTTAATTGTCTATGCCACGAGTATTACAGCACTTCCTGGCTGAAGACTGCATATGCACCATCAATTAATCAAGTTCTCAATCAATCTCAATGGGATGTACCTACAGAGGTAAGCAGTCAGGTTGTACTACCACCAGCAGGTAGAAGACAATCAGGAAGGCCTAGACAATTCAAGATACCTTCGAGAGGTGAGTTCCAACAGTTAAACAAATGCACAAAATGTGGTGAAGCTGATCACAATTGTTTGGGTTGCCCAAACCCGAGTCGAAGAACTGCAGTTCCTGAGCCACTAAATCCTAATAGTCAAGAAGTTCATGTACGTTGACAGAGGAAATGCGGTGCTTGTAAGCAGTTATGACATAACTGCGTAACATGCCAGTTTGTTGACTTTGTTGATTTTTTGAAATATTTTCTGAATTTATTATGACTATTTTACAAGTTTATTTATTCCAACACTCTACAATATTAAACTGTATTTCTAATTATAAACTGTTATGTCTTGCATATTTTCACATTATCGTGATAAGTTGTGTATTTGTTGTCTTAAACCTCTTATTATAGGTTGGTGGAAACAAGAATTGAAATGGAATATCATTTTTTTAAATGCATTTGTTGTAGTTTAAAGTTGAATATCGTTTCAGTTATTGTTGAACTAGTTAGAAATTTGATGACGTTGAGGACATCATACGATGTTGACACTAACAAAAAACTTGTAGTGGTTTAAAAGTTCACTGCTATGTGGTTTTAAAAACTTTATTCTGTACCACCAATTAAAGATAGTAGATAACGTAAGTCAATTAAAATGGTGCAAATTGAATCCATCGATTCTATGGTTCAAAAACAGTACCTAATAAACATATATGTAATAGTTTTTACCCAAAAATTATCCCTTTGTTACATCAGTCAACGGGTATACTATAAGCAAAAATGTCCATTGCAATCTCCTCCCGAAGTTTTCTGGCATCTTCTTTACCAAAATTCCAATTTAGTTCTTTATGTGTCATTATTTTTTTCTATGTACTTCATAACGAAAACCCCACAGCTGTTCCTGTAATTGAAAATAAGCAATGCGTTCATTATAAAGTGTATATAAATATGAAAGAAATAATAAATTACAAATATTTTCCATTTATTACCCATCTGACTGCTATGGCAGTTTGTCGGGAGAAGGTACATCAACATTTATACCATCTATCCAGGGGGCGATGTCTGTATTTTTGAAGAATCTCCCACACCGCAATATTGACGGTAAAATTTTTATTAACGGCTCTATTTGTGAAATGCGGTTGTTTGGATTTTTATGCTTTTGAAGGGAGTCATAAATGACAATCATTTTCTTCCGCAATGTTATTTTGCACAAAACCCAATGATAATTGTCAATACAACATGGGAGAATGACCTGCAATATTGACAATAACCTTAGCAGTTCTTGTAAAACGAAATCAAATATTGTCATGTCCGCAGCATACAGTCAATCCATAAAACTATCAAGTAAAGTCTCTGAATTCACTGATAAAGATGTCCACAATTGTTGAATGGCATGACAATAGCGTCTATTAAGAGTAATTAAAGTTCAATAGAATATCAGACTCTGCACACCCAAGAGACTTGTATTATTCAATAGTATTCAATGTAATAAATGACGAATGCAGAACCTAACTCAAACTTCAAAGTCATAAATTAAAACTTCAAAGTCATAAATAAGATGGTAAATTACCATAATTACACTTTCTTTTTCTTTCATATAAGAAACAAATAAACTAATTAAAACCAACTTAGTAACACGGTTACCCCTCAAAGCTGAAAGCTTCAATGCTATGTCTTGATAAATAGTAACACAAGATACAATAATTCAAATCAACTTCAGATATCCAGAATTCAAACACAAAGCTAATTAAAAAAGGGCCTGATTTGGACCAAAAAGGATGGATTTTACACAGGATCAATGACTAAAATAGCTAAAACAAACATTACAATGTGTATCTAATATTTTTTGATCTTTTTGTCCAGCATCACATATATTAGAAACCAAGAGTTGTCTTTTTTGGCATCAGAAACGGTAGATATTGGTCACAAACATTTCAAATAGTTCATTTGTATTAAGAAACCCAACAAAGCAATTAACCATGCTTTTTTCCTCCTTGTGCTGTGCAATGTTGTCACCAGACTATAAGACCATAACACAAATAACATATCAAGTTAAACAACCCAAATCAACTCATCAAAATTCAATCTATTTCACAAATCATAGTTGACTTAATTCTACTTTTTCAAATTTCACAAATCAAATGGTTCATATGTAAATAACAATGACATCAATTTGCCACCATTGCCGAGTTCCATGCCCCCCTCCCCCCGTACGTTAATTATGAATCTGGACAAACATATGAATCTGAATTAAAATTTTCTACCTGCCTACGTTTGACGAAATCCCGTTTCCAATAATGGCTTAATTCACCCTGCGAAATTAGAATTAAAAAAATGATGAAATTAAGAAAATAGATGTGATTAGTTATATCACATTACTAATATCAACAACACTTACGAATAAGCTAGTTCCGTGATATATGATGAGAGAATTATAATTCGCAGGGCATGCAATTTGCTTTTCTCGCAGTACTGTCAAGTACGTGTCTATATGCTGTAATGTGTAAATAAATAGATGCTTGTCAAATAGAAAGATAATTCAAATGTACACATACTAAAGATAATAAATTATTAGCCTAACGATAACATACCACACCCTGTATATTTTCATTTGGATCATAATCTGCCTCAAATGCATTTAAGTAAAATATTCGGTTCAGCCCACTAATTGACTAAATCCATGAAAACGATAGTAAAAAAAAATATGTTACATGTACTAAGAATCAACCAGGTACCAAATTTATATAAGTGAACTTACTAGAGTGTTCTTTTCACTGCCATAAAATTTAAGTAATCAATAAGCTGTGTAAAATGGTCCCCCAACTTCCTTTTTATCCTTACACATATTGGTATGTAAGGAGTCCTATACGCTGCTGCAAGTTTCCGCTTGCGACCTTCCCTCATAAACTGATACTTCTCCACTGCCTCAACACTTTTGTTACAATCCACTTTTTTAATGTTTGGAGTTGGAGAAGCAATCTTAGGTAATTGCGGGTCATTTTCAACACTAGCAGTAACACTTTTGTCGACCATGGGATACTGTATATAGCAGTAAAAAATTTAGTAACGTTAAAGGCAAAGCATTCAATAACATTAACTTCTTTGTAAAGTAATAAGAAGTACATACATCACTAGCACGGTCTTCAAATATTGCTCTTACAGGTGGCATGACCGAGCCATCACCCACCTTTTCACCTGATAGGGCTGCCTTCCCCTTAGACTCCTGTGTTAAAATGTATTATTTATGTACCAAAAAAGTACACAAAATGAATATAACATGAAATTGGACAACAATAGAAACTTATGTTACCTCTTTTTGTGTGTACAATGCAGGAGAACGGATATCGGACGAAGTCAGTTCAATAGATCCTGTACGGGTATGAGGTGCTGGAGGGACAATAGAAAATAAAGCATGACGGTCATCCCTGAAGTCGTATATAAGCCTACGAGTCCGACCTTCAAAAGCCAGTAATTCATCACGTAGTTCCTTAACCAAATGTACAACAAACGACCTAGTACTATCCTCCGATCGAACCTTCTTTTAAAAAAAAACACAAGTTATTAAACATTTTAACGATATAATTTTGAATACAAGATTGTCAAAAAAATACCTATTTATTATTCATAGTACACTGCTTATGCTTTTTACCGGGAACCCTATCATTGATTTTACCCGGTCGATCATATGTTGCTTTTGACCGGTTCTCCCGCTGAAGGATATCCTAAGACGGCTACTTTTCACTTACATTGTCAACGTGTTCCTCGTCATAAGAAGTTTATGTCCCACTACTTGATCAGGATCAAAGGATGAGTAATAATCTGTGGCCTTCTCCGCTTCCGACGCGGTCAAGGACCGTAGAGGACTAGTCTGAATTGAAAATAACAAATGATAATCAAAACATAATTAGCTTGTTAATATAATACTGGATTAAAAAAGTTAAATCTGTAAACATACTTCATTGTTCAAATCATCATCCAAACTTGTTGGTTTCTTCTTGCTAAACCACCTTATACAACAGGGTAATCTGTCACCATTAGATATCCCAACAATACCCGTCAAGCAAAGTATAGTCTCTAATGCCCAAATCTGCAAATATAGTACATAAATAAAATTTAATATTCAAATTAGTGAAGTGTAATGTTAATATTTAAAAGTTGTTATTTTAAATTGCATGAATTACAAATCGGAAGCACCTAAGCAAATCCATGAACGTTGTACCCAAAGATTTGTGATTTTGGCAACGTCCATATTTTTCTTTTTCTTCTTCTTTATAGAACTTCGAGAATAAAGAGCTTTACCCAGCCAGTACAGTGTGAAACTGTATACATACATTCCCTAAGGAAAAAAATATTTCACTAACCAAACATTTCAATAATAAGATATTTCACTAACCAAACATTTCAATAAAAAATTATTTCACTAACAAAACATTTCAATAACAAAATATTTTACTAACCAAACATTTCAATAACAAAACAATTCACTAATCAAATATTTTACAAACCAAATATTTCACAACAGCAGTTCACATATTTCACAAACCAGATATTTCACAACAGAAGTTCACACATTTCACAAATTTTATAAAAAATATCACAACTGACCGTCATTCGCTGCTCGACGAGATTCGTCTCCGACATTGAAACTCCAGCAGTCCCAACCTCATTGCGTCGAGACGACCTCATTTGTCTTCGAACCAGTCTCCTTTGGGCAGTAGATTCAACTCCACCAGCTAATGGGATCATAACTAAAATATTTAATATCAAATTAAAATCTAATGGGATCATGTCAATTCAAACACTACCTCTGTTAATAAATAAATAAGAACTTAAAAATAACAATTAGCTCTATTTACAGAATCGAGAGAGACAGAACACAGCCGAAAACACAACCGAAATTGAATTGTTTTTTTCTCTTTTCGAAATTGAACCGAAATCGCACGAGAACACAATCGAAACTGAATCGTTTTGAAAGTGAAACTGAATCGTTTTAAGACACAACAGAACCGAAACTGAATCGTTTCGAAGATTCCTGTCCGCGAGGGAAGCCGAAGCAAAACGGCGGCGAGGGAGGAAGGGAGAGGGAAAATGGCGGCGACGGAAGGAGGGCGAGGGAAAACGAAGCGCGAAAGAAGGGCGAGGGAAACACGTCGACTGAGGGCAAGGGAAATGCTAGCAACGGCGACAAAGTTGAATTGCGGCGAGGGAGCTTAACAGTCGAGGGAAATGAAACGGCGAGAAAGGGTGAGGGTAATGTGCGGCGAAGGAGAGAACGGGAGAAATTTTTTTTACATTTTATGTTTTTTATTTAATGAAATCAAATCTGGAAATAAAATCTTAGGTTCAACTGAAATTTTACCTAACTATATATATCATGATTAAAAAATAATTTATCAATTCTAAAATCGCTAAAAACAATTATTTCTATAAGTTTTTAGTCACTTTTAATTTTATTCCTAAAAGTTATCGATGAGTATAATATCACTTAAATTAGGGAAAGTTTATGCAATTTTCTCTAAAAGCTTCAATGCATTGTGCGTGCATGGGATTGCCTCCAACGACTCCTCTAATCAGTGTTGACCATCACTCTAGCAGCCCAAATCCAGCAATTTTAGAGGAATCAATGTCTTCAATTAGTTTAATTAATTGGTCTTAATTTGGATATGATGGGAGGTATATATATATATAAATTCTCCTCATTTAGTCTAAGTTTGATTTTAGGCCAAAATTTATAAACACCCATATATCATTGAAAATTATAAATTTAGCAAACCCCCAAAACTTTCTCTGTAATCTTTTCCTCTTTGATATCTTTTCTCGGCCAAGAAAATTGGTTGTGAATAAAAGTAGTCACAGCCATTTAGACCCCTTGTAATGTTTGAGAGAGAAAATAGAGAAATAAAATTATTCAGAAAATAGAAAGAGAGAGAAAGTACAAATAATGGCTGTCGTAAATAACGAAACTCTACGAACGGTAAGTTGACAATATCCAGAGGGAAACAAAAGAGCGACATGTGTGGTACACTGAAATGTTAGATTTATCACTTCAAAATTCAAATCAATAAATTTCGATTTAATTCTCAAAAATTTTAAATAGGCCGCGTGTAAAGTTTCTTTCATTATTTTTTATATCTTTTCTTGCTGTCCGTCCTTTAGTTTTGGTTTCTTGCAACTTGCAAGCCCAGTCCCGTCAATCGTCATGATCTTGTCTCCACCTAATAATAATTATATATATTATATTAAAAATTTAAAATAAAATAAAATAGTTTTTAAAAATTATTTATTATAATAATTTATTTTTTAAATTTACTGATGCTTAATAATCCGCTAATATTGATATATTTTTATTAAAATTAATAATTTTATAACTATATAACTCTATTAAATTATAATCTTTTTATAACAATAAAATTAGTTTGCTTTTAATTATTACTATAAAGAGAGTTTTAGTGTAATTCACTTACTAAATAGAAAAATATTTTAATAAGTCAAGTGTCATACAGAGATATGGTCCTGTGTTTTTGTTTTTGACATTAAAAACAAAAATATATATATTACTGTTTGAGGTAAGTTGAATTATGGATTGCGAATTGTGAATGGCACACTAGCCATACAAATTTTGACAGAAAAGGAACATACGATATGTGCCCGAACAGTAATATATTCTACAAATAAATATGATAAATAAACCGATCGACCTTATTGTACATACAGTAAAATGGAAATAATTCATGTTAAAAGTCAGTACAGTGAAGTGCACTTTTTCTCTTTTTTTTTTTTAAATGAAACTTTGAAGGTAATTTCATAGATTCTTCATTTTCTGGCGTTGCTTGCAGATGATCTCACATTGCTTGGCTAATAGAGACAGTGCGTTATACGACGAACCGCCCTCCTTCCACGCTCTCTCTGCGCTGCGTTTTATCTCTTTCACTTTGTTCCTTATTCCATTGCCTTCTTCCTCCACCATGACCCTTCTCACCATACACTTTATCTCCTCCCTCCCCACCACTCCCTTCGTCGGCAACTTTTCAGACCGAACAGCCAACCCGACCTCCTCTGCCAGCATTGTCGCGTTCATTTTCTGCTCCGCGTACAACGGCCACGCGATCATCGGCACTCCGTTGGTGATGCTCTCTAGCGTCGAATTCCACCCGCAGTGTGAGAAAAACCCACCCACCGATGGATGGCTCAGGATTTCCAACTGCGGGGCCCATTTCGGGACTACCATCCCGGTGTGGTGGGTCCGGGTCAGGAACCCTTCAGGCAGCAAGTAGCTTGACAGGTCATCGCCGCCGTTCCCTGCCGTGAAAAAGGAGCCGTCGCCGGTTTTAACTGTAGGTGGGCGCACCACCCAGACGAATCTCTGCTGGCTCAGTTCCAAACCCAAAGCTAACTCGGTGAGTTGCTCAGTTGACAACGTACCTCCACTGCCAAACGACACGAAAACCACTGACTCGCTTGGTTGCTTGTCTAGCCAATCAAATAGCTCATTCTTTGAACCGGCTGGTCCAAGCGATCTCACTATCGGACCTACTGTATAAATCGGAGCCTTCATGACCCGACCCAGGAGTTTATCATCCCTCAATGCCGCCAGTGTTTTCGGCTGCAGATCCTTCCACGTGTTAACCAAAACCCCATCACTCAATGGGATCTCCTCACCCGACCGTAAGTACTCAAAATAATGTTGATCGTTCCGGTCCAACATCGGGTCAACCACGTCCTCGGGTCGAACCGGCATGCAACCCGGGATGTCCAACGGTTCTTTTTGATCCACGTACTCTCCTTGCACTATCTTATCTAATGTGGGAATATACACAGAAAGAGCAAGAAACCATGCATGAGAGGCTATAAACACGTACTTGGATATCTCGAGCTCCTCGGCGATCACCAGAGACTCTGTTCCAAAGAGGTCGACGATCATCACCGTCGGTGGAGACTTCAAGGAAGATATTGCAGACCGGAGGGCTGGTTTGGCTTCACGCATAATCACCCTGAGTATGGTACCCACCTTAGCTTCAGGGCCGACGAGGGCGGAGATGTCCGGCGGTGGGAGTTCGATGACTTCACAGAGATTGGGCCTCATCGCGGATTGAATGATGTCTGATTCTGCGGCTGATTTGTGAGAGGCAACGGCGAAGATGGTGACGTCGAAGTTGAGGAGGGTCACAAGGCGTTTGCCGAGCTCAAGGACAGGGATGAGGTGGCCGGCGCCGGGACTTGATAGCAGGACAGCGTGTGGTTTTGTGGTCAAGCTCTGCATCGCTAAATGTTGAGAAACTGGTGATAAAATTGATATACCAGAAGAAATTGGATACAAATTTTTCTTTTTTTTTTTTGAAGGGGAGAAATTGGATACAAATAGTTAGTATAATTTTATTGTAAATGTTATTGGAACTTATTATTTAAATGCGTTTGTAACAGTAGAAAGGGACCCATCCAATTGAATCATGACATGTAAAATGACAACACCCAAATCATGGTAGTCGCTATATGGTCCGTACCCCTAACGACTTTATTCCCCTGCAGAAAGTGTCCAGTTGAACAGCGTCTCTCCCCAACGCAGATTCGAGACTACTTATACAAAGAGTATTATTATTATTATTTTCTTAGGAGAAGTGATTTAAATTAGGATTTCAATTTTATTAAAAAGCTTTAAAAAAAAAACTTTATAAAAATAAATGTTGCTATTAGATTATGTCGGCGTGCTGCGACCACACCGTGTTGAAGTATTATAACAAAACAAAAATTATTAGATTTATGATGCTCTTTTAAAGTTATTATTTCAATAATATTTAATATATTCTTAACATCTACAATTTTTTATTAGTACTTTTGTACTCTCCAAAATTTTTATTAAATTTATTACTCTAATAATATAATAAATTTATTGAATAATAAGTATTGATAATGTTGATTTATCTCATCATTTGGATAAATTTTTTAATAGTATAACATTACTTTTTTTTTTTTTATACCTAGTTCAAGATCATGAACACCATTAAAAGGTGAAAGCTACTTTGGTTAACAAAGTCAAACTGCACATCAATCGGATTAGATCGCATATATGTATATATATTTATCCAAAACTGACTGAAGTAATTGAGATAACAATCGTATGTGTCCAGATATAATAAGGTGAGAGATAATGGATCAACAACTCATCATGTTTCTGGAGGATTTGTAAACTTTTTTCCTTTGGATTGTGTCAAGGGAATTTAGCAAAATTGTCCAATCAGTAATCAATAATTGTAAAACTATCCAGGGTCCACTAATTTTTACAACCGCTACCCAAAGATTTTATTTGGACAAATTTGCCCTTACTTTCACATTTGACTCAGACTCCACGTTTTCACTTTACAGTTTTTGACTTGCTTGTTTTTACTGCTGTTCATCTCAACTGTTGTTCATCGCCTGTTCGTCTTCTTCATTTGTATTCTCTGCTGCTGTTTGTCTTCGTTTCGTTTGTGTTTGCAGGTTCAGCGAGTCGCGTTATTCTTCGAGCACAGCAAGGAAATCGTCTTCTTCTGTTCTTGTTCAAAGTAAGGAAAATTTTCTTCTTGTGATTATTTGTTTATAAATTTGTGTTTTGGGCATCGGGCCACGTCTGGCCGATGATTTTGTTTCATCGGGTCACTGTGTCTAAGTGGTCCGATGAAACAAAACCATCGGTCAGCTGAGACCTGATGATTTGTTCATCGGGTCACAGCAACGAAATCGTCTCCTTCTTCCGTGGTAACATTCCACACCGATTGAAATCGTCTCCTCCTTCTGATTTTTTGTGTAGAGGTTTGTGTTTTGGGCATCGAGCCACGGGTGGCCGATGGTTTTGCTTCGTCGGGCCAGTACCTCAGTGGCCCGACGAAAGTAAACCATCGGCCAGCTGAAACCCGATGAGTTTTTCATCGGGTCTTCGCTGGCCGATGGTTTTGTTTCGTAGGACACAGTGGCCCGATGAAAGTAAACCATCGGCCAGCTGAGACCCGATGAGTTTTTCATCGGGTCTTCGCTGTCCGATGGTTTACTTTCATCGGGCCACTGTGTCCTACGAAACAAAACCATCGGCCAGCGAAGACCCGATGAAAAACTCATCGGGTCTCAGCTGGCCGATGGTTTACTTTCGTCGGGTCACAGTGGCCCGAGGAAACAAAACTGTCGGGTCGCGATGGCCCGATGACATTTAATCATCCGGCCACGGCTGGACGACGGTTTTGTTTCATCAGGCCGATCAGAAAAAACCATCGTCCAGCCGTGGCCCGATGATTAAATGTCATCGGGCCACCGCGACCCGACGGTTTTGTTTCATCGGGCCACTGTGGCTCGACGAAAGTAAACCATCGGGTCGCGGTGGCCCGATGACATTTAATCATCGGGCCACGGCTGGACGATGGTTTTGTTTGATCGGCCTGATGAAACAAAACCGTCGGCCAGCTGTGGCCCGATGATTAAACGTCATCGGGCCACCGCGACCCAACGGTTTTGTTTATTGGTGCCACAGTGGCCCGACGAAACAAAACCGTCGGGTCGCGGTGGCCCGATGACATTTAATCATCGGGCCATGGCTGGCCGACGGTTTTCTTTCATCAGGCCGATCAGACTAAACCATCGGCCAGCCTGTAAGCATCACCATGAAACAAAACCAGATGAAATCAAAGCATCGGGCCACTGCGACCCGATGAAATTAAATCATCGGGCCTACATGATTTGATGAAATAAAATTTATATTTGTATTGTTTAGTATGTTGATGAATTCGAATTTTTTTTTTATGCAGGCTAATATTCAATGGCAAGTGAGAAGTTGCAAAACACGATGAAAATTAAGGAAAAATTTTTTTTCCATGCCAAGATGACAACGTATTCTAAATGGGGTTGCATCGGGCTGCTTAAGAGTAAACTCACGGAACGTCAACAACAACAAATAAGAGCAACGTGCTTTGGGCATTTCTTAGATGTTAATGAAATGTGCTTCACGGGTCAATTTTGTCATCACATCTTGTTGCGGGAGTGCCATGTGGACAATGCTGAAAACGAAATGTGGTTTTTGATTGGCGGGAATAGAATACGGTTTAGTGCAAACGAGTTTTGCCTCGTCAGTGGTCTACGTTTTGGGGATACAGTCGTCCCTACTGTACAGGAAGATGATATGTGTAGAATTTGGCAGAAATATTTTAAGGGAGCGAAAAAGGTGACTGAAACAAAATTGCAAAGTTTGTTCGAACGTATGGAGGAAGAACATGATGCTGATGATGACATGATTAAAGTAGCTTTGTTGCTGATCTTGGAGATGACATTGCTTGGAAAGGACCTGAGGACTAAGGTCGAATATTGGGCAATGAAGTTGGTTGATAACTTAGAAGAATTCAATCGGTTCCCATGGGGTTCATTTGTCTATTCAAGGACATTCAACTCTTTATCGACCTGTTGCAAAGGTCGAGATCAGAAGTTTATGGAGAAGGCTAAAAAGGATCCGAGCCATACAGCAGAGAAGATCAACCTGTATGGATTTGTCTATACTTTTCAGGTAATTTTAAGTGTTTAACTTTTTTTACCCTTAACCTCTTTAAAACTCTTATTGAAACATGATTTTGTTTTATTTGGTAGGTGTGGGCAATTGAAGTGATTCCGCTGTACTCAAAGAAGAAGTATGCTACCAGGGTGTCTCGTACAGCCCCTCGTATTTTGAACTGGGAAGTGAAAACCAGTCCTAGATATGAGGCTTTGAGAACTCACATTTTCAATAGGCGAACGGTATGAACTACATTCAAATACTTCTGTTAGGTATATAAATTGTTATTATAACACTATGTGGGGTGTTTTTTTTTTTTTGGTTAGATTTCAACGTTTCAAACTTTGAAACCAACGGAGGAAGAACTGAAGTTGTCCTATTTTATGGGGTTGGATACGGGTGCCATCTCAAATGATCCGTCTGCCCCATATATAGAGATTGGTGATCAGGAAGATGACGAGTACTGTCATGACACTCATAGTGATGATGTTGCTGAAGAAGAGCAACCACAACCGAAAGATAAGCAAGCTGAAATACAAGAAGAGCGGCCTATTGGACGGAGGCCATCGGTATGTTGCCAATATTGTCCCTTAATTGTATTGTTCATTAAATATTATGTAAATGTTAATTTAACTTTTTCTTGGACATTATGCTAGGACTCAGAAGATTTGAATAGAAAATTGGATGGCCTCCACACAGAAGTAGCCTGTCTAAAGACTTCTATGACCGTACTGAATGATAAAGTTGACAAAGGGTTTGCAACCCTACAAACAGAACTTGATGAGATGCGGAAAGGAGTTGAGAAATTGATTGAAGTTGTCTGCAAGACAGGAGGCAGTGATGAAAAATTTGCAGCTGGAACTGAGGTGCCACAGGTAATTTATTTTTTATTTAATCACGCCGACATTTGTCATTTCCTTTTTGACATTGTATTAACCGTATACTGTTCTATTAATTGCATCAGAGTGACGACATCTTTGATACAACCTACAATGTGGACGATACAACTGATCTCAGAAATGATGAAGCAAAGGAGGAGGGTCTTGAACCCGATCAATGCCTGCAGCTTACTATTTACCGTCCTCCTTCTCCCTTGGCGAATATCCTGAGTGCCACAGGTAATCAGAGTGTCGAAGCTCTTGAAAAAAAAGCATTCGGCGTAAGATATGGTATGAGGAAAAAAAATCGTTCTGCATTCGTATCTAGCCCGTACATTGACCCGACTAGGCCAAAGAAGCAAAAGACACGGTCCTCCCATCCAATTAAGTTCGAGCCGTTAAAACCGGTTCATAAGGAAGTGAAGTCGGAGTACGAGGCTTTCAAAAAAAATAGGAAAGCTAGGTAAGCATACATAATTTAAGTGCATAACCTATTTTCAGACTTCTTTTTTTGTTGTGATGTTTTAATCTATATTCCTCTTAATATTATACCGTATATACAGGTGCTACGTTGGGGCACCACTGGATGCGACCCCTGAATTTTTCAAGACGTTTGAGAGTGCGACCGACTGGTTGGACAGCTTGGTTAGTAAATAACATAAATTATTTTGTTACTTTCATGCTAATGTCATTAACTTGCACTGTTCCTTATGATGAGTTCTCAATGGCAATTTTTTTTCCATGATCTAACCACAAAACAGCACCTTGAGGCTTATTTGTCAGTACTACAGAGGCGCCAGCTTTCGCATCCGACCATTTTTTCCCAAAATTACAACTTGATTGACCAAACATTCTTTGTAAGTTGTAATTGAAATATAAATTATTTAATAAATTTTCCATGACTTAATTATAAAGAACATACTGATATTTTAAATTTTTGCAGACAACCCTTCAACACATGTGGAAAAAACTTCCGAAGAACAAGGATGGAACCATACCGCAAGAGGCATACGATCCCCTTACCTTTCCTTGGGAGGATTTTTACTTTGGCTATGTTCGCGGAGAACGACCCGAAGGGTCTCGTCCATGGTGGGAGATCGATAATGTAAGTGTAATCATGCATCTATTTTACAGTACAATATCTTTATAAGTTAAATGCTAATTATGTGTTCAATGTAGTTGTTAATGCCTGTGAATATGGATGGTTATCATTGGGTGTTGGCGGCTGTCAATCTTGTTGAAAGAAAAGTACGGATCTATGATTCTTTATGTAAGGATACTGATCCGTCTTTTCGGGAGCAATATGTCGCCCCGCTAGCAGTTCTTCTGCCGTCCCTTATGTATAGCAGAGGCTATTTTCAACACAGGGGGAGACAAGTACAGGTCACTCCATTTGCATGCAAAAGACTAGGTCCCGATACTGTTCCACAACAACGGGGGGCGTAAGTGAAATTGAACTCATTATTTTTAAATTGATTGTTATTATAATTGATTCAATAATTGACAGTGCTATTATATTGAAATTATTGCAGTGGTCACTGTGGTGCATTTACACTTGTGTTTGCTGAATACATTGTTGCACACAGACAGAAGTTTGATTTCAATGCAAAGCAAATCGAAGCCCTGAGGAAGAAAATGTCCATCGACATATTTGCAAACTCTGCAAGGCTAGAAGATTTAGATGAAGAATGACCTGTACATTTTTTGAAATTTTAATTTATGTGAATATTATTGGTTTTTGGGAATGATTGTAAATTTTGGTTATTGGAATATTATTGGTTATTGGGAAATTATTGGTTGTAGGTATATCATTGGTTATTGGAAATTATTGTAAAATTTTTCTTTGATTTTTTAAACGTTAATTTTTACGCTTTGATAAAATGATTGGAAAAGTCATATCGAACGGAAGGATGCGCAAATGATTGAACATTGTGCTATGAAGTGTATACACGTTGAGGTAAATGCATTGATTTCGTAAATCAGGTTTTGGGTTGTTAGAAAAACAGAGGAAACTTTGGTAAAAATTTCATAAGTTATTTGATTACAAACTCTTCAAAAAACCAAAATAAAACTGTTAATTGCATACAACAACACAGCTAACTGTAATTGTACAATAATAAAACTTTTTAAATGCATACATACAACAAAACATTGATTTCGAAATAGTACAATAATGTGAATTATATTGTTCATTTCCTGCAATTCCACGAATCAAAAATGCAATTAAATACAACAAAACAGAATATCATAAATAAATCAACATCATATCTTGCATATCCTTATCACCCGGATGGTTCCGCTACTTTAGGATTCTTGCATGTCTGGCTGTTGTGGCCTTGGCGCCAATAATTTCTACACCTTCTGCGTACAACCTCTTCTCCAATCGAAGGTATACGTTGTTTCTTTGGTCAACCTGGTGGGCGTCGGGCAACTGGTGGAAGAACAATTGTATTTGCAACGTTCGCTGGGACCAACCAGTCACCTTGATGGCCTATTGGATGAATCTCACCACTGTATGCTGAAAGCAGATAAGCAGTCGAGTAGTAGGGTGAGGTGAATGTTGTGTAATGCAATCCTCTATATTTTACGGCAGCTAAAGCATGTGCACATGGAATCTGATCAAGATCGAATTCCCTACAACTGCATGTACGTTTTTCTAAATCAACAATGCCATTCTGTTTTCCATCGTGTACCTCAAACTGGTACAATACAATTGGGGACACCTTCATATGTTGCGCAGATTCATCACTAACCCCAATAAGTGCCTCAACCCTTTCTGTCAACTGCGTATCGTAAGAAGCAGCCACTGTACGCCGATCATGAAACCAACGTTGCATCATATCTCGAATACGGTCAATCATAGCAACAATGGATAACTCTCGAAAATCTTTCACTGCATTATTCATCGACTCAGCAATATTGGTAGTCATAATGTTGTACCTTTTTCTCGGACAAAATGCTCGGGACCACCTCTCTTCTCCAGCATCAACGACATACTGATGAGCTCCAACACTATTGCTAGACAACTGTAGCATGTAAAATGAGTGATCATTAACTCTGTAGGCCTTCGCTGCCTTCCGAAATGGTATGGAAAGATCTTTGTTCTTATAAATGGAAATCAAATTTCGTTCTAAATGCATGAAACAAGCACCGTGGTATGCATTTGGAAAAACCGTTGCAATAGCTTTGACAATACTGTTTTTCCTATCAGATACAAAAACAAGATCTTCAACATCTCCAATGGTATCATGTAGATGAGATAGAAACCAACTCCATGAAGCATCATTCTCGGAATCCGCAACACCAAATGCCAAAGGAAATATTTGGTCGTTCCCGTCCTGACATACAGCGACAAACAAAATGCCCCGATATGAACCCTTCAGAAACGTGGCATCAATTGCAATAACCGGTCTAATGGCAGCATTAAAACCATCTATGCACGCTTTAATGGAGAAAAACACATACATGAACCTATTTTCATCATCAGTCTTAATGTTCGTGATCGTCCCTGGGTTTGTTTCCTCTAACATGTGACAATAATAAGGTAACATACTGAAAGAAACTTCAAATGATCCGTGTACCTCCTCCATAGCAATATGTTTAGCCCGATATCCTTTGTGGTAATTTACTGTAATGCCCAATTCATTTTGGATATCTCTTATGATTTGCTTTGGTCTGTAGATACGACCATCACGAAATTTCTCCTTAATATGTTGGCCAATAAACTGTGCACTAGCCTTTCTATTCCATGAAAACCTTTTCTCCATTGAGCAACTGTGTTTGTCGTCAAATCTGGTAATCCGAAAAAAATCAGTGTTTGTAACCTTGAATGCATGTAGCCGCCATTTGCATTCTCCAACAACACAACGTACCTCAAAACGTGAAGTATCGGACTTCCACACTTTCAAATTGAAACGATTTGCAGTAGCGTACCTTCTTAGTTGGGAGTGCAACTCTTTCTTACTGTCAAAGACTTCCCCATTTGCAATCATAATCGGCATAGCTCTCGAAGCTACTTCAACATCATTAATTGAACACATTACAGACGTGGCTCGAACCAATCCTTCATTACTGTTTCCAGCACCCTGAACATCTTCGGACTTCTCATTATCTCTGGCTTCGTTACTGAAATCATCAACAACTTGAAATTCTTCTTCAACCGTAGCATCATTTAAATTTGGTGTGTAGCCTTCCGGAATGTAGTTACTTCCCTTCGATGAAGGAAACTGAAGATTGATGGGATGGTGTTGTTGATTAGATGACTCTGGAAAACATTGCTGCTGCAATTGTCGGTCACTATAGCCAATCTCAGACACGGTTATACAAACTAAAGGGTCAACATTCTTTTGACGTAATAATATTACAACATCATTATCATCACTTATCTCAACAGGCATGCTTGGGCGGATGGTATGAGCAACCGTCTTTATAATGACTCGAAAGCAGTTTCTGTCAATCCCAGTGACGACATACACTTTATCTAATAGTTGAGCATAAGTTGCTTCTCTTGGAAATAACACCCATTTTGATCTCTTGCCATCATACCTATAAACCCCTTGTTCACATACTCAATGTCCATCCCAGTTGATTATCAACTGCACATCATCCATGCTCCTTCCTGCATTCAAATAAAAAATGTAAATAAAACATTGATTCAATTAAAGTATCAAAACTCTTGGCCTGGCATGAACAAAAATCATCGGGGCAAGATCATCAGGCCAAGGCCATCGGGCCGACATGATAAAACCATCAGGCCAAGGCCATCGGGCCAACATGATAAAAACATCGGGCCAAGGCCATCGGGCCGCCATGTGAAAATACACGATCAAACAAAAGCATCGGGCCGCCATGTGAAAATACATGAACAAGGCCATCGGGCCGGCATGATAAAATCATCGGGGCAAGGCCATCGGGCCACCATGTGAAAATACACGATGAAACAAAACCATCGGGCCGCCATGTGAAAATACACGATCAAACAAAAGCATCGAGCCGCCATGTGAAAATACATGAACAAGGCCATCGGACCGGCATGATAAAATCATCGGGGCAAGGCCATCGGGCCACCATGTGAAAATACACGATGAAACAAAACCATCGGGTCAAGGCCATCGGGCCGCCATGTGAAAATACATGATGAAAGAAAACCATCGGGCCAAGGCCATCGGGCCGCCATATGAAAATACATTATGAAAGAAAACCATCGGGCCAAGGCCATCGGGCCGCCATGTGAAAATACACGATGAAACAAAACCATCGGGCCAAGGCCATCGGGCCGACATGATAAAACCATCGGGCCGCCATGTGAAAATACATGATGGAAGAAAACCATCGGGCCTGTAGCACCCCCCGACCCGACCCGGCCGGACCGACCCGGGGCGCGCTACTCGGACTTTCAAATCTTTCTAAACATTCATTTAATTAAACAGAAAACCATAGAAATTATAGTTTAAAAATCGTTTTTCGAGTGAGCCCATTCAATACAAACTTGTTACGAAAATCCGGCAGAGTGCCGTTTGTTTTTCGGACTTTCCAAAACCTGTTTTTACACAAATCAAATCACATTACATTTTCACAAACACTTCTATAACAATTTCAATCAATTGCGCACTCTGCCGTTTAGTGCGACTTTCACAGATAGTTTATAAAATAAAATAAATCGAACTTAAACATTTACAATCATTTTGATAATAAAATACAGAAATCATAAACTAGTTAATTACAAAACATTTTACAAAACATATTTACAAATTCCCTGTATATGCAAGCTTTCAGAATATATATATACACATAACAAAATATAGATACCCAACTGTACAATCTCTGTGACTCGGTCTGCAACTTGCTCTTCCTTCAGTCTCTAGCCTCCTCTGGATTCCTGGTACCTACGCGTTAGACACATAACTAACGCGCTAAGCATAAAGCTTAGTGGGTGTACTAAAAACTCAATTAAATAAAATCATACATAACTTTTATTAATAAACAAATCAAAATATATATATATATATATATATATATATATATATATATATATATATATCTATATCAATTCAAATCATGTTCAAAACAATTACATTTCAGAATCAAAGCATATAATAATTTTAAGCACTTTAACTTCAATAATGAGGTCAATATAATTTCGATCAATAAAAGCATTCAATACACTTTTCAATTCCAATCAATTCTGGCCCATTAGAATACTAAACATTCTAGGACTGGAATATGGGTCAACGTGACGTCCGGGGTTGCCCCGCAACAACAGTCACTGATATCACGTGATTGTCCGAGATTGCCCCGCAACAACAATCACTAATATCATCGCGATTGTCCGAGATTGCCCCGCAACAACAATCGCTAGTATCATTGTGATCGTCCGAGATTGCCCCGCAACAACGATCACTAAAATCGGTGTGATTGTCCGAGATTGCCCCGCAAAAACAATCACACAATAATAACGGCGCAGTACTGCTCAGTAAAACCCAGCTGGTATACCAACCTCCTATATCCATTTCTATGTCTAAGTATCCTAGGGCCGTTACAATAAATAAATTTTCAAGAGATCACAATATATTACAAATCATAAACAATAATCCTGTGAGCAGTATTTTTCACAAATCATAACAATCGGAATATTCGAAAACACGATCCAAATACGATCTATCATAAAATCATTCCAAATCAACAATAGATATATATAAATCATTAATTTTTCATGTAAATAAACAAGTTTCTTACGAAAATCGAAAACGTGAAACTTCAACGAAATCGAAAACGAAAACGGAAACGAAAACGAAAACAATAACGAGATACTTTTCGTAAAGATTTCGAAATCGAAAGTACACCAACCTCGGTACCGTTTTTCGTTCGACCAACCGCGGTTCCACAATTTCTTTCCCTTCTCCTTTCCTTTCCTTTCCTCTTCTCTTCTTCTTCTTCCTCTTTTTCTTTTCTTTTCTTTCTTCTTTCTCTCCTCTCTTCTCTTCTTTCTTTCTTCTTTTTCTTCTCTTTTCTCTCTTTTCTCGGCTCTTTCTCTCTCTTTCTCTTGCTGTTCTGTTTTCTCGTTTCTGCGAGAAACTTCTTCTTTTTTTTATATTTTTTTCGCTATCGCGACCGCCGTCGCGACCTGTGGTCGCGACACCAGGTCGCGATGCCCACTGGAGTGCGCGCACCGCCTTCCTCGCGAGCGCGCCTTGGTCGCGCGAGTGGTCGCGCTGCTCTCTGCCAATTTTGGCAATTTCATCGCGATCAGTCCATCGCGACCTGTGGTCGCGGTGGCTGGTCGCGATACTCACTGCCTGATTTTGCCATCTTCATCGCGAGCGAGCTATCGCGACCTGTGGTCGCGATGACCAGGTCGCGATACTCTCTGGTTCAGTTTTCAATTTTTTTCATTTTTCATTTTTCACTATTCAATCCGGTCCGCTGGAAATCATAAAATAAACATACATTTAATTACATTTATACCCCCTCAAATAGTAAAATTTATTTTCATATATTTCACATATATTAAAAATTCATTACCCGAAATCCGGGATGTTACAGGGCCGCCATATGAAAATACATTATGAAAGAAAACCATCGGGCCAAGGCCATCGGGCCGCTATGTGAAAATACACGATGAAACAAAACCATCGAGCCAAGGCCATCGGGCCGACATGATAAAACCATCGGGCCAAGGCCATCGGGCCGCCATGTGAAAATACATGATGAAAGAAAACCATCGGGCCGCCATATGAAAATACATTATGAAAGAAAACCATCGGGTCGCCATATGAAAATACATTATGAAAGAAAACCATCGGGCCAAGGCCATCGGGCCGCCATGTGAAAATACAGGATGAAACAAAACCATCGGGCCGCCATGATAAAACCATCGGGGCAATTTTATCGGGCCGCCATGTGAAAATACACGATGAAACAAAACTATTGGGCCAAGGCCATCGGGCCGACATGATAAAACCATCGGACCAAGGCCATCGGGCCGCCATGTGAAAATACATGATGAAACAAAACCATCGGGCCAATGCCATCGGGCCGCCATGTCAAAATACATTATAAAAACCATCAGGCCAAGGCCATCGGGCCGACATGATAAAACCATCGGGCCAAAAACAATGAAAAAACATGAAGAAAAACCATCGGGCCAAACGCATCGGGCCAAAACCATTGGGTCGGCATGATGAAAAAAAAAAATTTATAAAAATTCGTTCTTCATTTTTTTGATGGAGGATTAACAAATGTGAAATGCCTACAACTGATTCAAAACCCATAAAAGTGTGCATTGACTAAAAAAAAAAGTTTAACACTAACCTTAGAATTTTTTATGGAGAAAAAGACTTTGTGAGATGGATCGATGATTTATTTGCAAGAGATAACTTGAGAATTTCTTGGCTTAGGTTGGGTAAGAGATTTATGGAGAAGAGAAGAGAGGAAAAATAAGAAAATGTGAAGAAGAGAAGAGAAGAAGCGACGACGACAGTGCAGGAAAAATAAGAAAGTTGTCTAGATGAAGAAGAAGAAGAAGACAGTGCAGTGGTGTAATATAAAAGTAAGGGCAATTTTGTCCAAAAAATGGCTTTGGATAGATGTTGTAAAAATTAGTGGAGTTTGGGTAGTATTACAACTGTTGAGTACTGTTTGGATAATTTTGCTAAATTTCCTTGTGTCAATTTCTATTTGGTTGATGCACCATCATTTTAACATTAGTGAGAACCTTATCAAAATGATTGATTGAGAATATCGTTATTGGGAAAAAATTTCCCTGTTCATATATATGTATATATATATATATCTCGAGAGAGAGAGAGGGAGAGAGAACCATCAAACCTCATTAGTTTATGGAATTCTCTCCTTGTATAATTTACTCTTATCTTTAAACTGATTTTATATTATAAACTACTTAAAAGAGAAGGAGAAATATTATCAGGAGTGTTCAACATATACGTCAAATCAAGACTTGGTAAAATAAGGTCCAAACACTCAATGTATCTAAATTCGTAAAAAATTTATAAATTTTAAAAAGGTTTAAACTCACTACTAAATTTTTTATATGAGCTTTCGTTGTAGATTTGAATTCAACCCGTAAAATATACCACTTTTAAACATACATTATTTTAACCCGATTATTTGTGGATCAAATTTTTTTTTGAGCTTTCGTTGCAGATTTAAATTCAGCCTGTAAAATATACCGATTTTAAACATACATTATTTTAACCCGATTATTTGTGGATCAAATTTTTTTTTGAGCAGTTGAAAAAAAAATAAGGGTATCCTGATAAGGGTGTAATTATTAAATTGACCTTACACTTCCACCATACATATGGGTGCCTGGAAATTCAATTTCCATGGACAGATTTGTCATTTTGAGAACCAAAAGAGAATAAAGTAGATATTTGCACCAGTGGGAAAAAAAAAAAATTATTCACAGATCTTATAATTGACATTAAACAATTTAATCCAATTCTTAGTTCCATGAATCACATCTAGAGTAAGTAACTCAACTATTGCTTGGTTGCTGAGAAAATTTAAGGAAAAGAAAGAGAAACATATAAACAGCATTTGAGCTTTATGTTATGAAGTTAAAACATTAGTCAACATTCAAGATTGATAGCATTCCTTCCTTCTTTTTTTCTCTCTTCATTTTCCGACATTTTCTTGGGAACCAAACATAACATAAACTGATAAACAAGCACTGAAACAGAGAGAACAAATAAAAAAATGAAAGTTCATATGGGTTTCGAAAAATCAAAAGAAAAGTATATGGGATGGTTAAATTGGTGAGATCGTTGACAAGGTAAATGAGTGGAAATGAGTGGATCCCAAGTTGGAAATTCTTTTGAATTTCAAGAGATCCCTGAGAGAGAGAGAGAGAAGAGTGAGTGGAAATCAGATATTTTTGGATGGCAGCGACCGTGAGAAGTTTTGCCCATAACACCGACCGCCGGCGGAAGAGGTGCTATGTAGACGACGGCGAGACGGTAGCAGAGGTAAGAGGAGAAGAGAATCAGCGGGACAATAGAGACAACGAGCAGTAGGATATTTTGAAAAACTCCTGATTTTTTTTTTTTTTTTTTTTGCTAATTTAGAATATTCTTGTATTTAATTTTAGAATAAATAACATTCAACCTACCCAAAATTTGATAAATTACACTCATAATTAAAATTTGTATAAATTAACACTGACATCCCCTTTAATTAAGTTTGACAGTTAAAAATAAGTGTTGATCATCTAAAATAGTAGAAAGATTAAAATATCCGTAGTTAAAAATATTTAATTTTCTATTTTCATTTTTTTTTTAAATTTCAATATAACTTCTACCATCTATTCTTTATTTACGGTAGAGATCCATTTTAAAAAAATATTTTTTAAAAAAGTTAGTATAAAACAACCATATTACCCTTTTATTTTTAAATAGGGATATTTTAGTCTCTTTACTATTTTTAGACGGTCAAACTTAATAGGAGGGGAGGAGAGGTTAGTATCAATTCATGTAAACTTTGATTTTCGAGTGTAATTTATTAAACTTCTGGTAGGTTGAGTGTTATTTATTCTTTAATCTTATAATACCGCAATTACTACAGATTTAAAAATAAAATTAATAATCGGATTTTATATAAATATGGTCTGAATTTATACCCGAACCGCATTTTGCAGTCCCGCAAACCTGGACTATTTTACCAACTCTGGTCAAATCCACTTAAATTATTTATTCTTTTAAATAAATTTGGTTTTGAAAAACTGAATATTTATTTACTTTTTGAAAGCTTAATATGATTCATGAGAGACCATTATCATATCCAATGTTCAAATAATCCCATTTGGAGAGTTAGTACCAATTCTGACAATGAAATAGATTTGTGAAAAAAAGGCCTTTCAAGGCCTGTACCAGAAGTGGAGGTCAGGACCCAACTCAACTTTGGGCCTGCAATTTGAACGAGTCTAGTCCAGTCCAACCTAAAGTAACCGCAATTGCCCAAGAATTGGGCTTGGTGGGGAAGAATGCCATGGAACAAGAAAGATATCTATTACACTGTTGCAGCTCAACTAACGGAGAATTCCGAAATTGGCGAGCCACTAGCACCCCACTAGTTGTATCATGACACCTCTCATTTTACGCAATTTTAACACAAATGGGATTAAATATTACAAGTAATCCGGATTCTCAGGAGAGAAATATGACTTTTGAGTTCACAGAACAACTTCATGGTGGTGGTGTGAACTAGGGGTAAGCATATTAACCAGACCGATAATAACCGACTGAAAATAACTGAAAAAATGAGGTTATTTTCGATTGTGGATCGTGACTTGTGGAGGTTTGGTTAGTTACTTTGATAACCGAATAAAAATTGGTTATGATTAAGTTATGGGTGATAAAATTGTAAATAACCGAACTTATATAAATTAAAAAAAATAGGGTTCCAATTTCCAGTTTTCACTTTCACTTTACATTTTTCAGTGCTTCCCTAGCGCGCCGCACACCACATCCCCCTCAGAAAACATTTCCTAGCCTCACCACCTAGGGTTCCACCTTAGTCCTCACCTCTCAAATGTCTCTCACCGCCGCACAAGCATTCTCGCCGCCACACAGCCACATCTCGCGCCGTACAGCCCTATCTCGCCGCCGCACAGCTACATCCACCCCATCTCGCCACTGCTCGTCGTCGCCTTGCCACTGCTCGCCGTTGCTCCTTATCGTCACTGTCTCTTCGCCACTGCTTCTCTTCGTCTCCTCGTCGCCTTCTCTTCGCCACTGCTCCTCGCTCGCCATCTCTTTGTCTTTCACTTATGTATGTTGGTGGTTATGAAATTTTACTTTCAGTGACATTAATTGTATCATTTGGAAATGTTATAGGTCATGGATTGTCTGATTGTAGTTTTTTTAATTAAGTGGTGTCTGCATATAGGGATGATATTTAGTATAACTTGTGTAAATTTGATTACCAGTATATTTAATTTACAAGTTTGGATTTCTTTGATAGTGAACATTGACAAAACTTGTTATGTTGTTAGTGATTGAACCTATAAGCTATATGTCTTTGTATGATGTATCAACCATTAGTAATTATATACGTAACTCAACAATTGTTTTAGTAAATATTCTGTTTGAAACAGAAGGCTTGAATGGTGACGTGCTGAATTGTGTTTATTAAACTATATATTGGTTTAGACTATATTACATAGTTTAAAAGTTGACATAGTTTTGTTTTCTCATGTTTTACAGTCCACTTTTAGCATAACTCTTAGCTGCAGTTGGATATGATCATGTGACTACATTCCTGTATTTTGGTTTTCATATGAGTAATACTCATGTGACAGCAGAGTTGCTCGTGCTGTAACATTTACAACCTCATTTGACTTTACAATTGCCTTTTGAACTCAGTTGTCATTGATGCACTTTTTTTGTAACACACTTTGAGTTGCATTGTATTACTTGTTTCATTTGATATTGACATAGGCCCAAGTTTGATAGTGACCTAAACTTAATATATATGGACCTAATATTTTAAAAATATATAAATAATTGGATAAAATATTTAAAAAAATTAATTTTTTGCCCAAAATGCCTAATTAAACCCATATGTACAATCTAGGCTCAATAAAGTCCAAACCGAAATAACCGAACTTAATCGAACTGAATTTAACCGACTTTTTAAGGTTTGGTTATTTTAGGTTATTCATATAAAACCCACTAGATTTGGTTAGTCCAATTAATAACCAAACAAAAATTTAGTTAGGTTAGGTTATGGGTATAACCAAATAGTGTCAACCCCTAGTGTGAACTGTGAAGAGAGTATAATTATTAGATCAACCTCATTTTGTCGACATAAGAAGGGTCTATGATGACATTACACGGTAAACATGTCACGGTGGATTCTTGCATAAGGGTATTTTTGGAAATTTAATAAAAGTCATTGAAGATAGCATGCATTGAGAATTTGAGATGGAGCTCCGATGGTGATAAAGTTTGTGCTTGCTCGAAGTAAATGACAATCATTAAAGACAATTGTTTTGTTAAACCTGCTTCAAGTAAGTACAGCAGAAGAATACAATCATAAAAGCCATATCCTGAATATTTTAATTTTCTTTAATTAAGTATCTTTTCAAAAATTGTTAAAAAGATTACAAACTTCACATCCGTGTATGGAAAACAAGGGATATCAATAAATATTGCCTTTTTTCAATTAAACTGAATATCGATGAAATAAATGACAAATGAGCAGGACAGACTTACTACTAGTGGGGCTGTTTGGTCAAAAAATATCATTACATTAATAATTGAGAAACCAAGCTATATTGAATTGGTTGGTATCTTACAACATCAAGCATGACATAGGTCACATGCTACAATAAACAACACATCACATGGGTTAGGGCCAGGGGTCCCTCGTGGTTGTTTCCATTCTAGAGATGCTTTTTTTGACTTTTCAAAGCCAATGAAGTGCTAAAAACTAAGCTTTGACTTAAGAGGGCAGAGAAACAAGTCCTACAAACAAACAGAAAAACGACCCTACTTGTGCTTTTAAATTCATTTCAATCCCTTTTTCTTAGTTTTTATAGGTATGATTACAAACAAACTATATCTGTAACCGACCACCATTTCAATTCCAATTCACCACTTCTCTTGGCCCCTTATTTTCCGGAGTTCTATCAGAAAGATATATTGAAATAGATCCTATGATAAATGAATGAAGAGAAAAATGTAAACACAAACAACGAAAGAACAAAATTAATATAATATAACTTCCCTAATATCATTTGATTGAGTCTTTTCCCACATGTGGATTTCACAAATGAAGCTCCTCAATGAAGCCTACCAAGGAATCTGATAGGTTTAGATTCCTGTAATGGCTTCTAAAGACCGAAAACTATACACATGAAAAAAAATTACAAGATAAAACACTACTATGAAAACAAGGTCTCCATTAGTAGCAGAAGTCAGATAAGACCCACCACCCCCGCCTCCTTCCCAAAGTGATGCCATGAAGACTGGCTTAGACACCATCGAGAATGCACAACGAAAAATCTGTATACATTCGAAGCTTTTTCACTCCAATTTACACATTCTCAAGCTTGGTTTTAGTGGGATACTTACTTTATCCGCGCGTCTTGGTACTACCCAGTGTAAGTTCCAATTCATCCACACCTATGTCATGAATCATTTCACCTTCCCAAGGTTTCACTCTCTCGCTCTCGAATTCGAACTCTGAATTCCGTCCCTTCTCTGCTGCCACACCCCAGGCTAGCCCTCCATGTCCAACAATTGTGTCCTGAAGAGAATTTTGTTGAACTGCCGTTTTGACAAGATTAAAAGTAGGCGAAGGAGGGGCTGCTGTGGCTGTTACTGGGGTTCCAACAGTCTGGAAACTGACCCAGCGACCAGAGTCCACTGTAGAGGCATCAGACTCATCACATTCTGGTATTGTAGCAGGTGTAAAATGGTGGCGACGTGAAGGGCTTGAAGGGGCAGATAACACGAACAGGGGATTTCGGAAGGCGTTTAAGGAGGCATTCGAAAGGGATTCCCAATCAGCTTTTGCTTTTGTACCTCTAGAAGTAGGAGATGAAAGAGGAGGGGTTACAGGGGCGCTATTGGATATTCTAAGAGGAGGCAGGTTTGTGGGGATTGAAGCAATGTTTTGAAGGAACGGTAGAAGGTACGTTGATGGGTTTGCATCGAAATGGGTGTTTGCATCGAAACGGGTAGGACTAGGAAATGAAGATGATGTTGGACTGGCATGGTAGGAGGGCACGGGACTAGGGAAAGCTGAAGATTGAGGGCTTGGTTGAACAGAGGAACACGCACTGATGTTCGTAGATGCGCCAAGCATTTCAGGTGGAGTTGGGGGTCGCTTGCATCCCTGCAACAATAGAGTAGCAGAAACATTAGTGAGAGCATAAAACAATGAATCAGAACTTCCACTTTTTTCCTATTCAATTTTCTCTGATTATGGAAATAACTAAGATTTTGCCCAAAGTGAGGGAAATTGCAAATGGGTTGATAAGTTTATGAGAAAATTAAGGAAACAATGGCACTAAAAAGAGAATAGCTTTCCGAGTTCATTCCCTTCCCAAGATAAACAAATTTACTAATAAAATACCCAACTTTCTAATCGTTGCTAATTGCTGGATCCAAACAAGAAGAAATGCCTAAAAGACCTCAATAATCTTTCCAAAGAAACAGAGAAACTTTTCTTTTGGATTCCATAGAAAGAGAATCAAACTTTTCATACAAAAAAGAGTGATTGAAAAACCTCAAAAAACTCAAAGCTGTCATGTGATCCTTTTCTTCTCCGGTGAATACCCGAAAGTAAGAAAAAAAACCCGACTTGCTCTAATCAAACACAACTCCGACGAAACATAATCGCCTTCCACTTCAGACAAAAGAAAATACTACATAAAATAAAATAAAAAATGAAAAACAAAAGAAAAGAAAAAAAGCCTTCATGATGAGAAGGAGATGATCAATAAAACACACAAAAAAGGACCAAAATTGATAAAAAAAAAAAAAAAAACCGTTTCCACTGTGACCACGAAGACCTAAATCTAAAATCAAAGAGTCCATGTGATGCAGATCTATCAAAAGAAAAAAAAAAAAACACACACACACACACACACCGAAGATATTAAGCTTATAAATTAATAAAACTTTAGATCAGGAGCAAAAAACTGAAGAAATGAAAAGAAAACAAAGAACCAAAAAAAAAAAAAAAAAAAAGCAAACCAGGCGATAGGTAGTCCCATCATCTTCAACAATCCAACCAGCCTCGGTGCAGAGAGCTTTCAAAACTTCGTTGTTGTCACAATGTTTAGGTAGCTTATAGTTGCCCTGAGCTCTGAGGCCAGAATATATCTTGGCAGCTATGGCTCTTCTCCTTCTCTCTCTCCTCTTGTTGTTCTCTCTCTCCTTCCACGTCGGCAACCTCCCTGATCCTCCCGCTGTCATTTTAAGTCTCTCGACCAACACAAACACCCTCTCAGTTTCTATATCTCTCTCTCCAGCTCTGGTTTTTGGTTTCTGTTTAGTTGGTGTTTTCTTGAAGGGAGAGAGAAGGGAGAAAAAATGCTGCTTCTCTCTCTATAGCGCTCACGAGATGAACGCTTTCTTTGATGAAGTTTTGTAGAAGAAAATGCAAAGCGCTTGCTGCTTCCTTAGATTGTTCTTCACTTTTTTAGTCTTCTCTTTCTCTCTGTGTCTGTCTCTCTCTTCCCTTCAGACTGTATTATTATATTGTTATGAAGAGGTGAATTTTTTTATAAAAAAAAAAAAAAGAGAGGGTATTTTAGACATTTAAGCCTTTTCAGGGTGATGCAGAGCATTTCATGAGGCTTTTCCATTTCTGTGCTTATATAATATTTATCCATTTGAGTGAGAGGGTAATCATATCTTTTGTGTGATAATGATTTGATTGAAAGTTTATAACTCATGTAATCATATTTTTTTTAACCAAAAGATTGCTGAATTAACTCACAAAATGATTCTCAGTGTTTTTGCCCATCTTTCTCTCTATATGTTAAATTGTAATAATTTTAATATATATATATATATATTTAATATTATGAAAAAAAATTGATATTAATATATTAAAATAATAAATATTTTAATGTTCAACACGACTTAATAATAAAAATACTTATTCAGTTTGATAATAATTTAGTTTAGAGTTACTAATACCGTAAATAGTATGTAAATATATATATATATATATATATAGGGAATTCTTTTTAAATGCACCCTCAAGTCCCAATGAATATAAAAGAAAAAGTAAAAAGGTTTGAAAAAAAATAGTTTCAAAAAAAGTATTTAAAATACCGGTTTATTTACACCCAACAAATCATTTATCAAATAAATATGTATAGACGGTAAAAGTGCTTAAATCATCATTAAATATTTATAAATAAAATAATAAAAAAAAAACCTTGAATTTTTTTTTTGAAAGGATCTTTTAAAAAGTTAGTTGTTATTAATAAAGTAATAATAAAAAATAATCAAATCTTAATTAGTAATTCATTATAACGTTTATATATCATGAAATGTTTAAAAATATGAGAAAAAAAATATGAGATTTAAATTCAAAAAACTCAATTTTAAATATTTTAAAGGTATATAATTAGAGAAATATTTTAATGCGGTTATATATAAATTTAAATTATTATATCATATTATAAAATAAATAATATTGAATCTATTCAAAGTTTATAAAAATTCACATCTAATTAGTTAAAAAAATTAAAAAATAAACGAGAGATCTATAGTGGATCCATTATGGATCATAAATTATGAGAGATTTGAACCTACTTTTTAACCATAAATTTAATACTAATGGAGTTTGATATGAATTTTTATAAATTTTAATTTTAAATATAATTAATCAAATCTAAGATAGTTTTGTGATATATATTCCATGTCATACGTCATTAATTTTCAATTGCGAGAGATCTATGTCACCTGATATATGATATAACTGGCTAGAACTTGCAGTGCAGGCAATTGAAGCATTTTCTCTCTCCCAATTGAGTGTAAAAATTAGCCTTGTGGCAGCCTGGCAGGCATTGTTGTAGAAAGTCATGTATGAATAATGATGGGTTAATGAAGGAAGGATAAGTCACTCAAAATCAAAATCACAATGAAAAAGTCTGCCCAAAATGGGATTTTCCGGTTGGCTGTTGGAAAATTGCCAGAGTAAGAGAATCTATGACCTCAACTGGGTGTCATGCTTTGAACCTGGATGTCAGTGAACTGTCAAAATTTAAAAAAAAAAAGGTCATGTAAAATGGAACCTACATTATAGGTTACTTTCACTTTACTGGCCCCTCTGTTTCTCTCTGACATGACTTGAGAGAGTTGAGAAAAATTTGGATTTTGGAGATCACAGCGAAACACACAGAGGGAACACTTTTCTGGAGGACAAGAAGCTCAACAACTTTCTGATCAGAGAGAAAAGGAACCATGGAAAAATGAGATAATTTGATGCTCCAAATTGCACGCTAAAGGTATACATGACCAGTCAAAACTAATTAATTTCCTGTAAAAAAAGATTTGGTTTGGATTAGGCGAGATTTTGTGGACATAAACAACAAACCCTATGCTCTCAAAGAGGAGTCATCACAGCCTCAATTATTATAAACAGTGAATCAAGAAGAGTAGCAATCGGCTTGGTCCGAACCGTCAGATCAAATCGTGATTTCACCATGAAGTTTGAAAATTGAGGACCCGTGTTTCTTTTGATGCGACCGCTCACACAATAGCAATACTCAGGGTGATGATTACAAGAAGATGCCTTCTCTCCGGTATTTGGGGACTGGGCTAATCTCTGACGTGGTGTTCAGTTTTGAGTGTTTGACGGTAGAGATACGGACAAACCACGAGCTCCGAATGGTGGGGTCCTCCCCGGTGGACCCCGCCCCAACCCCTACCCTCTCTCTTCACGTTCGAATCATGTACACACTCCCACGGTGCTTTATTTTGCATTTTCAGTCGGCTCCGCACGTGTGGCCTGTTTAAATTATTAATTATAAATTATAAATTTAAGTAAAACGTTTCGGATTAAAGTAACCCCACCGGCTGGTGAGGACCACACGCTCCTTGACGTGTCAATGATGGAACTAAACACGTGATTGTGGTCCCCATTTTCCATTTTATGTAGATGAACCACGGGCTTGGCTCTGGTCGTTAATTTCTGGAGGAACAAATTATAGTTAACATACGTGATATTTGTGCTATGAAAATAACTAGTATTGATCGTTAAATACTAGTAGTTAACTCGGACTAAAAGAATACAATGATAAATGTCTTATATAAATTAGAATAAATTACAACCAACTTACTTACAGTTTACCTTTTTATAGACGGAATCAACTTATTAAAAAACTAACAATTAATTCATCTGCTGTTAGTCAACCGTTATAAAATATTAATCAACATTAATCAACTATTCTAATAATATTTTAGTTATTTTAATTTATCTTTAAAATATTTTAAAATAGAAAAATTTTAAGACATCCATCATCTCATCTTATCTCATTTTGATATGGACGGTAGAGATTTATTTAAAAAAAATAAATACTTAAGATCTCTATCCTCTATCCATCTTAAATGGATGGTGGCGATTAAAAAAAAATAACAAAATAAAAAATTTGCCAATAGGTCCATGGAGATCAACGAATCAAAGAAAGCGAAGAGCCTCCACTAGTTCGACTTAGTGCGATGAAGGAAAGGGGAAGAGCCTCCCCTTCGTCTTAAGAGGAGGCTCTTCGTCTCCTCAGATGTGATGACTTTCATTGCACAACTTCGAAGTCTTTCATGGAGAACCTCCGTGGATCTCTAATGGATTCTAATTTTATTTTTAATCTTAAGTGTTTTTTAATTTTTTTTTTTTTAATTTATACTTGTTATAGATAAAATCCTTTAAGGAACTGCCACCTCAGCAACCAACCACAAAGGAAAGGAAAAAGGAAGACCCGCTTCCGATATCCCTCAAAACTGCGTCGTTTAGTTTTAGAGGTCGCGGGAACGCTTTAGCTTACTGCGAGAACTCTTCTTGCGACAATGATATCGTCCCGAAGAAGCCTCGAACATACAACAAGAACACAGTCGACGCGCCGGGCCTGAACCTGAACACTGCAGCGCGTCAGTCTGACACCTGTCATGAGCACAGTCGATGTCAGAACCCTATTATCAAGGGCAGCAGACGAATTAAATGCCCATGAAGCACAAGTTACCGTTCTTTTCACCATTTTTATCACTACCAGGTGATCTTCTGTAGAAGGTCAGGAATTACACGTTTAAGGAAATGATCTCCTGACTCCCTCCTGAAAGGAGATCTGAACATTCCCAACAAAGTGGAGAACGTTCAAGATATAAATAAAGATGTTAACAACGGAGAAGGTAAGCAATTAATTACTATCAAAACCCTAGAAGAACTTGGAATACTTTCCCTTTCGTTGAAAGAGATAACTGACTTGATCGTCGGAGATTGATCGCTGGTTTACGTCCGGTATCTCTCACAACTCTTTCTTTCTTGACAGGTAGCGAATTATAGAGACTCACCCCAAGAAGTTTACGTGTCCTGTGAGAACCCCTTTTGCAAGATTATCCCAGATAATCTCACTTAAATCACTTGACTAAGCCAGTAGACCACTTTACTTGGTTTCATTGAGTTTCGTTGACTGTAGAATCCATTTTTTATTGTCAACAATACTTAATTTAAATTTTTGTTTATTTATTTTGAATAATTCTCCATCATCCACTTGGATGGTGGAGACATATATTTGCTTTTATTTTTTTTTAATTAGGAGTATTTTAGTCCTTTTACACTTTTGAAATGGTCAATGGTCAATGATTATCTTTACCGGTCAATGCTAATGGTAGAAGAGTTAACTATTAGTTTTTTAATAAGTTGATTTTGCTTGTAAAAAGCTAAACCTCAGGTAGGTTGACTGTAATTTGTCATTTTTTTTTATTTCAGTTTTTTAAATTTTTAATTTTTTAATTAGGGGTATTGGTATTTTTGCACTTTTAAAACGGTCAACGGTCATCTTTAACTGTCAACAGTAACGACATGGGGGTTCGCTGTTAATTTTTTATAAAATTACATCTGTCTGCAAAAGGGCAAACATCGGGTAGGTTGGCTGTAATTTGTCCATTCTCCCAACGTTAATAAATACATCATTTTACCTCCCAACATTTTTGTATTAGTAAAAAAAAAAAAAATCCACCGTTAGAATTTCATCCATAATTTTATTTTCTCTCTCCATCGTAAATTTAAAAAACAAAACTGCCCTTATATTCATTTGTCCTTAAATAAAAAAGGACCAGGATCCTCTCCTCACCTAATCTGTACTCAGCTTTTTTTAATCTCATGATACATAAGCATTATAATAAATAAGTGGTTAGAATGTGATTACTTTTCACTATTATTTTATTAACATCCAATCACATGCTTCAAAAAAGGTAAGGAGCAAGGTTAGCTGAGGAAATGATCCAAATTCAATAAAAAAAATCCTTCATTCTCTCTCCTCTTTATTTTATTTTCTCTCTTTTCTCTCTCATATGTTTTTCACTAACTGCTCTCTCTCTCTCTCTCTTTCTTTCTACTTTCTCTAAACTCTATCTCTCTCTTCCCTTTATCTTTCATTTTCTCTCACACCGCTTTCATTTCTATGTCCAATTATCTTTTTCTTTTTTTTTTTCTCTTTTATCTCCACTTTCACTTACCGCTCTCTCCCCATTTCATTTTCTAAATTTTTTTCCCTTTAATTTGCATTTTTTTTGTGAAAAAAGTTAAAAAAAAAAATTCTACAGTGGAGGAGATCAGCATTGTACAGTGGATCTCCTTCACTAGCGATTGATTCGACTGGTTTGATGTTAGGGTGGAGGCTTAGCATTTTAATGTCGGAGTGGTGGTGATGGTGATGAAAAAGAGAGATGAGAGTGATGATGAAGATGGATAGTGGTGATGTGTTGAAGTTTTATGTATGTGATTGAATTGAAGATGGATGGTAATGATGGAGTATGAGAGATAATATTGATGATTAAAAAAAATTTTAAAAAAAGAAAAAAAAAAGTAAATGCCTGTAGTCCTCAAAAATCACTCGGGGACACGGGGCACTACAACCTGCAAAGACAGAACGCACGTGACCCGCAGGACGTCTGGGACACCGGGGTGGTGCCGGCCAAAGTCACTCTGACGGTCAAGTTAGCGAGTGCTAGTAAAAGTGTAATGTTTGTAAATGGAGATGAGTGAGAA